>CM038794.1:68898078-68942534 GCA_021764765.1 Vicia sativa
GAAGACATCTTCATCACGAAACTCGAGCTGCATAGATGATAGTCATCTATGATGAGCCAAATGATCGCTACTACACTTCCTTTGATACTTTACGAAGTATATTGGATGTCGTATTCGGTCGAGATCATTTGCCATCTTGCTATTCTTCGGAGAAGTTTCTCGAATATGTATTTTATCGGATCCATCTTGGAGATCGATAAGGTAGTTATGGTCGGCATATCTCTTAGTTGGCGAGCAATGACAAAACAACGCCAAGTTTTCTCATTGTGAGTATCTTGTTTCACATCGGTAAACTTTTACTAAGGTAGTATATTGCATATTCTTTCGACCCGACTAAGTCATGTGCATACACCCCGTGAGCTCTCTTACAACTGTCGAGTACATGATAAGAGGTCCTCCATGACGACATCGGGATAGGAGGATTACAGCAGGTACTCCTTGATTTTATCCAAAGCGACGACAATCGTCGTTCCATTCCACTACTTGATCTTTCTTGACAACTTGAAGATTGGCTCGCAGTAGGAGTTAGATGTCTGATGATTGGCAATGTAGTTCGATCGTCGAAACACAATACTTCCTTCTCGGTGCGGAGCTAGCATTTCTTGAATAGCTTTAAGCTTGGCGGGATCAACCTCAATACCTTTACCACGACAACAAACCTAAGGTTTACGGATCGACTCCAAAGGTGCACTTTTTGGGATTGAGTCTTAGTCTATACTTCTTCACACATGTCAAGCAGGTTTCGCAAATAGTGAGATGTTCTTCCTCGATACGTATTCGAGCTATCATGTCGTCGGCGTAGACCTCTATCTCGTGATGTATCATGTCATGAAATAATGCCACCATACGGCGATAAGTGGCGCTAGCGTTCTTGAGCGAGCGGCATGACCTTATAGAAAGTGCCTCACTATGAAAGTAGTCTTCTCCATGTCTTGAGAGCCATTTTGATCGATTGTAGCAGGAGAAACCATCCATGAAGGAGAAAACCTTATCTGGCGGTGTTGTCGCTAGAACATCAATATGAGGTAGTGGAAAATCGTCTTTCGGACTCGCTTTGTTCAAATCTACGTAATCTATACACATTCGCACTTGACCATCCTTGATGCGGGTACTACATTTGACCGTGGATAAATGTGACTAAGAAACACTGCGTTGAATTGCTTCATGACTTGGCTTTGATTTTCTCGGACATCTCGGGACCCGTGCGGCCAGACATACATTTCTTGGGAGAAATCCTTCTTTTATCGGTGGTCGGTATACCACTGATGTCGATGTCTAGACACGGCATGTCTTACGTAGGACCAAGCAAAAACCTCGATATAGTCTCGTAGCATCGAGACCAATCTTTCTTTGACAACACTCTCGAAGACCTACTCTATCTTGATCTCTTTAAGCCGTAGATGACTATCAGGTCTATGGGTTCAATTTCGGATGAAGACATTTTACTAGTCCGATTGTGAAGAACCGGGACCCGGACGAAGGACACGAACAAGGATCGATGGACCGTGGTCTTTGATGGAGCCTCAAGCGCGCTTGGCAATGGCATTGGCGCCATCATTACATCTCTGATGGTACTCCTTTCAACTGCGGTTATGTTTTAGTGCACTGAAACAACATGGGAATCTGAGCGTGCATCATGGGTATCAAAGTATTGACTTAAGAATCAAGTTCTTACAAGTGTATGGAGACTCGACTTTAGTGATCGATCGATTAAGGGGCGAGTGGGATCGAGCATCCGAATCATTCCGTATCGAGCATGTTACGAGTTTGATCTACTTGAAGAAATCACTTTCAATCACATTCCGAGAAGAGAATCATTGGCGGGACCGCATTGGCTACTATATGTCTATGTTCAAGGTCGGATGGGACACGAGGCTCCCGGATCATCATTGAGAAGTTTGTGAACCGGCGTATTATTATGAGCTTGATACATAAGAGAAACCTTGGTACTCGGCGTGAAAAGGTATATTGAGACTCAAGAATATCCCGAGGGCATCACATCGATGATAAGTTCTTGAGAAGATTTGCATCAAATTCTTCACGAAGCAATCTTATACAAGCGCATGACCACGACTTGTGCTTACTTATTGTGTGACCCGAGAAAGACGGGACGTATCATGGAAGAATTACGAGGCGCATTTGGTACCGCTCCGGTGGACGTACCATAGCTAAGAAGATACTGAAACAGTTACTATTGGTCACCATGGAAGGCGATTGTCCTCTTCTATGCTTGATCTTGTCACAAATGCGGATATGTCACGGACAAAGTGCGTGCCTCCATTGCCTCAGATATTAATAGCTCCTTGGCCTTTGCGATGTGCGGCATTGACATGATCGAAATCAAGCCACGCTTCCAGCGGACATCGTTTCATCCTTGTGGCGATTGACTATTTCACCAAATGGGTAGAAGGCCTCGTTAGCATCTGTTACCAAGAATGTTGTGGCTCGATTCATCAAGCATAATCTTATCGATCGATATGGCACTCCGAAAGGATTATCACGGATAATGGCTCTAATCTCAACAACAAAATGATCACGAACTCTGCCGATTCAAGATCAAGCATCACACTCTTCTCGTGTATCGACCTAAGATGAATAGGCGCGATAGGCCGCCAACAAGAACATAAAGAAGATCATACAGAAGATGGCGGTGACCTACAAGGATTGGCATGAGATGTTACCATTTGCTCTTCATGGTTATCGCACTTCACGGTATGGACATCAGCGGAACCCCTTCTCTCTTGTATGGTATGATAAAATATCTCCAAGATAAAATATCTAAATTGACACACTCTTTCACACGCACCCACTAGGGTAATTCCCTCTCATTGCCTATCACGAATACAAATGGTCAAGTCCCTCGAGGCATAGAGGTATCCTAGCACCGTTTCCTACAAACAAATCATCATAGTCCCTTTGATACAAAGATCGTGAACCCAGCGATGTTGCCACGAATACATGATCTTGACCCTCGATTGTCGCCTCTGAAAAGTGATGATAGTCCTTGAATGTGCTAGGATACTTCCTACAAGTTTCCTTCTATGACCATCGACGTCCTTGAATGTCCTCTACATCCAACAAATAGGGTTACCTACCAACTAATGGTATGGATAGCACTATTCTAAAGGCGATAAAACAACACGCGACCATTACGAGTAGGTAATAAGACTTTTAGTTGCTTGCTCTATCAAATATTTTTCACACTTTTTGTCAAAGTTCAAACTCTTTTCAAAAGCGAAACATTTCCGAACACTTTGTATACATTCCTACATGAATCATTACAAAGTCAAAGCGAAATGCCTTTTCAAACATTTTGTCGAACACACGAAGCACATTTTGAAAATGATCTAAGAGCAACTAAGAGCCGTAGATAACTACGGATGGAAAGGTGCTAATACCTTCCCTTTTCACCTTCTCCTTACTCATAATCTATGAAGGTATTTTTACATTCTTTTCACCTTCCCTTAATTGGATAAAAGAAAAGTCGGTGGCGACTCTTGCTATCCGCACATTTGCGATACAAAAAATCTCAAAGTCAGTTCACCGTATTACAATACTTAGCATAGGAAGCAAAATAAATTGCAACTCCTCCTTGAAAAAAATTATCAGCTCCTCCTTAGCATTCTCATCATCTCGATTTAACTACGCACACTGGAAACACAAACACAAAACACTTATAGGAACTCATGCGCTCTTTGCAACAACTCTGGCTGCTCCCCTAAACTTAATGTCTAATCACTCTAAACACTCATACTCCCCCCTTTTTAGCCATAATTTGGCCAAACCAAAAACCAAAAAATCAGTCAAATTCACAAGGGGATAACAGAAATAAATACTAGTTATAACTAATTACTTAGGATCTAGTGTTAGGTACAACAAAAAAAATCAAAGCATGTCATGCACTGATGTGCTAAAAGTTACAAAAACAAATGGAAGCAAAATCAACATTTTTCAGTTCAGTTAGTGCTCTGCAGAACTAGCATACTCTCCTCTTCCCTCACTTCTTGCACTTCTTGCACTTCCTTCTTCTTCTGATCCAGCTTCAAAAGAGCTTTGAGTTCCTAAGATGCTAGCTTCTTCCTCTCGTGTCTCTTCAGCAACACTTGTATCAGCATTCATCTTCAGCATTTGGATGGTCTCTTCAAATTTTAGCTTCCGTGTTGTGCTTATGCGTATGACTTCATCCGATTCTCTGCAGATTATAGTGAGTTCAGCAATCACATCCCCTTCAGTTTTGAGTTCACCACTAGCAGATGTTGAGACAATGTCTGGGACATGTGCTCTAGCAAACAGCTTCTGGTGGAAAGTCATAGGTTTAGCTCTTTTGCATTCGGCATCCAAAGTTGTAGACAATATTCTAGGATCTTGATCGAATGATTCACTTAGGAGAATGGGGAAAATATATGTAGCTTTGTTGCAGGTGACTTCATCTCATCCTTTTTCACTTCTCACTTCTCCTAGATATTGATTTATGATACCGGTGAGAATTTTACACATTTTCCTCTGACAAAAACTCTCTGAAACTCTTCACTTCTCTTGTCATCACAATCTTCAGGTATGTTGACTATGAATTCCTTGACCAGGTTTTCATAGAAATTTGATAATTTTGTGATTATCGTCATTTGACCTGCTTCAGAGATCAATTGTATTACTTCCTTGTGATCCAAGGTATCCTTTCCTAACTCCCTTTCCAAGACCAGTCTCCTCTAATATATATATTTCCATCTTGCAGCATATTTTATGGAGTGAAAACTGATGTTGTCAGTAGGAGAATCAGGGACATTGCCAGTGGTCCTCTGAATAATGGACTTCTTTATAGGTGAGATTTTTGGGACATCAGTCTCGACATCATATTTAGAATTCGATTTTGTTCTGATTTTACTCTTACTTGATGAAGGAGTGGCTTTGCTCGAAGGTTTTGATGGTCCATACATAACCTTCTTCTTGACAGGTTTAGATGGAGTTTTGGAAGCAACAACTTTGCATATTCTTGATTTCAGTATCTTTACAATTCCAGGGTTGACATTTATGATAATCTCATTATTAGACATATTTTCAACATCTATGACATCATCAGTTGCATCTTTGTCAGTCCTTTGATCAATTGAATCAACAATCTTTTCTTGAGGAATCTTCTTCATGGATGATGTTTCAACATCGGTTGTGACTTCATTAAGAGGGTTTCTTTTCAAGATTCTCTTGAGAATACTCTTCACCCTCAGGATGATTTGGTGTGCTCCTTTGAGCGACTTCACCAAGCGAGTTGATTAAGAGGATTGTGATCCTTGATAGGTAACCACTACTTTTAGGGTATTGGAACATTTTCCTTATGGCCATGTCTACATATCCTCTATCATGATTAATTTCATCATTAATAGGTGAGTTAGATGCATTACCTCCGGTTGGAACATATGTATCCATGGGTCATCTTATGCAGGCGTGTGCGGAGCTTTTAGGTCTTTCCTCACGAGCAAGAAATGATAGAGGCAGACAATGTCAAGGCTTCTTGGATGGAACATTGTCGTTGTTGTTCCTTGATCTTGGAGCATTGTGATGAGACATTTTAATGGTATAGTGTGAAGGATTGATTCTCTACGAGGGTTGTGGTGAATAATTTGAGGTTTCTTTGGAATAGTATAGTGTGTGGTGGCTGTTAGAAATTTGAACTTGGGTTGCCCTTTTTATAAGTTGCGGCTTGTGTTGTAATATCATTGAGTGATATTTTGAAAAATTAGGCCACTTAATAAGCGTTCCTACGATTTTAATTTCTATAAATTCTTTAGTAAACAAACCCTTTCTTTCTTCTTGAGAGTTCATATACATCCATCCTCTTGGGTGATAATTGACCAACTTCAATTTCAAAATTTTACGAATTTGGATTCATAGTTTTCCTTGGTAGTTGACCATGCATGTGGTTAAGTTACGATGTTATGACATTCATTGGTACATTATGATCGGTTGCTTGATTAGTCTTGTCCTTTAGGAGATCTTTGCTCACGATCTGTTTGACTTCCACACTTATGTTACGATTTGCTTCCAGGGAACCCATAGGTAGCGAGTTGTCTTTGTTTCTTCTACCTTCATCGTGACCTCACCATCTTTGTTTGTAATGATACATTTAGCTTTTGTGAAGTCCACATTAAGTCCTTGCTCCATGGTTGACTTATGCTAATCAAGTTGGAGTCGATCCTTTGACAAACAAAACTTCTTCAATGTTAGGGAGCTTTGACCTTTGTATTTTTCATGTGCCTTTGATTTATCCCTTTATTCCATCTCCAAAGTTGACATATCCGGTTGGGTGATCCTGATAATATTCTAATAAGCTTTGATCACTTGTCATATGCCTTGATCATCCACTATCAAATAACACTCTTACGTGATCTTTTGCATTGAAGATGTGTGAGCAAAAACATGCAATAGAATCCACTTTGTTTCCTTGGTTGAGCACGAGTCACATTTGATTTGTGTGTAGAGTTGGGGTAACCATACCACTTGAAGCAAAAGGCTTTATGTGACCATATCTTCCATATTAATGACATCTAGTGTCTATGTCTTCTTAGGATTTACATAATTGTTCCTTACGGGATGTTGAAACATTTGATTCGACATCATGAATTCATCTAACTTTGAGTAGATTACATGGGAGATTCCTTTGTATCATTGTATCATTGTAACCTAATCGATCATTCCCTTCTACCTTTCCGGACGAAGTATCTTGTCCGGTGTTTTAGATCCTTTTTTAGCATTTTGACATTCTTGGTCATCTAATCAAGATCACATTTCGACCAGATTACTTCACTTTCGGCCTCTTTATAATTTCGGATGTTCTTTCTTTATATCTTACAATTTGTAGAATGAGCTTCCGCTTCTCATTCTCTGCGAATACTTCAACACTTTTGATGCATAGTTCTTTGTATGTATCATCCAATTCTTCAAATGTCAATTCTTCATCACTTGAATCTCCATCAGAAATATATGTATCGGTCAGAAGAGTTGTTACATGTTTGGCTGATTCTCCACCTATTTCACTTTCAGGGTGTTTATCTGACCATAACACATTCAATCCTTTGTATTATCTTTTGAGATAGTTTGGACAATCCCATTTAATGTGACCAAACCGTCCACATTCATAACACCTTAGCTCTCTGCTTTGAGCAGGTATTTCTTCAGCTTCATCTTCTTCCCATAGTTACTTGTTCTATTGATGTCATAAGGGATGTTCCTGACATTTGATCTTGAGCTTCCCTCCATTCTTTTCATTACTCTGTTAAATTGTCTTCCAAGATGAGCTATGGTTTTTGTCATTCCTTCTCCAGTATCAAGATTATATTCCTCATCTTTTTCCTCAGTGTTGGACTTGAAAGTTATGCTTTTAGACTTCTTCTCATACCTCTCATTAATACTCGGTTCAAATGTTTGGGTAGACCCACAAGTTCATCCACTTTCATGTTGTTGATATCTGAGCTTGATAGGTATTACCTTCATATTAAATCTCTTAGGTAAAGATCACGGCATCTTCCTTACCTTTTCTTCTAGTATCTTCTCACCCAAGGCTGCATGCTCCGTGATTTCAAGAACATTCATATGAAATTCTTGAATACTTTCTACATCATACCAAAATTTGCCCTCCATCTTCTAGGATATTTCATACATCCATACTAAAGTTCCTCGAGAGTTGATCGGACAAACTCTCTCTAGACAATCACCCAACTAGGGTTTGGCAATTCTCGAGTCAAGATGGACTTCAACATCTCCAATGGTCTTCATGCCTCCTCGTTCAAAGATTCTCCATGTATCGGGTTTGAGCCTTGAGTCAAGTTTCCTCGGATAATTGCTCGGGATGGTTGTCATTATGGACGGAAAGTCAGCGTGGTCAACATACGGTCAAACGTCATGATTTTGGTCAACATCCTCATTTTGAAGTTACATTCATCATTTGATCAAGGGTTGATCATGATTCATCAAGAAAACTCGAGATTTGCTCAAAAGTCGAACTTTCTAAATTAGGGTTTCTAGATGAAAAGTCAATGAACTTTGTGATCATAACTTCTTCATACTTTCTCGAAATTTTCCACCACCTCTTGTTTTGAAGGAATTCAATTCTCTACAACTTCATGTCTCACAAGAATGTCAAAAATGCTTCATTTGAGAGGTATAGCTCGAAACATTCGGTCATTTTCAAAGTCAACAAAAGTCAACTTTTTGTTTTGAAGATATATTGAGCATGGAAACTCAATTGAGATGAGACAAAAGGTTGGTTAGAGGATTCTTAGAGCTTTCAAAAGTCCAAACACTCAAAAATGTGGAAAATTGAGCAAGATACACTATTCGAGAAGTTGAAGCGATTTTGAACGATTGCACAAAGGACATTTTGGTCAAAATGCAAAATTTTCCAAATGGGCCTAAAATCTTTTGATCCAAACTTGTTCATGACATTATTCTTGACCCATAAATGCTTGGCCATGGTGATTTTCTATTTTTATGATTTATCTTTGAATTTTATAACATTTAATTCAAAAATAAATTATATAAAATATGAAAATAATATATTTTTTCAAATGGGTTGGATTTATATCTTCCTTGAAGTCCAAAATAGCCCATAATCCATACCAAATTCGTGCTAGCCTTCACATTGATGAGAAAATCATTTTTTTTCAAAAATTTGATTTGTTTTAAAGAGGAAATATTGCACAATCAATAACCAATCTTTTTTCACTCTTTTTTCTCTCTCAATTTGCTCTATAAATACTCAGCAAGATCACAAGCAAGTAACACGAAACCCTAGCCCAAGAAACAACCCTTATGCTGTCAAAATTTTTCAAGAAAAGTTGAAAATCGAATTCAAATGCGGCAAGATTCAGGTGTGCCGATACATCAAAGCGTGCTCGAGGTTCCAATCAGCAATCCATACTCGAGCCGGATACCTGAATCGTGTCCTTGAGTTCTCACCGATGTCACATGGCGCAGTGGTTAAGGCTTAGTTTTGGGAAGATGCTCTAAGAGGTCCGCAGAGTTAAGTCATGCCAGGACCGGTTCCATCTTTCTTTTACAAACTCTCATATTTTCTTATTTTTTCCATGTTTTCTCTTTATTTAATACTTTTGCATATCATTTTAATTAATTTCATAATTTTATTTCTGCATTAAAAAATCATCAAAAATTATTTTTCTTTTGCATTTATTTTTAGAAAATGTTTATTTAATTTATAAAATTAAAAATATAATTTTGCATGCATATTTATTTTTATTCATAATTTTGCATTTTTAATTACTTTTAATTCATTTTAAATTATTAAATTGCATTCAAAAAATCCCAAAAAATTATTTTAGCATATTTATATTATTTCCAACATGTATATTTTTCTTATTTTAAAACTTGCATTTTTCTAACATTTTCTCTTATTTGATTCAATCGTATTTTAGGGTTCTCGTTCTTTCTGAGTTGATCAGATTGAGACGATTCTTTTTATCATTTATTTTTCCAATAATGTAGCATTTATGGGATGTAATAGTTTAAATTAGGCTTTTATTTTCCTAAAGTTTAAATTATGTATACTGACCATGTAATAAGCGTAGGACATTTACCTTTCCTTCCATTCCATTTTAATTTCGCACCCTATAAAGCTAATAACTAAGTGTATGGCAAGACTAAAATCAACATAGCTCACTAATTTCCAAGATAAAATATCAGAAATCGACACTCTCTTCACACGCACCGCGGGTAATTCTCTCGTTGCCTTCACATTCAAATGGAGTCCTCGAGCGTGGGGGTATTCATGCCGTTGCCTTCAAAACAAATCATCATCCCTTGATACAAGATCATAAGACCCGCGATGTAGCCTCCGAATACATGATCTTGACCCTCGATTTTCGCCTACGAAAAATGATGATAGTCCCTTGAGATGTGCTAGGATACTTCTGAGTTGCCTTCCATGACCATCGATGTCCTGAGATGTCCTCTTACATCCAGCAGATGGAGTTACCTACCAACTAATGGTATGGATGGCGCTATTCTAAAGGAGCGTAACAATACAAAAAGCGACCAATTCGAGTAGGTAATAAGACTTTTAGTTGCTTGCTCTATCAAAATACTTTTCACCACTTTTAAAGTTCAACTCTTTTCAAAAGCGAAACATTTAGAACACTTTGTATACATTCCTACATGAATCATTACAAAGTCAAAAATGCCTTTTCAAATTTTGTCAAACACAGAAAGCACAATTTTAAAGTGATCTAGAAGCGACTAAGAGCGTAGATAACTACGGATGGAAAGGGTGCTAATACCTTCCACTTTTAACCATTCTCCGTACTCGAGAATCTAACGAAGGTCTTTTGTACTTTTACCTTCCTTAATTGGATAAAAATAAAAGTCGGTGGCGACTCTTGTTATCCGCACATTTGCGATACAAAAACTAAAAGTCGAGTTCAAGTATCACACTTTCCTCTTCCTTCGTTCGTATTTTCAAATTTAGATGTGAAGCGGATGGACTTTTACATTTAACCTTGGAGGTTCCTTCATGAGTGGTCTTGAGTATTTCCCAAGCATTTTGGCTACTTCACAAGTTTTGATTAATCTGTAGATGTTTTTGTCAACTCCATCGAATATAGCATTCAAGGCCTTTGAATTTGCAAGAGCTAGTTCATCATCTTCCTTTGACCAATTTTCTTGAGTTTGACTCACGATGGGTTGATTATCGCTCAATAATCACAAGATGTGTCCATCCTTTGAGAATAGCCTTCAAGCCATGTTGTCGAGGACTTTATATAAGCTTTCATACGAGGCTTCCACGGATTATAGTTAGAGGCATCCAGGATGGGTTGTCTATTCAAATAAATTTCCTCCTTGTCCATATAACCAGAAAGTATCTTCCCTAGATCTCACCTAGAGATGAAGCGGGATGCACCTGCTGTACAATTAAAATTTTGGTTTGGATATGAGATGTCAAGGTAATGTCACGACACTTATATTTGCTTAGAACACAATTAAACAAAATAGACTATAACAATGCGATAATTAAAACACGGAGAATTGATAACGGTTAAGTCTCAAACTAACCTCGTCTAGGGGCTTCCAGTCGGGAATGAAGTTCACTATTAGTAGTATTAATTGAACTAAACCTTCCGTTTACACCTCCTCATAATCAAACTACCGGTGACCCTTCTACCTAAGATACCACTTAGATATGATAATCCTCCGCTCACTCCTCGATACCTGACCCGTGATACTAAAAACAACTAAAGACTAAAGATACTCTTCGAAGACACGCTTGCTTCAGCTTATGGTGATTGAAAACTAACAACTTAAAAATTTCCTTCTCGAGTAACTAACAAGAGGCTCACAATAAACAACTAACAATCAAAATAATGAACGACCAAAAGTAAAAATAAAATTCTCTAAAGTTGGAGCAATAGCTGCAAAATAAGGATTAGAAGCCTTTAAATAGAGTAACAACAACTAGAGTTGCTTGACTCATGAAGTCTTGGCGCCTCCTATCTTCTCTCCATGAAACCAGGAAATTAAAACTCCAAAGATATAGCTGAAGAAGTTTCATCAGCTTCCTTAATTGAAGCACACAAATAATAATAAACTGACTTCCTAAAAACTCTGCACTTTAGTCAGTTACACATGTCATGACATATGTTGTGGCGTCTTCTACTTCAGTAAACTTTAAGACATTTCTTGGCATAATGTTTTACCAAAATTTCTGCCAATCAATAGTACCAACAATGTTGAGTATCTTAGACCTCAAGGAACTTGAAATTACAGCTTGAATTCATCAATTTGATTTTTGGTATTTTATTTTAATTAAAATTGGATTTAAATGAATTAATTCCAAAATAATTAAAATAAATTAAATCATGGCGTGTGGATGGACTTTGAGACTCTTGACAAGGTTAGAAACAAGTTTGAATCAAAAAAATATAGGCCCATTTGGAAAAATTTCAAGTTTGACCAATATTTTCTTCATGCATTTCTTCAAAATTTCCACTTTTTCCCAAACTATGACTTGCTCAATTTTTATCACTTGAGAGTGTTCTTGGAATTTTTGGAAAGCTTAAGATGTCCTATAAACACTCCTTTTAGTTGCATACTCTTTGAATTTTCCATGTTCATGTACACCTCTTTGAAAAAAGATGACATTTTGTTGACTTTAGAAGGACCTATAATGTCTTGATCCATAACTCACAAATGAAGAATTTTTGGCCAAAGGTTGTGAGACACAAAGTTGTAGAGAATTCAATTCCCTTCAAAATGATCTTTGGGTGGAAAATTTTCTGCCAAAGTATGCGAAAGGTATGCTTGGTCAAATTTTTGTTGACTTTCCCCTTAAGAAACCCTAGTTTAGAAACTTTGACTTTCTTGATGAATCATGATCAACCCTTGATCAAATGATGAATGTAACTTCAAAATCTTGATGTTGGCCAAAAATGATGAAATTTTAATGTATGTTGACCATAATTGACTTTTTGTCCAATACAACTAATTTCCAACCATCTGAGCAATTGATTGAGAAAACATGAGTTGTGAGGCTTGAAACTTTTCATGGTGATACCTTGAGACATATAAGGAGGAATGATGCTCACTTGAGGCAATAGAACCCATATTTGACTTGAGAGAATCAAAACCCTAGTTGTGGGTTGACTACTTAGGAGACGATTCATCTGGTCAACCCTTGAGGAACTCTTGAGTATAGAGATCTATATTGACTTGAAAAATAGGAGGGAAAATTTTGGGTTATAACAGTTTCCCATGTTCAATCTTCTTGTACCTAAAGGTTTATATTGCTATGCTTGCCTTTCATAACCTGAAGGTGGAAGATGATTGAACACTTTCAACTACACGAAATTTTAAGCTCATTTGGTATATGGAATGAGATCGTCAGATGACAATGTACTAGAATGGGCTTGTAGATGCCATTTGGAGAAACTGATGCTGGAGAATGAGTCGTATGTTAAAATCCATGCTCGTCTCTGAATTAGGTTATTAGTATGAATTGATTTTTAACCAGATATGCAACATTCTTTAGGTGGAGCGATAACCATGTGTAGTCGGAGATGGGATTAAAGATGCCATCCAGAGAAATTGATTATAAGAGGCGTTAGAATAAACCTTAGTCTGGTTTTATCTAAGATAAGCATTCGACGGGATGTAAATAACTTTCTGTCTTGTTTCAAGTATTAATATGTATCCTCCGTGCGTTGATAAGCCCGATGCAGTCGCTCGGATATTTTTCCGTCTTGTTTGACCAATAATCTATGAACTTACATGTCTAGGGTTTGCAAATAATTTACACACCTTGAGAATTTAACTGAAAGAATGAGGTTAGTTTTATGCATATTATGATGCATGTGAGTATGAAATAATGCTCGATAATGATATATGCACATGTTATGATTTTTTATGAATGATGTATTGTTTCTTGTGGAAAATGGTAAACAATGCGGTCTCCACGAGTCCTAAAACTAAGGGTTACTCATGAGATCGACCGGTTGATCTTAGGACACGTGCTAAGGTTGTGGTAAATTGCACTGCTTCTGCAAGCGAAAAAGGACCTTGGCCCAAAAACGGTTTCCAAAGCCTAAGGGAAACAACACAATGGCTTCGACACACAAGGAATTCGACTATTGGTGACTCGTGACCAACAATTTACGTTTAAATGTTTTTGGTAAATGAGGCGATAAGCGAAAGAGCGGTAAAGATAAAGTTAAAAAGTAAATTAATTGCATTGAAAATAGAAAATATGGTGATTCCACGTACATCAAGGCTTGAGTTACTCTTTCTTCCTTTAGCGAAATTGGGTAGAGTTTTGGCAAAGCGGTTTGAGAGTACAAAATGAACACCGAGAATCCTTAACATTCTAACTTATTTATAGTAATTACAAAATAAGTCTTTGAAACTAAATCAATGGGCGAGATTTAAACTTAAAATTAACCCGTATACAATTTAGCCATCGTCTCGGAGCTTCAACCCACGATCTTGGTAACCACCCACGATCTCCTCATTTTGACTTCCCGCTTCATGACTTGAAGGGAGCTGCTTTTTAGTTTCGATTCATCTTCTTGAGACATAACAAAATTTCCTAAGTACCACTTGCATCTTCGACCAATTTGGAGCACTTGGTGATGTCTTCGTTAAACCAAATTCTGTCAAATCGACCACCATACCTTTTAAACTTAGTCTTATTTTGACCTTATTTCGCTCTGGTATTTGGTCGATTTGGTTTGACCTTGACTTCTCGGCCGACATGTATCTTTATGGTACTTCTACCTTGGCCTTGTAAAGTACCTTGAAACTCACTTTATCTAAGACTAGTCTTTTAACTATAGGGACATTTGCCTTTAAACCATGCCCTTAAACATGCTCTACAAATTTCCATTAACAAAATGCCCCCGAGATACCATTTTGAATTCTTGATATTGTCGAACATGAAAATGGTATCTATAAAGATTTCCTGCGTCGGTTCGATCGTTTACGCTACCTTCGTGAAGGCGACTCCTTTTTCTGAGTCTTTCATGACGTCAAGCCATCATGGAAACGTATATTGCTTTATCTCGAGACGTGAGAGCATTTAATGCTTAAGCATCATGACTTAGATAGCCGTAGTGGCCCACCATGCTAGCGGCTTTATACGCCTGGCGTGTCCCTCGACGGACACGATTGAAAGCCTAGGGAATCATCACGATTTCTTTTGCCTTTTCATTTTCTTAAACCACCCACATAAATAGATGTTCCTCTTATTTCTTTTCTTTTCTTCTATGCTTTCACTCCTCAAGCAATAAAACCGGAAAAAATCTTCATCTTGACACTCGATCTTTGGATCAAAAACAGAACAACTTCAAAAACCCTAACCACTTATTTCCTTCATCTTTAACTATCAAAAGTTTTCAACGTCTTTGAAACTTTCATCTCAACCAGAAACAACGATCTTTCTGATTTTCACCTTCTTTCGGTTCAAAAGAAATCTTCAAAACCCTTTTTATTTTACCTTCTTCATCTTTAACAATGGCGGACAAAATATCTCAGCAGCTCCGCCAACTCTTGACTACCCACATTGATGGCAAACCCTATGTCCGGGCCACGCTCTACGAAAGAAAAAGCAGGATTTGGAAATCGCGGTACTCATTCCTTCTGGTTAGACAATGAATCTTATGCCTTTCTAGGGCCCTTACCCGCAGGGCGTCCTTCGAGATTCATGTAGATGGCGAAGTGCCTTTTCCTACCGATCAGCGATTGCCTCTCGATTACCTCAGCAAACCCCATTTCACTACGGTTTGTTGACATGAACTTTCACCGCTCCCCTTGCATTGCCTAAGTTTAGGGCTTGGATGGAAAGATTGGAACCACGAGGGCCAATAGTGGAGGAAAATGGGTGTCTATGACCTATTGGCCCTCTCGTGTCGGCACCTACTCGGTGGCATGTTGTTGGCTGCCTTATATACGGGAAGGATCACCAACACTTTCATACAAAGTGTCGTATGATAACCCGGCGTTATTGGATGTAGGCTGCTTTGTGAGGCGTAAAACTGCTGGAACCATTTTCAACCACCGACCACGAGACCATTCCCATCAAATTCGACGTTGGCGAATCCAAACATCGACTTACACCAACTTCATCTAACACCTTCACATGACTACGAAGAAATTTTGATGAGGAGCATGTTGCTTCGACTCTCTGGCTATCTCGCCCGTATTTTGTTCGAGGTCGATTCGGATAGCCAAACAATTTCTTTCATTTGCTTCCACTGTTGCATAGGGGTGAAAATGTTGCCTTAGGCCAATTAATTTTGTCCTCTTTGTACACCTCTATTAAGCGTGGTCGGCGAATAAAACCGACCCCATAATCAAAAAGAAGAATGTCTTGGTTCATGGTCCACTTGGCTCCTGCGATTGTGGCTAAATGCCACTTTTTACGAAGATGTAAAGCTTTTCGACGGAAGAAGGTTTCAATTTCAAGGCAGTGGAGCCACATGGCCATATTACTTGCCCTTGACTCCTGTCGACAAGACTTCTCGAATGATGAAGTCTTCAAGATCTTTTCAACATTATCTTGACACGGGAGGATTTCCACACCGATGGCTCCATTTGCTAATGGCAGAGTGGGCCATCATGGCTTACTGAATCTTTTCCCCCTATCGAAGAAAGGCATCAAAAAAGATCTTTGGTCTTTTGGAGACATTTTCCGACTCCCCAGTTTCTCACATTCGCTATCACTTATATGAGCCCTTGCTTTGAGCGACTTATCGACCCAATTTGGTGGCTAGACAATTTGGGCTTTGTCGGTGTGCCTGGAGTCCGCTTCAGTCCTGAATTTCTTATTGACATTTTAGATGGCCAGAAGTTGGGATGTCATCAAGAAGACTATCGACACCTTGTGGGATCGTCGAGCCAAGCTTAAATTCACCCAATTAAACCATCCTTTTTACGCACCGAGAGTTTGAAACTTGGTGGCGGCCATATCTTATTACCTTTGTGAATGATCTTCTTTGCAAGATGAATGAGCTAGCTGTTGCTTTCAATACTTTTCGAGAAAAAAAACAAATATAGTAGGTTATCAAAAGAAATTCAAGCTTTCGGAAATTTTTGAGTGGTGTACTTGCAGCGATCTTTGTCGAACCATCGTGGCCGGACCTAAGAGCTAAAGGAGAAGGTGGCGGGAGGATTCCTCACCTCAAGATCCCAAGTTACGTGAAAGACAAATATCTTTCACGCCTTCACTTTGGAAAAATCAAATTTCCTCCTTTCTTGAGCTAGCCCTTACGGCTTTTCGACCATTATCCTAGATTAGTGGTATAGCTCTTGGTCGAATATTTAAGCGCTTACAAAAAAAAGCCGGCATGTGGTTCGGCGAAGAATTAGTTACACGACTACCGAGCTTTACGCATATCGACCTTGAATATATGAGAGAGCTTATAGTACCAAGGGTAACCACTTACGGAAAGTTTACGCTCTTTCACAATTTGACTTACATCTTTATTTGACTTAGCTTCTTTTCTAGTTGTACCTCTACCATGGTGGTTGCTAGCCATTTGCTACCTTGAAAGAAAGCCAAGGAGAATTGGTTGACCGCTCCGAAGCTAACACTAAAGGAGGTCCCTCGTAGTCGAGGTATGTTTGACTCATACCTATGTTCACTTTTCTTATTCGACACCTCACTTATGCGATGCCTTGCAGTTCATACCCATTCACACCCTCTCGATGATGAACAAACTACATACTGTTAAGAAAGTTGATTCTTTTGTAAGTGTGAATGTCTAAACTTCGACCTCTTGTATGCACCAATCCATAACGTCTCTTTCTCTTATATTGAGTCAAAATGCTCGTGATTCGGATGCTCCCTCCACTATATCCAAAAGGTCCAAGGACAAAGTCTCACCATAATGGGAGGCGGGGTAAACACCTTATCACTTTTGCCGCTTTGATGAAGATTAAGATTTCTCTTGATATATTCTTTGTTCCTCTGATCACACGATGCTCGATCTCCTCATTCCTAAAATCCAAAGACCACAGAAGAGCTTGCTTCTCATCACGAGGAAAAAGTAATAAAGAAGAAAAATAAAGCCATCACGGCCGAAGACTCGGGAGTAAAGGTCGGCAACAGGCATGCAGCCGACCTTTGATCGATGATGAACCACTTATCACAAGGCGGTAAAGTTCTCTTGACCACTTTTCAGAAGGTTTTACTTTCATATCTTGATAGTGATATCATAATAAATATAACCATTGTGCCCCGGCCCCGCTTGCGCTGAAGTTATCTGATGAAAAGCGGCGCAGACAAGTCCTTCTCCACCACCACGGTATTCGCCGTATCCTCAATGTATTTTGGCTTGAATTATATTTATGCGCGGTTATTCTTTCCTTGGTGAAACTTACGAGCGGCACCACAGTGCCGGACTACACTCCACTTTGAAGCCTCTTCACCTCATCACCAACAAGCTCCCAGCGTGGGCTGGCGGTGAGTTGTTGATCTCGTTACTTGGGTTTCTCTTAGTGACTCTAATTGGGTCACTAGTCACCGGCATGAAGAAGATTGTTGTTCGACTAGCTCGACTCTAGTCTTTCAAATTCCCTGCGGGATTTAGGGTTCCTCAAACCATCACGCGCCACTCCAAATTGAGCCTTTGAGAAGATAATTCATTTGGCCCTGCAGAAGGATGTTTGGCCGACATGGATGTTGATGATGTCGATGCCGCTTTAGCAAGGTGGATCGGTTTGTGAACGATGCGTTTCATCTTGAAACTCGACCGTTCAAGGTTTATGGTGACAAAGCGGGTCTGAAGCCTCTAAAGTGAAAAGCGGCAAACACCATTCTTCCTATGCCTTGATCCTAACTCATTTTCTTCACGAGGATTGACTTTAGGACGAGCTCATGGACACTATTACTTAGTTAAAGGTCTTGAGACTTGAATTCTCAAAGCTCATGGTGGCGACATTTGATATCCTTTCTCCCTGCTAGCAAATATCACCCGGATGAAGGAAATTTGAGCAGTTGGTCGACACCAAACAAGCGGCGGTGAAGAGGAATGTGGAGATGGTGAAGAAGATAAAGCGGTGGTCAAAGGGATAAAGGCCGCATGTCGAATCTGGAAAGAGCAAGATCCTAAAAGGAAAGAGTTGTTGAAATCTGGATCAAATTATCGCGTTAGCGAAGGAGATGGAACTTGTTGAAAAATAAGATAAGAAATTGACGAGGCTAACGCTCTTGATCAAAATGAAATGTGCCAATTGACCAAAGATGCCCTTATCATCGATCTTGCACGACTCGGTGAAGAGGAATTATACTCTTAGGATAAGGTTGACGAGACTAACAATCATTGTTCGTCTCGAGAGTGATTTGGGCAGCTTCAGTGAATTGGCAACTTGATTAATATAACCGTCTTCTTTTTTTGTTTTATGGTTCTTCTTTTGTAATGTAAATTTTCCATTTATAAAATACCATTTCCTTTGGCATTCTTGTTTTATAATTTTGTACCATTAATATGATGGCTCTGTTATTACTATGTACTAGCTCTGTTAAACACACGTGCTTTATGTAGTGCAATTGATATTTCTTGAAGAATAGGTTTGTATTTCTACAAGTATTTACCATTTACCCTCGGAATCGTCGATCCAGGGCCAACTCTTCTAGTTCATATCGTTATTAGAAAAAACTTGGATTATTTTGGTAGGTCCTTCCCATGATGGGGACCATTTCCTAACACCCTATTGTTTCTATTCATAGGCAATATTACTTTCCATACTAAATCATCAACATGAAATATTTTGTCCTTTATCTTTTTATTATAGGCTTTAGCCACTCTATATTTTGCCTCCTCAAGGCGTCAGGGCCAAATCCTTTCTTCATCCAAATCGACCAACTCACGATCATCATATTCCAATAATCTTAGGATGGTATTTCATGTTGTCGTTGAATCCTCCACGGATTGAACATGTATTTCTCTGGTAAAACAACATCATGTCCATCGCGGATCAAATGGGGTTGCCCAGTTGCCTCTTTAGGCGTTACTACATGCCACAAGGCTTGGTCAGTGTTTGGTGCCAATTCCTTGGCATTTGCTTGTCTTCTTGATCACACCAATTATTACTTTGTTGGCGACTTCGACTTGGCAATTTGCTTGAGTGTAATAAAGGGTAGAAGTTAGTAGTTTTATTCCAACTTCCTTCGTAAAGCCTTGCATTTATGCCTGTAAACATTGTACTGGTCGGTTGTAATTGTTTGAGGAATTCCAAACCGACACATAATATGATTTTGTATAAAATCAATCCTGACCTCTTGAGTCGACTTTTTTAACGCTACTGACCTCGACCCACTTTGTGAAATAATCAATCTGACCAAAATGTACCTCTGTTGTTTAGATGGCGTTGGTTTTATTTTGAAGGAAAATCGCGACTTAAAATTGCGGTAATCGATTTTCCTTTGTGATCCTTACGAATGTTCATGGTCGATGATAGAGTATTTTTACCTCTTGTGGCAATTCGGTTCGGCCGTGATCACGACGTTGATGAAGAACAACGTCTCTACTCGATCCACCACGAGCGGTTTGCTTAGATCACGGTGCTTGGCGCTCACGAGCGGAAGCTTTGGTGAAGAGTGAACAAAATCTCGGCGGGGGATTAGGGACCCGAATTGCATCAAGTGAAAAGCCTCATCACAAGTGTTCTATTATAAGACCACAGTGTGGGCTACAAGCTAAAAAGCCCAATAAAGTGTAAACTAAAGCCCGATAAAGCACACGAAAATCATACATTATGATGTATCGTGTATCATAACATGTGGTACCATTACCATATTTTGTATTCCACTTCCGTATTCTACTTAAGTACCACCAAGCGATGTTCCTTATTTATCTCTCGTTCTGTCCTTATGTGTGTGACCTGCAGGTTTCCACGGCGTTGGAAATTATATTAAATCATATTTAATATAATAAGCGATGGCGGTATCTATGACACATCATCTTACCCAATCACGAAAATGTCATGTGATCGACAAAACCTTTCCGTGATAATACTTGTATGTATAATTACCCTTTTTCCCTTATGTATATTGAACACAAGGCATAGACGTGTCATCCTTGTCTAGTTCAATATTGGGCCCTCAGACATTTATCTGTTACGAGGATGGGCAAGTCCATCTAGGTCACTCATGTGTCCCTCGGCATGCTTTGTGAAGTACCCATCAGTGTCTTTATGATCATCGATTCTGGATAACGTTTGATCGACAATAAAGCACTTGACTCTACATCTAGGGTCCATAGTGGTTTCGGTCGAAGGTGGTATGCACCACTTATCACCATGAGAATAATTTATGACACTTTGCATAACATTCTATGTAGTATTCTCATAGCGGGTCAATCCGGTATAAAATTACTCGATATTTATACCTATGTCAAGACTTGATAACTCATATCCATGATCCATGAGATGTGATCATCGATCTATCTTCATAATAATCTCAATGCTTTAATGTTATCCCACTTCACAATAAAGCTCGATTATGGATACTTTAAGAATAGTGTCCTTGTGTTTAATGGATCTCATGATTAAGTCACACTTAACATTGCATTAAACAGACTAACTATTCTAGGGACTTTATTATTTTCAAAAAGTAAACATAATAAAGAAAAGCCTTTTATTATTAATAAATAATTCGATACAAGTACCAAAAGGTATTGGCCTCTAGGGCTTACACCAACATATTTTGCCAATCACATCTAAAGCCCATCATCTAAATGGCCAAGGTTTTACAATGGCATGCAATTAAGCTTCTTTCTTTGGATGCCCCATGTATTTGACATTCTTGGCATCCTTTGGCAAATTCAATACAATATTTCAACATTGAGAGCCAATAAAAACACATGCGCATCAATCATTTCATCTTGTGTCCACTTGGTGTGCCTTTGCATGCTCCACTATACACACAACGCTATATGTAACACCTTCTAATTTCCCAATTATATATTTAATCATAGTTTTAACATAACAAAAGGCGTCACAATTTAAAAATTATTCAAATAATAAAATAACAAACTAGTAGTCATGCATTTATTGAAGAACTTCATTAATTAATCCAACCAACAATTATGTTTTACACGTGAGAAATAACATAAAATCGGAATAACTCAAATCATAATTATTCAAGCATAAACTCAAAGAAACAAGTTTAAATCCTTAAAGTTCCAAAGCGATCGTTCCACTAGTGTTACAACTACGAGCATGACAACACGCGGACAATCTAAATAGCACAACTTAAGGCAATCCTCAGCTCTGGCGGCTAACCCTTCAATCGAAATCATCAAAGTAAGGGTGAGATTTCATCAACAATTAAAAATGAATTATCGTTTCTTTAAAACAATAAAACAATCAATACAGTACTCCACCCGCGTTAGCATAACAGATTATAATCACAAGTACATTCCATCGGTTCATTATGCACATAATAACAATCAATGCAATTATAACACTGCAAACCATCCTAGCATGTTATAATTACATATGCAATGTAGACTCGATGCATGTGGTACCAGCGTGAACCAAGTTCACACCTGTTCCGTTACACCTCGGAAAACGGCGTCAATCAGCGATTCGCCCATACACCATTGGGTCAAGATCCGGTCTCACCACCCTATCCGGAGTGCGGTTAAGGGCTCTGCAGTCCAATTCCACAAATGGAATGAACCATCACGGAATGCTTATGCATGCACAATAAAAGCATGCAACATTCAATCCACATAATATGATCACAATATAATCCCAATGCCAACACCAATATATCACATGATAACAACTCGATCATAATGAATACTTGGATACAACATAATCATGAAACAAATTATCACAAAGCATAAATATGTCAAAGCGCTTCCCAATTAGTAAGATCATCACGGTATATACAACAACAACAACTGCGATCAATGACTACCGGTATATACAACATCAAAAACAACTCATGATATCAACAAGCATCATGAATATACAACATCGACAACAACACGTGATATCAATACAATCATGAATATATAACGTTAATTACAACGCATGGAATTAACATACGGCAAATATACACAAAGTTAATGGCACACTCACGAATTACAACGTATTCTTTCTAAGCCATAACAATCTCCCAAGATTTAAATTCTTGGTTTTAAAGTGTTTCTATTAGATAGTATAGTTCTAAGCTTTCTAAAGATACCGGTATGCCTAAATCGAGATTCTGATGTAAAGATATGACCAAAACGTTTTGAAAGTTATATTCTATTCGACACATTATGCATCGATGCATAAGCCTATGCATCAATGCATAATCAACTTCGTCGATGCAAGTATCATATGCGTCGATGCATCGTTTTAAAATTGTATTTTCCATTTTGGTTAAGTATGCATCGATGCATAACGCGTATCGTCAATGCATAACCCACGTGTTTTGATGCATAGACCACATGTATTGATGCAAAACCTCTTGTATTGATGCATAGACCACATGATGATAGACCATATGATGCATAACCTCTTGTATTGATGCATAGACCACATGTATTGATGCATAACCTCTTGTATTGATGCATAGACCACGTGTATTGATGCATAACCTCTTGTATTGATGCATAGACCACATGCATTGATGCATAACCTCTTGTATTGATGCATAGACCACATGTATTGATGCATAACATGTGTGTGTCGATGCATAACTCAATTTCACCACATGAATCGATGCATGGGTTTTGGATCGATCATAGCTTATTCCAGTTCTGTTTTTCCAAAGTTTGACCACTTGCATCGATGCATAACCCATGTGTCGATGCATGCTTCTGACACCAAAAACTAGTTTATTGCCTTTGTTTACAACTCAATTAATCCCATCCATTACCAAAGTTCATATTACAACGAGCAATTAAATCATGCATTTTCTCATCCAATTAACCACGAATTATACTTTCTAATTAACCTACAATCTTCCTACACAAATTAATCATTCCTATCAATTCCAAATAAGGTTTTCACGTTGGATCATAACGTTAGGGCTGGCGTAGAATTCCTAATCGAATTCTAACGGATCAATTCATTCTATTGATTATCAAAACCTATAAGACATAATAATCGGACCAATCACCCCTTACCTCGCGATGAATCTTGAACTTCCGCCTTGACTTTTCCTCTTTCTCTTATTTCTCAAAAGCACGTAGAATGAAAACTCTAATTCTCTTCTCTTTATTCCTTTATTTATTCCTTTTATTATTCCCAATAATAAAAATAACATAATTAGAATAATTAGAGCCTTTTATACACACCTCCCAATTCCACTTTACACCCAACACATCCATTTATTTAATTAATTAATTAAACCCATTAATTCAAAATACCAATAATTAAACCTTTAGTTAAATTAATAATTAAAATTATAATTATTTAATAATTGAATTATTTGGGGTGTCACACTATATATGCCTCGCTTTCTCCTAGACACTTAAGTAATACCCCTTCGATAGTTTTCTTGAATAATTCATTTTCAATCAAAACAAAACTCGAGGCACGATATTTTCTTTACGATCTATCGAACGGTGGGGACGTAAGTAATCTACCAGGGTTTTGCGGTCACTTTCTTGCCCATTATCAATTGCTAAAATTTCAAAATTTTCTATATCTATTGCTCCTAATCTTATAATTGACAAGTCTGAAGGGCATAATGAAGTAGCTCTAACCTTTTTCTTTACTTGGATAAGCTCTTCATCTTCATTCTTCTTGTATCCTGAGGCTTCTTGCGCTAGATCATTAGCTTCTTGATTTTCTCGCCGGGGTATATGTCGAAGGCTTGCTTGTTCGAACCGTTTAACAACCTTATAAATCACAAAGTACATGATTAGATTCTCCTTAACGCATCTATATTCTTTTGATACTTGTTTGATCACCAATTCAGAGTCTCCCATGATTTCGACACTCCTTGCCCCCAATTCGAGCAGCAGTTCAAGTCCAGTAATAAGGGACTCATATTCTGCCTGATTAGTTAGATGTTGTCGATAGTGTATTTGAACTTTCTTTGAATTCCACTAGGAGAAATTATAACTCCTCCAATTCCTGCACCGTTTTTGTGACTAGAACCATCAAAATGTAATTTTCGAGGCACTAAATCAACAAAATTTTCTGACATAGCCACCATAGAATGGTCGACTAAGAAATCTACCACAATTTGCCCTTTCATTGCTTTTAAAGGCACGTACATTAAGGAATACTCAGTTAATGCTAAAGCCCATTTACCAATTCGACTGTGCAAAATTGGTTTAGACAACATATGCTTAATAATGTCGAAATGAGAAGAAATATAAACATCAACTGGCTTTATGTATTGCTTCAGTTTGATACAAGAGAAATACAGACATATGCATAGTTTTTCTATATCACTATACCTAGTTTCAGGACCATTTAACATACGACTAAGGTAATACACAGGACGTTCGACATGATTATCGTCCTCTTGAACTAACATACTACCTATTGTCGATTCTGAGGATGCTATATACAACCTCATAGGCCTATTTCTAAGTGGAGGTGCCAATATAGGAGGCTTCACCAAATACTCTTTTATTTTGTCAAAAGCCTCTTGATGCTCCTCTCTCCAGATAAACTCCTCATTTTTCAGTCGAAGCAGTGGTGAAAACGCCTTAGTTTTGCCACTTAAGTTGGAAATGATTCTCCTCGAAATTTACTTTGCCCAACAATGAGTGAAGCTCCTTTTTGTCGATGTCGACGGACATCCATGATGGCTTTGGTCTTGCTTTGATTAACTTCATGCCTTTCTTATGCACAACAAAACCGGAAATCTCCTGCACACAAAAGCACATTTTAATGGATTCATTTTCAACCCATATTTCGCATTCTTTCGTAAGATTTCTGAAGGTGCTCTAAGTGTGTCGATTTACTATTAGACTTGATTACAATATCGTCGATGTAAACCTGCATGAAATTTTCAATGAAATCATGGAACATAGTATTCATTACCCTGCAGTACGTTGTTAGGCATTCTTCAAGCCGAATGGCATAACGACCCATTCATAGGTGCCTAATTCCACAGGCAGCGAAGCGTCGTCTTGACATCATCATCTGCAATCTTAATTATCTTCGTATGCAACCTTAATTATCTTCGTCAATCTCCTACCACCAGCCATTACTTTCGACGTACTTGTGCCAGCTTTTCGCGCAAAGCATTCAATTAATGTGTTACTAAGTTCATCTTTTTCAAGGTAACGTTTAAACTTTTCTTTTCATTTCATATTTCTTTGGCTTTGTTAGGTTTTAGAAGAGAGAGCTATGGGTTCTGAGGAAGAAAATTTCTATTGATGAGGTTTATTATGCGACGTTATCCCCTAAGAGGAGATGTTATGGTTTTTTAATGTTTTATTTGTCGTACTTTGGTGAATTGGCTCGCTATAGGTGAACTTTAGTGTAGGTGAAAAGCTTGTCTTCATATTGACATGTGCTACTAATTACAATTAATATTTTTAGGTGTTGGCAGTCTTTTTTTTAAAGGAAGAATAATATAATAAAATAAGGCTAAAGCCCACAGAACAGTACAAGGAGAACACAAGCACAAGAAGTTCCAAGTTTGAAAACTAATTAAAAAACAAAAACAACAAACAACAACTAAATAAAGAAAAGTACACCACAAGAAACCACAACCAAAATAGCAAATAGAAAAGACAACAGAGAGAAAAGAAGACCAACTCCCTAACAAAACAACGCCCCAATAAGACAAAGCTAGATCTCAAAACATTGAACCACCAAAAGCAAAACCAAATCCACAAGAGCAACGGCCCACATCGAACAAGTAGTGAATCCAAGAATCTCGATCCTTTATTAGATCGGACACATGATAGGATTTTGAATCCAATCGTTGGGACTTATGATGAAACCCAACTAACCCTTTCACATTAGATGATACATCAATGAAAAGCTTATCATTACAAGCCGACCAAGTAGGCCACACAATAACACCCAATTTCAACCCAATAATTATAAATAAATCGGTACAAAATTTCCAAACATCAATTGGGATATCACATTTTCAACTTAAAAACCTGACACAACAATTTCATTTAAACCGGATACATAACACATGTAATCGAGAAAGATGAACTCGACACTGTTTAGTCCTTAAATATAAATCAACTTTTATAATAACCATGCAGCGGATTCACGTTAAACCTTTGATAATAAAACATAGAATCTTTATCGAAATGCAAACAACTTTAAAAACAACCAAACATCTCAATAAAACAACTTAAACTTGACGGTGGACTAATTAATCAACGATAAAACAAACCGAGAAAGATTCCATCAACATAATAAAATCAGCGTAAATAAACACAGTGTTTATCCCCTAAGTGCTACGTGTCGGGCGACAACACCGACTCGAACTATCAACACCTAGAACTTCATTCTTCATTACCTGCATGTTATCCAATAGAGGCAACATAACAACATAAGGGATGAGATATCTAACAATCTAATAAATCATATTATAAATAATATATATTAGAATTCAGATAATGTAAATCACCGCTTCGTAAATTATTCACACAACAAACAATTCCACAATTTATTCAACATTCATAACGACTCAAAATGCAATATGAGATGCAACAACGTGTTCAAATGCACATGCATGTGGTACCAATGGAGCATAACTCGAACTTAAAATTGCCAATTAATAGAGGCATCAACAAGACTTAAGCCTTCAACTTTCAACGTGGTGCCAATCTAGGCCAACTTAATCATTTTCCAATCCGGACCAACTTAATCATTTTCTAATCCGGTCGGCGTAATTATGCAATGTATGCAACAACATAATGCAACTCGATAAGCAACATCAACATCAATCAACATCAACTTTATCATAATTTCAACAATGGCTATAAGGCGCAGCGTAATAATAATTCAACAAAACTTATTTTAGCGTTGGCACAAGGCCTACAACATGGTTCACACATCAAGAAAGGGTAACACCAATTTCATCACGACTACAACTTCACAATTTATTATCAACATCATCATAAGCAAATAACAACAACAATTGCTACACAAATTAACAGTTATGATTCTACGCCGAAAACAATTTATTAACCACTGCTACTAATTAATTATTAAGTATTACCTACTAAATTAATTAATTAGTTTAACTACTTGATTTTCTGTTAAATCGTTCTCTGCTACTAACACACCTGCTATATTCAGTTTTCTTATTTTTCTGGTTTCTAAACTATCTCCTGTTATATATTCGCCACTTGTTGCAACTTATATGTATAGGTAAATACTATTACCAAACTCATTTTATCTCATGTTAATTAACTACCTAATGTCACAACTTATACTCAATTGATGTATATTATCATGGTTGTTAATTAAAAGTAACAGAAAAGGACAAACGGATAAAACAAACACAAGCAATAAAAGAAAACAAAATAATGCCTTGTATACACCAAAGGGTACTGCTCGACACTCTCATCCTCTCTAATCCTTCCATTCGGCAAGTGTCTTCCCACCAAGTGTGTCGTTCGGTACCATTTCATCTTCCAAGCTTGTAATTTTTCTGCTTCTACTATTATTCCTGCTATGCTTCCACTTCGATCTCTCAACGATTAACAATTTCCATGCATAGAACATTATATCGACCATTGCAGTTATAAATTTTAATGACAACATCAATTATGCAGGAAATTCATGATCATTTCACAAGACGATCGAACAATTTGATTCCACAACATGAATAACCATGAATGCGTGATAAATTCCATTACCCTAATTCCCACGTAAACTTCATCATTCAACCCATTAAAAATTAGAACCATACCTTACCTTGGATTGAAGATCGCTCTACGGAGTTTGATTGAATTTTGGTTTGGCTTCGTTCTCCAATTCTCTTAAGCGACAATTAGTCTCCCAACCTTGTTCGTCTTCTTCCTTTCGTTGGTTTCCTCTTTCTTCACGTCTGACCACTTCCCTATTTCTAAAACCTAATTCCTTATACTTCTCTTTTATATTATTTTCTAAAATAACTATTTTACTAATATTTGTCTTATTGGGCTTGTTTCTCACACCTCTTTCTACTAGGCTCAACAATATTTCTATACTATTATTATTATTATTATTATTATTATTATTATTATTATTATTATTATTATTATCATTATTATTATAATTAACCAACTAATACTATTATTAATATTAATCTACCGACTATTTAACAATTAAACAATTAAATCAACTAACAACTCGACAACTTAAATAAAAAATAATTTAAAAATATTTAATTAATTAATTAATTAAATAACAGGGCGTTACACACCACATTATTCCAAATAGAATAAACCTGCACCTCATCTTAGCCCTAAGATGCAAAGAGAGAGGAAAAAAACAAGATAAAGATAAAAATCTCTAGGAAACCTCTTTTGAATGCACAACTCTCAATTTAGATTCGGAAATGCGTTAAGAGATAACATTTTTGTGGGGTGGATCAAGACATGTTGGATATTGTCTCTAGATATGTTTGTGAGTAGATAACACCTTTCCTAAAGTGGATTCCTCCTCAGAGTGTGGATGTTATCCCCGAAGGGGATAAGAGAATATGCAACAAGTACGATATGTGTGTTATCCCTCTCTATGTATTATTTTCTCTGATAGGTTTTTGCCTTTCCTTTGACAAATTCTGAGGTGGGTGTTCTAAATTGTCTAATAATTTTTCTTTGATAAGAGAACCCGGGGAGCATGGATTATATCGATGTCTTTTAATACTGGTGTGACTCTTTTTTACCAACTTTTTTAAAACCCAAGAGAATTCTATTGATTCATTTAGAGATCTGGGTTTAATCTATTTTAGAGAAGATACAAAGATTGCTTGAGTTTTATTTAAAGAGTTTAAATAACTTCAAAGACTGGTACTACCTAATTGGCCCCTGCAAAGTGGATTATGCTAATATTTGCAAGATCGTTGTAGATGTTAGATTCAAATTTGGTTTACTTTATAGTAAAATATTTAATTTAAAATTTGAATTATTTTGAAATAAATCAATTAAATATTGGCATGACATTGAATAATTCAATGGCAAATATATATATATATATATATATATATATATATATATATATATATATATATATATATATATATATATATATATATATATATATATATATATATATATATATATATATATATATATATATTTATATTTTTAAATTATTTTGTAATTTTTAATTTTTCAATTTTTATATATTTAAAGAATTTTTTATTTTTTATTTTTTATTTTAATTATTATTCTTAAAAACTTTAAAAATAAAATATTTAAAATTATTAGAATTTCAAATTAACTATTATTAAATAATACATTTTAAATTGTTAATCTAATAAATTATTTAATTATTTAATTATTATTTATACATTTTGATAAACAATTTTATTTTGTAAATTCTTGAGAAATACATCCCTTAAAAAATGATTAAATTGAAGTATTTTCCTAATGATAAGTTCTCAACAACATTTCCTATTGGTACGTTCCTCTATAATTGATTTTGAGTATTGGCCAATAAAATTAAAATTCTTAGGAAAATAAAAAGAGGATATACATCTATAACGGTACTATTTTGAAAATTAGTTTGTTACATATACGTATACAACAATATCAAGAAAATTTCGCATCACACATCACAAATTCACAAATAAAAACCAGAAAATAAGCATTTGGTTGTTTCACTACCTGGTGCTCAAGAACATTCAACAATTTCATCTCTCTTCATTCAATCAACACGTAACAATCTCTCTCTTTCTCTTTCTCTTTGTTTTTTATTCATAACCACTGCGTAAACATAGCCATATACCTAGTTTCATCACGTTGCATGCAACTAACAATCCATGAAAAACGTAACAATCTTCTTTTTCTTTTTATAGATCCTAATTTTATTTCATATGTTATCATAACAACTACGATGAATCAGATTCAGAATGAGATTCATCGTCGATTCGTAGCCAGGGTTCTTTTAAAGAAAGATTAATATAGATAATCATTTATAAGAATGACCTAATTCCTTTTTTGTTATTGAATATATAAATATTGAATGACCTAATTTGATTTATTTTGATTTAATGATATGAATGTGCAGTTACATTGATTCAATGGCTTCATCAAATTCACCATGTGCTGCATGCAAGTTTCTGCGCCGAAAATGCACGCAAGAATGCGACTTCGCACCGTATTTTCTCCCTGAAAATCCACAGCGATTCGCGAACGTGCACCGTGTCTTCGGGGCCAGCAACGTCGCAAAGCTCTTAAAAGAGCTTAACGTGGCGGACGCGACGGTGAGATCTTTGGCTTACGGGCGGAGTCTCGTTTGAAGGATCTATCTATGGATGTGTAGGTTTGATCTCGGCTCTCCAACAGCGGTTACAGGACATTCAAACTGAGCTAGCTGTCGCGAAGAAAGAACTGTCGAGTTATAATTCGAATCCTCAGGTTATGCAGTTCTTGTTTGGGAACCCTGGTGCGGGGTTGCAACAACAGCATCAACAATGGAGTAATGCACAGTTTGCAGGTGTTGCTAATGGTAATTACTCGTATAATTTTCCGCAAGAGATGCTTGGAGCAGCGGGGTTGGGTGTGCGGGATGTTCAGCAGGAACAAGAGCTTCTTGAGGCTCAGCAGATAGTTGCTGCTCAGCAAGATTATTTGCTAAGGTTTAGCGGACTTCAGGTCGGTGGCGGCGGTGGTGCTGCTGCTGTTTCTGGTCATGCTGATATGGCTCATTCATTGGGTATAGGAAGCTTTGAGAATGGTGGTAGCGGCGGTAGTAGCAGTGGCTGTGGTTATTATCAGATTCAGCAACAACAGGGAGAGCAGCCACAGCAGCAACACCAGAGTTATAATCCTCATGTTGGTGTTGCTGCTATGGGGAATCAAGTGGAGACGCCGGGTCTGTTATCTCCTCAGAATCAGGAGAATGGTGGTGAGGATGGTAGAGTGTTGGTAGCACTCATCGCTCTAGTTGATTTTTGATTGATTGTTTTCTTTTTCTCTGGTGGAATTTCAGAATATTGGTTATTGTTGATGTGTGAATACGAGGATATAACATGTCTTTGGTCTTATAGGTATACATGTGAATGAATCTGAATAAAGACATGGTTTATGTATTTTTGTTTTGTATGTTTTGTTGGATGTGTCTTCTGGATTTGTTGGTGTAGTATGTATCAATGAATGACTTGAGTGGTATTTGTGGTAGCTGATATGGTGATTTTGTGCAACTATCTAGTGCTGAATTCTTATTAAATAATCATTGTGGCGTGTCAATTGTATAAATGGAAAATGTATGTAAATCTCTTATTTGTCTACTTATGCGAGATTTTGAATAACTTGAAACATGTAGCCCTTCTAAGCCTCGTGGTTAAAAGATTTTGGACCAAAATAATTTTGTTTGGACTTGGGCACAAAGGGCAGGATCATATATGGCGAGCATTTGATCTAGCCCAACCTAATAGGCCCCATTATTAAAACATGGAAGAACGTGATGAATCACATGTTACATTAGTAATGAAATCCGTCCATAGTAAGGGTTTTCCTCTTCCATGTGGTGAAATGTTCAATTAATCTATTGCAAAATCTGACCACCACTCAACAAACTATCTCGAAGTTAGTTGAACAACAACCTGTCCAGTCCGACTAGTATTAGCGCTAATAATTTTCATTAGGTAGCATCTTCAGGGTTGTAGTAGTTGAGTTGTTCGTTAACAAGTTGCACATGTTTGTTGACAAGTTGCATGTGTTTGTCGAAATCTTCTTTTCCGTTGTATTCCTCCAATTTAAAAGGTTTTTGTGTGGATTTGGGGATTATACTTTCTAAGATATGAACACACATAGGATGTTTATGTGTGTTCGTATCTTAGAAAGTAAAACGGGACGGACATTACATCAAATGTGTCCACGGTTATCTTAAAATGTGCAATGTCTGCCCTGCTTTCTAAATTTAAAAGGTGCAATGTTCGCATGTAAGTTATGTACGTACTTTCTTTCCTTTGGTTTTTTACTTTGTAGTTTTATACTTGAAGATTCTTAAGTGTGTCGAGAAGTTTTTTGATGTGATACTTAGGATGCTTTTAGGATTTATTGTCCCAACAAACTACAATTTTTATCTTAACTTACAATTTTGGTGATACTAATGACACTTTTTGTTAGTGCACAAAGGTGATGAAGATAGAAACAATAAGAGAGTATATTTAATGTTCTGCAATGACGGCTATAAAACTGTAAGAAGGATATATTAAATGACATCTATCACTAGTCTATTTATATACAGTAATCGACACATAGCTCATATCGGTACTATATCGGTTGTTCGACGGCTGGGGTGTGTCGATCGCCTCAAGCCGGTTGGGACGCGTGAGTGGTGCTCGAAAAGCGGATGGTATCGATCTTGATCAAGCTCCTTGTCGTATGTGATTTTAGACTATTTGTTGTGAATTGGATGCCTTGAAACAAATATATATAAGCTCGTTGTTCAAGGTAGGGAAAAGAATGAAGAACAAGATGAACACAAGGATTGGTTATTAACTGCTATTCTTTCCTTTATCTTCAAAACAAGATTACAAGTATACAAGAATAACAAATAACCCTTTCACCCTAAATTAGGATTTGCGGTATATGTGATGAGAGACTAGTATGCTATTTATAATAAACCTAACATACTAAACTAATGAGCTTTATCACAAATACCCATTACAAGCTAACTTTGGGTACAAGCTAACAACCAATTGGACATAACAAACAGGCCCGATTCGATGCTAACAATCCTAGCATCCCGACACAATAGAGTTCACCCAATATCTCACAAATCTCCACCTTGGAACAAACTCTATTATCAACTAACGAATTAGTTTTCTTCATGCGAATTTGCTCATTGCATCTGGTGGAAAAACTTGCAACTAAGCAATGTCTTGGTGATCATATCGTGACATTATGATCATCGAAACCTTGACTTGGACTTCTCCACGCTCGATTACCCTACGGCGAAATGCAACCTCACATCAATGTGCTTGGTTCGCTCGTGATAGAAATTTGAATTCTTGATAGGTGTATTGCACTTTGACTATCACATTTAACGTGATAACTTCCCTTGAATTTTCGGCTCATAGCAAAACCTTCAAGCCACAATGCTTCTTTCACGACTTGTTTAAGTAATATATTCCGCTTGGGTGGTTGATAATGCAACAACCTTACGAGTGTTGCTTTCGACTAATAGTTGTACCAAACATAGTGAAAACATATCCGAAATAGATTTTACGGAATCCATACAACTGCATAATCGAGTCGACATATCCTTTGATTCTTTGCTTACCATCTTCACAAAAACTCCACCATAAATTAAGACTGTTAGAACCCATTTATGTACCTTAGAATCCACTTCATGCTTGCGGTGAGCCTTCCGAGGATTCGCCATGTACCTTACAAGACTTACTGCATATGCTATGTCGGGTCTAGTACAAACCATAACATACATCAAAGAACCTACTACATTAGCATATGGGATGCTATTCATATAAGTTCTTTCGACACGATCTTGGGACATTGATCGATACTCAACTTGAATTGAGGGTTTGTTGGAGTCTACAGGCTTGGTCGACATACCAAACTTTTCGAGAATCTTTCGTAAATGCCTCTTGAGATAAGCATAATTTTGATCGCTTTATCTCTCTTGAATGTCAATTCCAGAATCACAGGCTGCCCTAGATCCTTCATTTCGAACTCCTTATTGAGTTCTGCCTTCCCTTCATTACCTCTCGACATTGTTTGCTATGAGAATATCCGTGTCTGATGGCCGACTTTGTAGGATTTTGTATCCAATGTGCGGATAGCAAGAGTCGCCACCGACTTTTATTTTTATCCAATTAAGGGAAGGTAAAAGTAAGAAAAAGACCTCGTTAGATTAAAGTGGGAGAATGGTTATGAAAAGGAAGGTATTAGCACCTTTCCATCCGTAGTTATCACGGGCTCTTAGTTGCTCTTAGATCACTTTCAAAATTGTGCTTACGTGTGTTTGACAAAATGTTTTGAAAAGTCATTCGCTTTGACTTTGTAATGACTCATGTAGGAGTGTATACAAAGTGTTCAAAATGTTTTGTTTTGAAAAAATTTGAACTTTGAGAAAAAGTGTGTGGTGTGAAAAGCATTTGGTTTAGAGCAAGCAACTAAAGACTTATTTACCCACTCGAATTGGTCGTTTTGTTGTACTTCTCGTTCCTTTAGAATAGCGCTAGCCGTACCATTAGTTAGTAGGTAGCTCCATTCGTTGGATGTAAGCGGGACATTCGAAGGACATCGGATGGTCATTGAAGGCAACTTGTAGGAAGTATCTAGCACATTCGAATGGACTATCATCATTTTCGTGGCGACAATCGAGGTCAAGATCATGTATTCGGAGGCGACATCGTGGGTCTTATGATCTTTGTATCGAAGGGACTATGATGATTTGTTTGGAAAGCAGCGGTGCTAGAATACCTCTACGTTCGAGGGACATGACCATTTGTATTCGCAAAGGCGAGAGAGAATTACCCTAAGAGTGCGTGTGTGAAAAAGTGTGTTGATTTAGATATTTTATCTTGAAAATTAGTGGGCTATGTTCATTATTATCTTGCCATACACGCTAATTACTAGCAATTTATAGGGTGCGGAAATTAAATCTGCGGAATGTAAAGTGCGGAAGGTAAATGTCCCACGCTATTACAAGGCTTTGGGGCGGATACATAATTTAAAATCGGAAAATAAAATCCTAAATTAATATTACATCCCATATCAGTTACATTATTGGAAAAAAAATGAAAATAGTAAAGAAATGTCAATTGGAAGAACCTGAAAAGCGAATGAAATCGGAAAATATGATGAAATCGAAATAAGAGAAAATGTTAGGAAAATTGCAAATTTTAAATTGGAAAAAATATGACATGCTGGAAATAATGTAAATATACTAAGATAATTTTTTGGGATTTTTTAGATGCAATTTAATAATTAAAAACTAATTAACAATGATTTAAATGCAAAATTACAAATAAAAATAAATATGCATGCAAAAATATGTTTTTTAATTTATTAAACTAAATAAAGATTTTCTGAAAATAAATGCAAAAGGAAAACATTTTTTGATGAATTTTTAATGCATAAATAAAAATATGAAAAGAAATTAAAATAGATGCAAAATATTAAATAAAATAGAAAAATAGAAAATAGGAAAACAGTTTGAAGTTTGGAAAAAGGAAGAGAATGGTCCGGAGGTGGAATGTTGGTGTCCTTTGAGAGCATCTTCAAATCACGCCTTAACCATGCGCCATGTTGCAATTGGTGTTTGAAAAGCTGGAATTAAAGAATATAAGTGTAAGCGTGTCACTTTTGAAAATCAAACCACGGTCAGCGGGCCCCATCTGTTTTGAATGGACGATCGAATGCGTTAAAATGCCATGCCGCCTTAAAGTCAAGCCAACGTCGCCGGAGCCCTAAGCTCGGTGCCTTCTCCGGCGACCCGATCCCTGAAACACAAAAATAGCGTAAATAAAGAGGAAAGAAGGACCTTGTCCCCAATCGCCATGGTGAATTCAATGGTGATGTTATTTTTACAAAGCGGCATCTGGCCGGTTCGAAACTCAACTTTTAACCTATGATGGCACTAGGTGATTCGGCGTTCAGAGCTCATGACGATTGCCCAATCCACTATAGAGTCTTATAAACACTGAAAACGTTAGAATCAATGAAATAGCAGGATAGTAAAATGAAATCAAAAGTTTGAATATGTATGATCATGTATGCTTCGATTCAGACTTTTGATCCATAACAATGATGTATTCTTACTCATACTTACCCCGACACGTTTGGATGATTTGGAAGAGTGAGTCATTTGAAATTAAAATTCGATTTTAAAATTCTTCAAAAATTTTGCAAGGTTTGGGTGATTTTAAGGGTTAGGGTTTCGTCCTACAGCTTGTCTGATACTGAGTATTTATAGAAGGTTGGGATGGCAAAGCGAAGCAAAAGATTGGACATTGATTGTGCAAATATTTTCCATTTAAAACAATCAAATTTGGAAAAATTTGATTTTCCTTCATCATAAAACACTTACAATTTGGCAATTGTTGTGGGCTTCTTGGACATTAAGGAAGATATAAATCGACTTTTGGAAAAATCCTTAATTTTCATATTTTATATAATTTATTTTTTGAATTAAATGTTATAAAATTCAAATATAAATCATAAAATAGAAATTTACCATATTGACATTTATGGGTCAAGAATAATGTCATGAACAAGTTTGGATCAAAAGATTATAGGCCCATTTGGAAAATTTTGCATTTTGACCAAAATGTCCCTTTGTGCATTGTCCAAAATTGCCGACTTGAATAGTGTATCTTGCTCAATTTTCCACATTTTGAGTGTTCTTGGACTTTTGGAAATCTCTAAGTCCTCTAACCAACCTTTTTGGTCTCATCTCAATTGGGTTACCATGCTCAATATATCTTCAAAACAAGTTGACTTTTTGTTGACTTTGAAAATGACTATAATGTTTTGAGCTATACCTCTCAAATGAAGCATTTTTGGACATTCTTGTGAGACATGAAGTTGTAGAGAATTGAATTTCCTTCAAAAAAAGAGGTGGTGGAAAAATTTACGAGAAAGTATGAAAAGTTATGATCGGTCAAAGTTACATTGACTTTTCACTAGAAACCACTAATTTAGAAAGTTTGACTTTTGAGCAAATCTTGAGTTTTCTTGATGAATCATGATCAACCCTTGATCAAATGATGAATGTAACTAAAAATGAGGATGTTGACCAAAATTATGAAGTTTGGTGTATGTTGACCACGATTGACTTTTTGTCAATCTGTTAATTTTCACCATTTATGCGAAACTTGACATGAGGCTTGAAACTTGACATGGAGAATCTTTGAAGCATGAGGAGGCATGAAGGCCATTGGAGATGGGTTCATCTTGACTTGAGATAACAAACCACTAGTTTGGGTTGATTGTCTAGGAAGAGTTTGTCGGATCACTCTTGAGAATCCTTGAGTATGGATGTATGAATCTCTTGAGTAGATGGAGGGCAAATTTTGGGTATGTTGCCACATTCAATCTTCTTGTCTGGAGGTTAGATTGACACGCTTGTCTTTTGTGACTGGAGGTAGAAGATGATTGAACACCAGTACACAATTTTGCACTCATGTTGGTGGATGATGCGGGAATGGGCTTACGGATGCCATTTGGATACTATTGGGGGATGAGTCGTCATAGACTAGGAATGTTGATAGGAGAATTAGCGGAGATGGGCAAGATGCCATGGAAGATCGATCTTGGGGTGACGATACGTTAGGCTCGTAGTCGTTCTGGAAGGATCATGAGATGGGCTTAAGATGCCATCACAGGTGGTATCACGTTAGACCGTGCTCATTTTTGAATGAAGTTATTGGTTTGCATTGATTTTTTAACCATATATGCGGCATTAAAGTGAAGCATTGTTGAAAGTAGTCGGAGATGGGCTTAAGATGTCAAGCGGTGATCGTCTGTTGACTACTGTAGTATTTGTTGATAATAAGGGATGGAGAATAAATCTTCGTGCTGATTATTACGAGGAGATTGTAGTTGGCGAAAATGTGGATAACTTCCTGTTGTGCATCGGTGTTGATCCATTGCTTTGTTATCGGAGGATAACCTTGATGATCTTCGGATAGTTTCCCGTCGGTTGGGGCTTAATCACAGACCCGATCGTCGGAGGACAACCAAGGCGGTCTTCGGATAGTTTTCCGTCGGTTCGGGCTTAATCTGGACCAATCGTCGGAGGACAACCAAGGGCGGTCTGGATAGTTTTCCGTCGATTGAGGGCTTAATCTGGACTGTTTGCGTCGGAAGTGGTACCTTTGGAAAACAAGAGATTTTGGATAGAATATTGGTTAGTTTTATGCAAAGTATGATGCATGAGGTGTATATGATGATAGATGTTGTGGTATTTCAAAGCATATCCATCTTGAAGAAGATCACGGATGCTCTGTTTTGAAGATTCGACTCTGTTTGGGGATTGAGTAGGTGAGAATCCGCTTTTGAAGGAGAGAAAGATATCACGGATTCCTCCGATGTACTTCTCGACCAAGTCTTGGGCCTAGATATTGTTGAGGAAGATAGAGATTTGAGAGGCTCGTTGTTGGAGATCTCATATAGACCTGGCGAGGAGAATGCGGGAGGCGATCCGTTAGGGACCTTGTGTATAGATCCTATTTGAGGAAATTTAGGAGGTGCAGGGATGGTATGTGATCTCATGAGCCAATTGATAGTTACCGGGGAGACCAAGGGTGAGATGATGTAGTTTCCTCGGTCTTGTTGCTCGACCAAGTCTCGAGTCTGGATCTCCCATTTGGGGAAAAAGAAGGGACCGAGAGATGTCTGCCGGGGATAAATATCTTGTCGGGAATGAAATGTTACTTCTTGGAGGCCGATGTAATCCGGCTTGGAGTTGATTGGGATCACGGTTCGGGGACAACCTTATACTCCATTGGGGAGGTTTGTGGTGAGTGACACCTTTGTGGGGATCATGCTGTGGGGGAATGTTTTGGTGACTTTGTTCGCCGTCCAATTCACAGACTTTGTAGAAATACTTTTGTATGTTCAATTTTCGTATGTTTGTGATTAGATTCTTGTTATTGTCACGTATAGTCATTCAAAAGCAAACGTTGGGCTTATTACAAACAACAACGATGAAATTGTAAAGAGAAAGAACTTGTTCATTTGAAATGTGGCGTATGGCCAAGTAGTTTATACCAAGAAGGTAAAAGCTATGGAAACAATCTCGTTAAGTTCCAATTATGCTAGTACTCATACATTTCGACTATCTCATCTCGCTAGCATCGTTAGAAAGTGAGTAGGCAGATCTTCGCCATTTGAACCTTGAATCGCATGTAGTCTCGGCGGTGATCTGGAAGAGACATGGTTATACGCTTAAATCCAACAACTTTTGCCTAGACCGCCCTTCCGGGTTTTAGGTCTAGGGATACCCTTTTTGCCCAAGCCAGCCTTTTCGGGTTTCGACTTCTGCGGTTGTACATGTTTTGTATATCCTTTATTTTGAACCTTTTGGTTCGCAGGATCTCCTTATTTTTACCTAGGCCATCGACCTAGTGGTCTCTTTTATCGTAGTATTTTTTTGACTATGTCGCGTTCACGGGGTGTGGGAAGTCTTCACCATCCATGGTGCTAAGTATCTCATAGCTCCGCAGGAAAATCATGTTGACTACAAATGGTCCCTCGTGGGTGGGAGTCCATTTGCCCACAGGATCACCTTGTGGGAGAATGATGCGCTTGACTACTAGGTCACTTGACTTGGTAGCTCGGTGTTTGACCTTCTTGTTAAATGCTCGATCATTCGTTTACGATAAATACATCCATGGCGATGAATGGCGATCGTTCTCATCAATCAAGTTAATGCGAGTCAGGCAATGCAGAACGATCGTCTTCACCTAACTTCTGCGTCTTGGAGGACTACGGTTGAGGTATCGAACCTCGATGGGTGGAACGGCTTCCATACCGTATCACAGAGAAAGGGAGTTGCCACCTGTTGATGTTAGTCTTTGTGTGCGATAACCATGAAGAGGAAATGGTAACATCTCATGCCAATCTTTGTAAGTCACTTTCATCTTACGTATAATCTTCTTAATGTTCTTATTGGCGGCTTCCATCTTGCGTTCATCTTAGGCCGATATGGAGAAGAATTGTGATGCTTGATCTTGAATTGCGTGCGAGTTCGGTGATCATCTTGTTGTTGAGATTGGAACCATTATACATGATAATCCTTTCGGGAATGCCATACCGACGGATAAGATTATGCTTGATGAATCGAGCCATTCCATTCTTAGTATGAGATGCATACGAAGTTTATACCCACTTGGTGAAATAATCTATTGCCACAAGGATGAAGCGATGTCCATTGAAGGCTGTGGGCTTAATTTCTCCATCATGTCAATGCCCCACATTGCAAAGGCCAGGAGAACATTAGAACATTCGGTCTTGGAGGTGCGTGCACTGTCGCATAAATGCGGAACTTGTGACAGATCGAGCATAGCGGTGACAATGATCATTCCATGGTGGACCAATAGTAACCTGTTCTCAAAATCTTCTTAGCCATGGTGTGTCCCTTTGGAGTGGGTACCAAATCTCGTGTAACTCTTCCATGATCGCATTCTTTGTTTTTCACAGTCTGTGACAGATAGCACAAGTCGTGGTTGCGCTTGTATAAGATATCGTTCTTGAGGAAGAATTTGGATGCAAATCTTCTCATGAACTTCTTATCATTGAGGATGCCCCTGCGGAATATTCACGAGTCTCAAATACCTTTTCACGTCCTAGTACCAGGTTTCTCTTACGTGTCAAGCTTTCATAACAATCTGGCGGTTAGTCGAACTTTCGATGATGATCACAGGAGCCTCGTTGTCCCATCAACCTTGAACATAGATGACCTTAGTAGTACAGCGTCACTTGTTGATTCTCTTCTCGTGGAATATGATCAAAGTAATCTCTTGAGTAGGGGATCGAGCTCGAGAACATGCTCGTCTGGAATGAGATTCGGATGCTTAAATATCAACATATGTCGGTGATCACTAAAGTCGAGTCTCCATTGCAAGCAATTTGATTCTTAAGTCGATAGCGACTTTAATACCCATGATAGTTATTCGGCCATGTTGTTCGGTGCAAGTTGAAACATAATCTGGCGGTGAAAAGTATGTCGGGGAGTAATGATGGCGCCAATACCGTTGCGATGCGTTGAGGCCCCATCAAAAACCATAGTCCATCGGGATCCGCATTCGGTCCTACCGTGCAGGTCACAGTTCTTACGATCGTGACTAGTAAAACATCTTAAATGCGGAAATTGAGCTGCATAGGCGATAGTCATCTACGACGATAGGCCAAATGATCGTTACTACACTTCCTTTGATAAGCTTCGAGAAGTGTATTGGATGTCGTATTCGGTCGAAGATCATTGCCATCTTCATTCTTCGGAGAAATGGTTTCTCCGAAGATGTATTTTATCGGATGTCTTGAAATCAACAAAGTAGTGTGGTCGACATATACTATCTTAGTCGTGACAGCCCAATAGCGTTACAGTTTTCTCGGTGTGGTATCTTGTTTCTGATCGGTGAAGCTTTTGCTAAGGTAGTATATTGCATACTCTTTTCGACCGGACTCGTCATGTTTGCCCCAACCTGGCGTTGAGTTCTCTAACAACATCAAGTACATGATAAGAGGTCTTGTGGTGGTGACATCGAGAATGAAGGATTACAGGTACTCCTTGATTTTGTCAAAGCGATCTGCGATCGTCATTCCGTTCTTTACTTGATCTTTCTTTAGTAACTTGAAGATTGGCTCTCAGTAGCGGTTAGGTGTCGCGATAGATACAGCAGTAGTTCAATCGGCGAAACCTCGACTTCCTTCCGGTGCGGAGGGTGGCATCTCTGAATAGCTTTAACCTTGGCGGGATCGACTTGATACCTTGCCCGACAACAAACCACAAGGTTTTCGGATCGACTCCAAGGTGCACTTGTTAGGATTAAGTCTAACTGTACTTCTTCAACCTATCAAATAATTGCAAATGATCAAGATGTTCTTCTTGATTACGTGATCGAGCTATCGTATCGTCGTAGACCTACATCTCGTGATGAATCATGTCATAAACATATATGTGTATACATGGCCGCGATAAGTGGCGCACCGTTCTTCGGTCGAAACGGCATAACTGTAGCAGAAAGTGCCTGGTTGTGTAACAAAGTAGTTTTCTCCATGTCTTGAGGAGCCATTTTGATCGATTATGGAGAAACCATCCATGAAGGAAAACCTTGTCTTTGGCGGTGTTGTCAACGAACATCAATATGAGGAAGTGGAAATCATCTTTCGGACTTGCTTTGTTTAGATCTACATAATCCACAGCGTTCGTACTACCATCTTTCTTGAGCGAGGCACCACATTAGCAACCTTGTGGATAAAGTATGACTAAAACTTGTTGAAGCTGCCCATAACTTGTTTGATCTTTTCGACATCTCGGGGACACGTCGCGAACCATACATTTCAGGGAGAAAACCTTAACATCGGTGTACCACAATATCAATGTCAAACTGGGCGTGTCTTCATTATGACCAAGCAAAAACCTCGATATAGTCTACGTGCTCCCCGAACCAATCTTTTAACAACATTCTCAAGGCACTCTATCTTGATCTCTTTTACGTCTTCGTCGATTACCCGAATTCTGACCTCGACTTGCTCTTCGTGTGGGTGTATATTCATTTCTTCTTAGCATGTGATGCAGCAAGTTCTCACAGCACTTCACATCTTCCTCACTTTCATCTTGACGGTAGTCGGATTATCAAAGTCGTATTTAGCGATAGCATAGGCCCATTATTAACGAGATTCGGAGTGATTACGCGATTATCACGTGGTGTGTGTAAAACACGTAAAGCTTTTGAAGGGTGATAAAGTAAAGAAAGAAAACAAACAATTGAATGCAAAAGCGAAAATCTTGAATGAACAACGACGATAATAACCCTCATGAAGCGAGCCATGATGCCCGAGGCGAGGCACTGAGCTTTCAAAGTTTATTGTTGAAAACATAAAGAAATCTGACAACAAAACAAAACAAGAGCAATTACTCGACTAAAGGAGATTGGTATGGCGTCTTGATCTTCCATTCTTGAGCCCGTGATCACGGGTTGGGAAGATCCACTTCGTCCTCGATGTCGAAGTGGGTTGTCGTTGTCTTATAGCATGGATTCCGCTCTGGTACGTCTTGGAAAGAGTTGGTAGAAACGCGTTCGCGGCGTATCATCTTGACCGCCGATGGTGAAGCCTAGATCTTTGTCGGTTTGAAAGGAAGATCGGGGCTGACCCCTGAATCTACTCCTTCTTGGCTGACTTGGCATCTTTCGGTGGTACGTCCTAGGCGGACTTTAGCACTTTAGGAGTGGTGGAGAGTCAGCGGGCATGACTCGGGGATTGTTCAAAAGCTTGACAGTCTCGAAGAATTCATCCTCCGTCTCGAGGTATCGGAATGATGAATGGTGACCATACTCTTCTTCACCATCTGTAACAACCTTCCCTCACCGGGTACTTGAGTTTATGCTGAGGTAGAGTGGTTTGCCCTTGTATCGAGAAACGTCCAGGCAAGTAAGTAAGGGCGGATGTCCATGACAAAGAAAGTGGAGTCAAAAGTGGGAGCAGGCTTTAACAGGCAGTGAGCTCTCCAATCCGTTCGCTTAGAACCGCCAAGCTCTCACGATTATGTCCTTGGGTCTAAAGAACCAACCACTTGACATGAAATCGATCAGCGATCTTGATGGAAATATTGAGGTAAATGAGTATCTCTAAAAACATAGAGGAGCGATGATGCAGCCGCATTCCAGAGATGTGCAAGGCTTTGTTATGTTTTCTTTAAGTCAAATCGACATCGAATGACTGGTAGTTGTTGGCGGCCAGTATGATACAAACTTAATTGATCGGTGGTAGTGTCTTGCGGCACATGAGCATTCTTGAAAACTTCACGAGGCATTAGCGTGAGCCTCGGAACATAAGGCAAAGCGAGCATGGGAAATCTTGGCCAGTCTGTCGGTGTTCCTGACATTATAGTCATTTCTTGATAATCTTGAATTTCCTCCATTTCTCGTTTGGAGGTGTCTTGATTAGCTTCCTTTGGTACCAGTTGAGCGAGGATGAGCCAGTTTCTTTCCTCTACTTGGGGAATGGGTTGAATAGATGGAATGCGAGTTGGAGTCGCGGTGTGTCTTTTGGAGGAGAGATCTCGGAGAGAAAACCACTTGGGTTACGGTCGCACTTGATGGGTGATGTTGATCAATGTCGGGAATGGTAGCTTATTTGTAAGATCTTGATAGTCGGAGCTTGCTTGGCGCCATGATAGTA
>CM038794.1:68942634-69038818 GCA_021764765.1 Vicia sativa
GGTTCAACGAGGCATGTGTCGATCAATGATGCTTGAATAAAGTTACAATCCGTAATCGGTATCCTTTGCCGCCGAGATTGATGATTTGATGGATCAGCCGTTGGAGCCGCGGTGTGTTTTGTAAGATTGATCCGAGATCCGGATATCATCGCATTCGTGAAGTCGAGGATATTCGTAAACCGTATTCGTAATCCAGGTACCGACATTATGAATATTCATATGCCGCTTGGAGTTACTAATGCACCGGTGTTTTCATGGAGTATATGAATGTGATATTTCATCCATATCTTGACAAGTTCGTAGTAGTGTTCATTGATGATATTCGATTTATTCGAAAAGCGATGAGGAGCATGCGAACATCTCGAGTTGTGTTTGAATTGTTGAAGGAAAAGAAGCTTTATGCTAGTTGTCCAAGTGTGAATTTCGTTGAGGAGGTGAGTTTTGGTCATGTAATTTCCAAGAATGGAATTGGTCGTGATCCATTTAAGGTAGAGTGTCTCTGGAAGCACCAAGAATGCTTCGAGATCCCGTAGCTCGGGTCTCTCGGTGTTATTACCTAAGTTTATCAAGGGTTTTCCAAATCATGCTATCGACTAAGTTGACAAGGAAGGGTCGATATTTGTTTGGGATGTTGAATGTGAGAAAGGATTTCAAGAGTCAAGAGGAGGTTTACAAGTGCTCCGATCTTGATTTTGCCGATCCGACTAAGTCTTTTGTGGTGTATTGTGACGATCATTAATGGGATTAGTGGTGTGTGAAGCAAGATAAGGTGTTGTGGCTATGCTTCATGTACAGCTTGAAAGTGCATGAAAGAAATTACCCGACTCCATGATTTAGAGTTGGCACTGTTGTGTTTGTTTTGAAGTCATGGAGACATTATTTATATGGTTCTCTGCTGAGGTATTCAAAGGATCATAAAGAGTCCTGAGGTATCTCTTTGATCGAAAGAGTTGAACATGAGGCGTAGAAGATGGTTAGAATTCTTAAAAGATTATGATTTCGTTTGAATTATCATCCCGTAAAGCAAACGTGGTTGCGATGCTTTGAGTAGAAAGTCTTTGCACATGTCGATATTGATGGTTCGTGGAGTTAGATTTGTCGAGGTCAGAGATTCGAGTTTAGTTAGAAACCATCCTGATAGTGTGAAATCGGTATGTTTAAGTCGACTAGTGGTATTCGAAGAGATTAGAAATGGACGTAAACTGATGTTGGTTTAGTTGATAAGTTGACATTGATCAACCAAGGTCAAGGAGGCGAGTTCCAATTGATCGGAATGGTGTTACGAGATTTGGTGATCGGTGTGTCCCTGATGTTGCCGAGATCGAAGAGCATTTAGAGGAAGGGCATCAGAGGGTTAAGTATTCATCCTGCTACTAAATGTATCATGATTCAAGAAGTTGTTTGCCGGAATGAAAAAGGAAATTGCCGAAGTCAGGTATGCTTGTTTGGTTTGTCAAGTCAAAATCGAACATTAGAAACCATCGTGATTGATGGAGCCGTTGTTTGTTCCGTAATGGAGGTGGGATGGAATTTCAATGGATTTTGTCTCGGTTTGCCAAGGACAGCTAAGAATTGTGATTCTATCTCGGTTATTGTGGATAGTGTAAATCGCCACTTCATTCCGATAAGAATGGATTATCCGATGGAGAGATTAGTAATCAGCGTCGAGAAGATTGTAAGTTTGCATGGTATTCCGCCTAGCACAGTCGGATCGAGATCCGAGGTTTACATCTAAGTTCCCGATGTGGTTGTAAGAAGCTTTGGGTACCAAGTCGCGCTTGAGTTCGCTTTATCATCCGCATGATGGTCGGATGAAAGGACGATTCGTTGGAAGATTTGCCAGGCTTGTGTGTTAGAGAAGGTGGAGCTGGGATAGCTATCGCCATTGAGTTTACCACAACAATAGCTTTCACCGAGTATTGGTATGGTCTGAGGCATTGTATGGCAGAGGTGCCGACAACCACTGTGTTGGTATGAAACCGAGAAGTGTCGATTGACCTGAAATTGTTCAACAAACTTCGAAAAGATTAAGATGATTCAGAGAAGATGACTGTCGTCGTCGTAAGAGTTACCACGATGAGGAGGAAAGACCTTGAGTTCATGGAAGGAGAGCATGTGTTTACAAGGGTTACCCGATGACGGTATTAATGCAGCCTTGAAGTCAAGGAAGTTGACTCATCGCTTTATTGGTCCTTTCGATTACCAAAAGAGTTGGAAGGTTGCATATCGATTGCCTGTCCGCCACTTCATGTAACTGCATGATGTTTTCATGTGTCCCAGCTGAGGAAGTACATGTGATCCGTCTCATGAGATTCGGTGTATTTATACATGTGTACGAGAGAATTTAATGCAGGAAGTGCACCGTGAGGATTGAGGATCTAAGTTGAAACAAGGCAAAGAGATTGCATTGGTAAGAGTGGTTTGGGAGAACAACGATGGAAATGTCACTGGGAGCGGAGAGTCGATGAAGGACTCGTGATCCCTAACTGTTCGTTCGAGTATGTTTTCGAGGACCTAAAACTTTTTAAGTGGGGAGTTGACACCCTAAAATAATTAATTAAGTAATTATGATTTTAATTATTAAATTAATTGAGAACATAATTTATTTAATATATTGAATTATTGAGATTAATTATGGATTTATTGGATGTATGAGTAAGGGGTGCGAGGAGTAAAAGACTCTAATTCCATTAATTGATTTATTTAATTTATGTTAAAAGGAATAAAAGGAATTAAATAAGGAAAAGGAGGAAAAAGGAATCATTTTGGAGAAAACAAGATACGTGAAGTGAGAAGAGAAGGAAAGAAGGAAAGACCTAGAAGTGTCGATTCCAAGAACCCACAAGGTGTGGGTGATTTTGATTGATTATTACATATTATAGGTTTTGATTTTTATTATGGATCATAGCATGTTAGGAAATCCCTGTTTAGGAATTCCTAGGTTCCATGGATGTGTACCATCTCGTGTGCCTTGAGTGTGTCGAATATAGGTTGGAATCAATTAAGGTGTCATGAATGAAAATAAATGATGGAAGATGATAATTGATGTAATGAATGATGCAAATGATGTATTTTGTGTTTCCAATGATGGGATTCGATGAGTAAGAATGGGTTTGAGTAAAATGGATGAATGTCAAAAATGCGTAATCACTTTTAACATCGCGGGAACCGGCTCCTCGGGAGGAACCGGTTCCACGAAAAATTATAAAAACCTCGAAATGCACTCAGAACCGTTCTCGTGGTAGGGAACCGGTTCCCACATTTTCCGTGGTTTTTGAACTTTTAGAACCTTCCTCGTGATATGTAGGAACCGGTTCGCTATTTTTTTAAATTTTCAAAACTTCAAAATTCATAACTTTCAAACCGTAAGTCCGTTTTGAGCGCGCTTTGGACGTTATTTCCTAAATTTAATGCTCTACCTTATGAAATGAAAATATTTTAGAAAACTTGAAATTATTTTGAAAGGGTTGAATTTCGAAATAAATGATTAACCCACACATAAGGATGTACGTGTAATAGGGAACTTTGGTGATGAGGACCGGTAATGTGATGTAATAGCATGTTTATGCTGATGTTAGATGTATGCATGATTGGTTGATATATCATGTTGATTGGTTTGCATGTTTATGCCGATGTTAGATGTATGCATGATTGGTTGATATATCATGTTGATTGTTGTGATTCAGCTTATGTTAAATGAATGTATACATAGACCGATTGATGTTGTATCTAGTGATGTGCGGCATTTGCATTGTTTGGTGAAGTTAATTCCATTGTGCGAATTTGACTTGATTGCAATAACCGATACCCGAGTGAGGATGGGTGGTTAGCCTGGATTCGTGTCCAGAGGTTATGGACAAATCGATGGTACCGATCCAGTTGATGATGGATCGCTGTCGGGTGACTTGGTCACAGTCGGTACCGCATGCATTGAGTCTGCATTATATTTGTATGAAGTGGTAACATGTTAGGATGTCTTCCAGCTGTTACTCTTCTTTGATTGTTATGATTAGCATGATGAATGGTTGTGTGTGTGAATCAATTTATGTTATGGGTGAAATAATATGCTTGTGATATATTATTGATTGAAAGACTTATAATATGTTTAATTATGAGAAGTCTCACCCTTACTTTACCATTTCATTAAATTAGCAACTGAGGAGTCGGTGAGGATGGCTCTAGAGCTTATCTTTTAGTCCGTGTCGCTGTCATGCTCGATTAGATTGTAACACCGGGGAACGTAGATGAGGAATTAGACTTGGTCTATTATTTATTTAAACTTTGTGGGAATAATGTTGATTGAAATTATTCGCTTTTTGGTTATGGTATCTTTCCACTGTGTAAGACATGGTCTTAGCTTGATTGAAATTAATTGAAATGTTGATCCTCACGTAGCATGGCTCTTGAATGAAGTTTGTTTTAATTATTAATTGTGACATCCCTATTATACCGTGTTAACTCGATTAAAGATGATTTAGATATTAATTTAATTATATATTCGGGTATTTATAGGGGTGTTACAATAGTGGTATCGTAGCATAGTCGGTCTTGTCCCGTGTCGTTATCCCTTTAGTACGCGATAGTGGAAGTGACACTCGATACTTGTGTGCCGATGTGATTTTGTTATGTTCGTAACAATGGCCCAAGAAACGGAAGAATGATGATGCCAGAGGCTTTGGGAATGGGTCGAGTGCAGGGAACGGGGAGTCGGATTGTGCCGATCATAATTGGGAATTTTCGGAGAATAATCCTCATTGTTCAAGGCACGATGATCTCAGGTGCTCGGAAGTGGTTGAAGGAGATCGGAGGATCTTCGGAGTGATCAATCGCAGAGGGTCAAGGTGAGATATGGAACTCACATGTTGGTCGAGGAAGTGATGACCGTGGGTTGCTACAACCGAACTAGAAGAAGATGGTGTTGCATTGAATTGGGTGTTCAGAGAGCTTTTCCGAGGAGGTACTTTCCGAGGACGCCGAGGTAAGGGAGATTGAGTTTTGGAACTCCAGGTAACAAGACGCCGGAGTATGCTTCAAGTTTTCGAGTTAGCAGTATTATGCTCATTACCCTAACGATGCGATGGAGAATTTTCCAAATGTATCAAGTTTGAGAATGGTCTTCGTGACGAGATTAAGTAGGCATTCGTATCGGTATCCAAGATTTTCCGATCCGTTGATTATAGTAGGATTCTCGAGGATCTGCTAACACTAAGTCGAATGGTCGAGGGTATGTTGACGGAAAGGTAAGCAAAGATGGATCGTGGTAAGCCTTATGATAGAGCAATCGAGATCCCGGCGGTTGGAAGAAACTGGTGGGGAGGTAGTGAGATGGCTGACTTTTGGTGTAGACCGAGGTCAATGACACTGATGCTACGCCATTAAGACCGACTTTGGGATATTTTTACCGTCACTTGGTAGTCGTATCAGTAAACGCCTACAAGAAAGATCAATGATATGAGATTCCTAGAACCCTACATTATTATAGGACAGATGAGCCAACTCAAACTTTGGTAATCACCTATACCTCATGCAAGCCTTAAACCTAGGCTCATTGTGTGAATTGTTTGTGTGCTAAACATGACATCATGACATCATCGTATTGCATATCATATCTAACTATTTCAAGGACCTAGGGATTTATCTTTGCCTTTGTAGGGATTATGGCTTCTAGAAAGACTATCCGAATCAACTTCATGGGTATACCTTTCAACTCAAAGAATTGGTTTCTAGATTCCCGATCATGCTCGCCATCAAAAGACATGGTTATCTACTTGACCTAGTTATTCCGCTTTGAAGAAGATATGATGTATGTCCTATTCCAGCTTCTTTGATCCGAAACACCATTGCTTTACATTCCCAGACATCGCTTGGTTCCTACCTTGGAAGAGTTCTCTAAGTTACTTGGGATACCTATTCTTGACCAAATGTCATTCACCGGTTTAGAAAAGGTTCCTAGGTACGAATACATCGCATCCGCCTTACATCTAAAGCGCTCAGACATTGAAGCCAATTGGGAAACAAGAAGCGGAGTTAAGGGTTTACTTGCTAAGTTCTTAATTAAGAAAGCCCGAGAATTCCTCAAAGTTATGAGTTTCCATGCATTCGAAGATGTTGTGGCCTTGCTAATATATGGTTTGGTTCTATTTCCTAATTCGAATCAATTCATAGATGTCAACGCCATCAAGTTGTTTCTTACTCGCAATCCAGTGCCTACTTTACTTGGAGACATCCTACATTCTCTCCACACTCGTACCATCAAAAGACAAGGAACTCTCATGTGTTGTATACCGTTACTTTCCAGGTGGTTTATTTCGCACCTTCCTCCATCAGTATTGAAGAACGAGCAAAGGTTGAAGTGGTCTCAAAGACTAATGTCACTCTCTCATTCAGATATCCGTTGGTGTCTTTTCTCTCAACAGGACTTCACTTTCATCGAGGCCAGGAGAATTCTAATGTACCACTCCTTGGTATAAGGGAGGTATCACTTACAACCCTTCTTTAGCTCTACGCCGCCTGCTTTGCTCAAGAGATGGTCCACATGATATGTTTCTCCAAGACATTGTGTTCGACTACAACCACGATCTCCATTACCGGACGAAGGTTCATACACGGGCATGGTAAAGAAGATCGATACCAAGACTTTGGGCACCAAAACTCCATTCCTTGGGAACCTTACCTCAAATGGTGAGAGCTCGAGCTCAAAACCTCATGATGCATTCACTGCTTTACCAAGAATTATGGAACCTGCTATAGGTGACATACTATACTGCTTCTCCATCCCGACATGCCTACCGATTTTGAAGACTTGAAGAGATCTTGGATTCAGCTAAAAGAAGAAAGGGATACGCTCAAGCTCAAGTACATGCAAGCGAGAAGAAGGTACTAGAGTGACCAAGCTACCACGAGGAGCTTAAACATCAACGCCACCGGCACCAAGAGGAAGCGCCCATGGGAGACTTAGAGCTTTAGGATTTTTATACTTTTCTTTTATTTTTCCTAATTATCTTTTGTACTTAAAAAAGAATAAAAGAGAACTAATAAATGTTTGTTCATGCTTGTTTAACAAATTTAAATCTCTAAGGTCCTTTAAACATTGCATTGCATCTCCGATAAACATCGCATATCATAGCATGACATCTCATAATAACATATCAAGATTGGTTTTCATTCTCTCGCTATTTATTTTAGCATAAATGGCTCTTGAACAGATCGTCAAAGATCTCCGTGCTCGAATGCTCGGGCCCAGAGATGTTCACTAGCTTGGTCCAAGGCCAAGAAGATCCAAGAAGTTCATCAACGTAAGAAGAGGGTCGCTGGTGTCCTCATATGGGTAGACGCTACAAAGGTGGTCCTAAAGTAGTCAACCTGGACAGCTCTCCTCAAGGAAGTGTCAAGAATGAGGGAGTGTCAAGGGAGATGAAGAATAGTCGTGAGCCCCGAGAAGAGAGAGGATCACTATGACAATGACCAATACCGATGAAGATGACAAGTACAAGCAACTTGAAGACCGCTTGAATGCCGTGGAAAACCCAAGATGTCCGGCCGAATTTTGATGATCCGAGTCTTGTTCCCGGTGTGGTGATTCCTCCTAAATTCAAGGTTCCTACTTTTGCCAAGTATGATGGCACTTGTCCAAAGTCGCATTTGAAGTCCTATGTTCAAGATCAATCCCCACAATCGATGATGTAAAGTCAGGATGCATTATTTTCAAGAGAGTTTGTCCGAACTCAATTGAGTGGTATTATCACTAGAGAATGATCGATCCATACTTGGAGTGATTTGGCGATGCTTTCTACGATGAGATGAGTACAATGTCGAATTGACGCCCACCGCATGCAACTACGGAGCATGTCTATGGGTCGCGATGAGAAGTTCAACGAATATGCTTAAATGGAGAGATCTAGCAGTGTAGTTCAACCACCCTTGTCCAATAGGGAGTTGGTTGATATGTTTATGGGAACACTGACAGGCCCATTCTTTAATCATCTGATCGGCAACTCTTCAGCCGGATTCACCGAGTTGATATTGACAGGAGAACGCATTGAAGCTGGTATCAAGAGCGGAAAGATTCAGACAGAGTCATCCTCGAATGCTGCGAAGAGATCTTTTGGTGGTAAGAAAGAAGCCAATATTGTGTATGGTCGAAAAGCCGAGCCAAGACCGACCGCCACCAACTGGGGGGTAATCTCCAATCCTACATCAGACAACTCAGAGACAACGCTGCAGCGTAACGCACTACTAAGACATTACGAAGATCAACATGCCATTGTCGCAAGCCTTGCAACACATGTTGAAAGCAGCCGACATTTGAAGGATCATCCTCGAAGTGTCAACACCTCCTCTCGAGATACAATCTTAATGCTAAGTGTGCTTACCACTTTGTTTCGATCTCCGAAAGATAGAACACTGCTACGTGTCTTTCTCCTCGCAGAGATCATCAATCTACATTCTTATTCAAAAGAATTCCCAACAAAGTTGCCAATGAAATGCCTTTTCGTAAAGTTTGAAGCACGCAACTCAGTTCATCATCGCGAACGCTCACGCCATTGTCGATTTGTTTAGTATTTGTTCGAACTGTGACGTAGTCCTTTTCCCAAATATCCCTTTGTTGTCTTGTCAAAGTATCGTCAACATACATATGACATTCATAACATTCATCATACATAATAACATCATTAATGCATTTTTTTAATGTGCATATCCATATCACTGGTTTAGATTGCATTTACTCATGTGGGTATGTCATATCTCCAACAGATTATCCCCAAGCAGAGAAATACATCTTTTTCTCTATCATGTTCCCCAGCTGAGATCATTCCTCATTGGGAACAAAGTCTTCATTGACCGTTTCTTTCCAGTTCATTCCTGGATAGAACCTCGTCTCTGACCAACTCAGGTTTAGATTTCACAAGAAAAATTTACCTGCAAACAATAAGCAATAGCCTCGTCATCCGAGCTACTTATTTCCTTTTCATCTTGAAACTTGTCATAAAAAGATTGTTCTTCTCAGCAAGTTCAAATCATGAAAGTTCAAAAAATCCCACAGTTGTCTTTCTGTCTAAAGAAGAAAAAAACCTGTGTCTTTTCAATCAAAATGCCCGCATCTTCTCAAAAGAGAGATCCCCGGCAAGATTGTAGCTGTGAAAATAGAAACTCATTCGAGATCTGTTTCTCTCATTGTCTGTTATTCACAAGGCTGAATACTCAGTAACATGTCTCAAGAATTACCTTGTTATAGTTATCACTTCGCTGATAATTGGTAATATCTTCAGAACTCATTACCATAAACTATCACAAGGCTGATAATTGGTAATATCATCTCCATTTACCTTAAACATTGTCACAAGGCTGACAGAAGGTAATTTCCTCAAAACAGATATTCACATGCATTGTGAATCTATTTTCCCAGTGAAACATATTGCTTGTTTCCCAACAAACAGGATTCTCCTTTCTTAGACAGATTGAGTCATCCTCACAACCCTTCCCCATCATATCAATCTTTGATATCTCTTGGGTAAACTTTTTGCAATCATTTTGCATCATCTGCATTTTTGGTATCTTAGGTCCAAAATTTGCGTATTATGATATTTAAGTCTCTTCACACATATCGAGACGAAGATATTCATCTTCATATCTCAGGGTAAAGAAACTTAATAGGGAAGTCATACCCCAATTTTTGACCTAATATACCACCTTACATTTGCATCATTGCATCATTAACAGTTCAAAACAGAATTAATCGGGTGTGGCTTCTACAGGTCAAAATTAGGGTTTCGAAAATTTTCATCTAATTCAAGAGGTAATCAATTAGGGTTTGAGTTTCACTCACCTAAATTGATATATCTTAATCAATCATCAACCTCTGATCTTCAGATATCAAATTTTTCCTCGTGATCTATCAAGGATTGACCAATTAGGGTTTTCATCGAGGATAAGCAATCACTGATTTTCTGATCAATGAATGACTTTTTTGCTTGGAGATTGATCTTCATATCCTTAATACAACATGTTGACCTAATTTTTGGATTCAGAACATCACAGAAGTTCACAGAATTCATCAGTCAATTTCTGGATCATCTAATGAAATTTCATCTGCACTGAAAAGTCAAAACTTTGACTTTTGGTCAACTTTTTCAAGATAAAACTTTTTCCATCATCAAAATACTTCAAATGATCCATCATGATCATAAAAAATCAAGAAATTTGGAAAAGTCAACAAAATGTCAAAATTTTCAACACTTAGAAAATTTTCAAAGTGTTAAAATTTCACATTTTTTCCAAACTTCATGGCATTTTTTCACATAGTTCCATTTGGAATTAGAAAAAACTCAAAACATGAAAGTTGTAGCCCTTAAAACAAGATTTCCAAAATGTCCAAGAACTTGCAAATCCATGGTGTATAGCTATACTTTTGATTTTGAAACATAGAGCTCCAAAATCCTTGATTTTCAAGTACAACTTTCAAAATTACAAGTCATTTTTTGATTTTCTTTCTTTCTAGAAGCATGCCACCTAGCCAAGAGGGATAGAACTGATAAAGATCAGTTGAGAGGTAATTATGATGAGATAAGATCAAGTTAAATTTAACCATGGTTAAAAGGAAGCTTCCTTTTGCATTTATTGCAAAAATTAATTTCTTGCCCTCTAAGGCAAGTTGTCCAAACCAAAGCCTATCTTCTTTTGCTTGCCATTCAGAAACCTTGACCTATAAATAGAGGTCATGTTTGCCATTTCAAACTACACCAAAGCTATGCCAAAACAAGCTTTCTCACTTCTTTCTTAATTTTCAAGTAACATAGTTTAATTTGAGAATTCTTGCATTTTTCAAAACTTGTGAAAAACTATGAAAGATTTGGTGTCTAACATGTCATAAACATCATATGTAATTGGTTTGTAACTTAAAATCAACACAAGAAACACTAAAAGCCAGAATTGCATTTCATGTTTCCAAACTTGCCAAAACTGCCTTAACCTTCGAATTTGATCTTTGGCTCGAGCAAGTTGTGATTTTTTGACTCAAACATCATAAACATACTCCATATGGATGATGCAGACCATTAACCTTGACCTGTAACATCTCTAACATTGAATTCAAGTTTCACTTTGAAGCTTATGCATGTGGACTTGGTTGGAATGATCCAGGCAAATTCATGATAGGCAGACCATCCTCACACGATCCTTGAAGTCCGTTGGTGCTATAGGAATCATCAAAACACAGTTCTGGAAACACTCCATTAACGATTTCGATCTCAGCTTCAAGAGGTAAGAACTCGAACTTCAAACTCCTTGATTCCTTGCTTCCAGTTCAAAAAGCTCTTGGCCGTTTTGTTTCTGCACCATCACTGATCAATAACCCTCAATCAATTGCTATTTTCATCAACCATACACGATTTCAATTAGAATTTTTAGAATTAGGGTTCTTTGTGTTTCTGAGAAATTTAATCATGTTAAGCTTAAAATAAATGGAATTAAATGACATCATCATGTTCCTGGGCTTAAAACGATCAAGTTTGATGTTTACATCGAGCAATTTCGTTGAGAAACAAGCAATCCATGGCTGATTGAAGATTGGAGGAAGAAGAAGAAGCTTGCGCGCGTTTTTTCAAATTCAAATATCCAGTTTATAATATTATAACATTGTTTGATTTCAATAAGCGGATGTATTGCCGCCCCAGCGGTTGCCAGCTCACTCTTAAGTCATTCTTGCCACGCCTTGCCTAATGGTCCCGGGTTCGAGTAGCCTTGGGACCATTTTTGCCAAACTTTGTCATTTTTTACTTCATATTTTTTGCAAACTTTGACTCTTTCAAAACCCAATCGAAACTCCTCATTTTGAGGTGATTTTTTGTACACATGTCAATTAACATATCTATTTTATGATAGTGTCAAAAAATTTCAGAAAAACTTTCATCCGATTATATTTTTATCGAGCCGAAAACGATACGTTTGAGTACTTTTCAAAGCACTTCAAAGGTGATTTTTTTCAAACTTTCGAAGCCCAATTCTTTTCTAAACTTCTCACAAGTATATTTCACTTTTCAAAAACACTTTCAAAAAATCATTTTTTCAAAACTTTTCATCAAACTTACATCTTTTTCCATGATCGATCCGATTTAAACGATAAAACTGAATTCGTTTTTCCTCGAATTTCTTAACCGATCATGGGCCTCCCTTACGGTGTAAGTCGCAAAATTCTTTTTATGTACATATATATTTCCTTGTACATTTCAAATTATTTCATGTACATATTAATTTTCCTTGTACATAATACAGATACTCTATAAATCCTCAAGTATGCATAAACTTCGTCTGCTTGTTTTCGCTCATTGTATACACCGAATACCATTGGTATTAAAGGAGCATTATTCTTGAAACCGCTTTTAAACTAATGGGCCTCCCTTACGGTGTAAGTCCCAACCTCTATGTACATCCACATCCTCCTCAGACATACCTACTTGTTCGTACATATTTACTCCTTGTACACAATTCAAACTTGTAAATAATCAAGTTACGCTCGTTTTAAACGTTCGTTTCACACAGTTGTTTATATTTCCTTCATAAACTTTTGGAAATAAACATCATGCATTTGTTTATATTTCCTTCATAAACTCCTGTGAATAAATGTCATACGCTTGTTTATATAACTGTCTAGTTATAACATAACAACTAGTCTAACCATTAAGTTCCCCACAGAGTTAGCCTCCTCTTGGGCTTTGTACAAGATAACTCATTCATCTGAGTTCACCTCCTCTTAGGCTTCATATAAGAAAACTCATTCATCTCGAGTTTAGCCTCGCTTAGGCTTCATATAAGACAACACTCCCTGTCGAGTCTCCTCTTGGGCTTCGCTCAAAGAACTCTCATTGAGTTTAGCCTCTCTTGGGCATCATACAAGAAAGAGACCAGAAATCTCTTAACACCTCCTATTGGGCTCCCAATACAAAGAATCACCCGCGTTAGGATAGAACCACGAGTATAATTTCCGGTGAAATTGCTCTTAATCCTAAAAGGATGGTTTCCATGAAATCCCTTTAAAGCCAAAACCGACCATACCCTATAGCTTCCTCTTGAGCTTCATATAAGGACCCTCGATGACCCTCGGAATGCCTCCTCTTGGGCTTACAATACAAGGACCCATGGGCTTCTTAAAAGCATCCCCTTAATCCAATCAATTTCTCCTTGAAATTTAGACGTTTATCATCTCTATGGAAGAAGTATCTCATCTATCACATCACATACAATCAAAAACTTTTCAAACTCTTTTCAAACGAAAACATCTCTTAATCGTAAGTGGTAATGCTTGTACACTCAAGCAAAACACCCAATGCTTACAATTAAAAGATTCAATCATTTTTCAAAACATCTTTCTAAAACTCGTAAGTGGTAACGCTTGTACACTCAAGCAAAACACCTATAACTTACGACGAAAGATTCAATCAATCAAACTTTTCAAAATGTATGTGATGAAATAGATTAGATACATTTTTCATTAAGATGACATTTGTTTGTGTCTCTTAATAACTTCCGTTGCTTCCACTAGCATAAGTGGGAACTACGATTGCTCTGACTTTCTCAACATCCTTTTGAGAATACGTAGGCACAAGGTCTCATCCTTGGCAAGCAAATTTCTTTCTCTCTCAAACCAAACTAACCATAGATCCCTTTAGATCCGAGCTACAAATGCTCTGATTCCTATTAAGGGATATGTATGCAGAAGATCTAAAGATCTTTGCGAGCACAATAATAACAAAACCTAGGATCCCACATAATCTATCCTTCTTAAAATCCCAAAGGAGAAACTTTCCCAATCATAGAAATAGCAATTAAAACACACAAACATATCAAACATATTCATATATAAAGCTATAGATAACTATATATATATTTAGGGTGCTCCATCTATTCCCTTTATATAACAAACCCCCCTTACCCGGAATCTCCCCAAATGCGTTACGTCTAGTTTGCGCTAGTCGTAATGCATATCAAATCAATTGAGGGTATTGCAGCTTTCCCCTTTTTCATAATCATTTTTCTTGTGTTGGAAATAATAAAGCTTGATGCTCGCGGCATCTTTATAAATAAATCAAAAGAGTAAATCGTTTCGAGCCAGAGAATCCGAATTCAGATTCGATTCCCTCGCGCGTCACTTTTTAACGCGAACGCACTCCAATATTATTGAAGATTCAAGATATGAAGAACAAGATTCAAGATATGATTGAAGCTAAGCAGATTGAGTTTGACCCTCCTGTTGAGACTCCGAATATGATCAACTCGCCTATGCCTAACCATGACAAAAGTTCCAATGTTGTTAGTGAGGATACTTATGTTTTCAACATAGATGACTTGACCATTCCTATGATGGTATTAAGAAGAATTTGCTACAAGGTGTGTCAATCTAGGATGCCCAGAATTGCATTGGTGCCCATCCGCACTTGATGGTTGTCTTAGTTGAGAAGACGTGTTCGGGCATGATGGATAACCGTGAAACATTGTTCTGAAACCACCGTGGAGAGTCTGTGAAGACATATAAGAACTGAAGATCGAAGATGTGAATGAAGTTGTACCATCTGCATGGGATACCTTGGGGCAGCCAAGTGGAAAGTTTAATTACATGGTGAAGTACCCTGCCCCGAAAGCTACAAGATTCCTATTGAAGATGTTAAAGCGACCGTGGGTGACGATTTCCACAAGACTATCTTGATGTTAACACGATAAGGATTTCCTGGTGATCCCGTGCCTAGAGTGGCACCTCTCATCATTACTTCTCCCGGACCGCATCCTCCGACAAAGCTATTCCTTGGAACTATGGAGTCGATGTTTACTATCATGGCGTCAAGCAAGACCCTCCGACCCTTGAAGATCTTACAATTGAAGCTACCATTCGACATTGACAACATCAGGATCAAGTAAGGTGACGAACCGAAGGGTTTTCTCTCCTATATCTCCTCCAAAGACACTGACCCGGCTGCATTCCGCTATTCAATCCATTCCCCAAGCTAGAGGAAAGAACCATGACTCATCCTGCCATTAAGTACAAGGAAGTTCTTGAAGACACCTCCAAACGAGAAATGGAGAAATTAAGATCATCAAGAAGAGTGACTACAATGTTGTGGAACAGTTGGGACAGACTCCGTCCAAGATCTTCATGCTTGCTCTGCTCTTGTGCTCTGAGGCTCATGCCAAATCCTTGGTGAAGTTTCTGAAGAATGCTCATGTACCGCAAGACACTACTACTGACCAATTTGAAGTTTGTATTGCTAGCCTGGCTGCCAACAACGGCCTAGGCTTCTCTGATGATGATTTGACTCCTGCCGGAAAGAAACACAACAAAGCCTTGCACATCTCTGTTGAATGCAAGGGCACTACATTATCTCATGTTTTAGTGGATACCGGTTCTGCTTTGAATATCCTTCTAAAGACTGCTTTTGATCGACTTGATGTTGAAGGGTTGGTCCTGAAACCTAGTGACATTATCGTGAGAGCTTTTGATGGTTCTAAGCGAACAGTACTTGGAGAGCTCATTCTGCCTATTAAAGTCGGTTCCCAGACTTTTGACTCCACTTTCTTCGTCATGGACATCCGTCCTTACTCTTGCCTACCGGACGCCTTGATACATGGGGCGGCCATTACTCTACCTTACAATGTGAAGTACCCGGTGAAAGGAAGGTTACATATGTGGTGAAGAAGAATATATGGTCGGTCATCTACGCCTTTCCGATACCGAGGTGGAGGGTGAATTCTTGAGACTCCTGTCAAGCTTTTGAAACAATACCCGTAGTCGTGTTGACACCCCTCCACGGTTACAGTTCGCCTAGGATGGCCTCGTGAAGGATGCTCAAGCAGATTGAAGAAGGTAGAACTATTTGGGGTCAGCTCACGATCTTCCTTTCAACCGACAAGGCGGTTTAGGCTTCACCATCGAGGTCGAAGATGTTACGCCGAACGTGCGCCCAACTTCCTTTCCGCGTTAGCAGTGGAATCCACGCTATAAAAGCGATGACGACTTGACATCGCAAGTGGATCTTCCAACTCCGACAACGGACTCGGCAATTGGAAGGCGAAGACGTCATACCAATCTCCTTTAGACAGAGTAATTGCCTTTGTTTTGTTTGCTTTTCATTTTCTGCGTTTGAACAATAAACTCTAAAGCCTAGTGCCTTGCCGGCATCATGGCTCGTTATGAGGTTATTATCATCATTTGCATATTTTCATTCAATAAAATCGTTGGACTTTTGCATTCAATTGTTGTTTTCTTTCTTTTACTTTATCACCCTTCAAAAGCTATATGTTTCTTACACACACCCACGTGATACAACTCGAGAATCACTCGAATCTCGTTGATAACAAATATGCTATTGCTAAATATGACTTCGATAATCCGATCTACCAAGCCGAAGAAGAAGGTGAGGAAGATTGTGAAGTGCAGAGAACTTGTCGCTACAACAAGAAGAAGAACGAGTTATACAACCACGAAGAAACAAGTTGAGGTTGTGAATTTGGGTGCGATGAAGACAGAAAAGAGGTCAAGATAGGAGCGGGTCTTGAGAACAGTGTCAAAGAAAGATTGGTTCATATGCTACGAGACTATATTGAGGTTTTTGCTTGGTCATACGAAGACATGCCAAGTTTAGACATTGATATTGTGGTACACCGATTGGACAAAGAAGGTTTTCTCAAGAAAATGAAGGTTCGTCGCATGCGTCCGAGATGTCAAAGAAAATCAAAGCGTAAGTTATGCGTTCAAACCGATTTCTTAGTCATTCTTATCCACAGTGGGTGGCTAACGTGGTGCCCGTACCTAAGAAGGATGGTAAAGTTCGAATGTGTGTGGATTACAGAGATCTGAACAAAGTGAGTCCGAAAGACGATTTTCCACTCCCTCATATTGATGTTCGTTGAGAACACCGCCAAAGATAAGGTTTTCTCCTTCATGGATAGTTTCTCCATTACAATCGGATCAAAGTGGCTCACGAAGACATGGAGAAGACAACTTTTGTTACACAGGGGCACTTTCGCTACAAGGTTATGTCCCGGATCAAGAACGCAGGCGCCACTTATCGGTGCCATGGTGACATTATTTCATGACATGATTCATCACGAGATAGAGGTCTACGTCGACGACATGATAGCTCGATCACAGACTGAAGAAGAACATCTTGATCATCTACGGAAACTGTTTGATAGACTGAAGAAGTAAAGACTAAGACTTAATCCCAACAAGTGCACTTTTGGAGTCAGATCCGGTAAACTCCTAGGGTTTGTTGTCAGTGTTAAAGGTATTGAGGTTGATCCCGCCAAGGTTAAAGCTATTCAAGAGATGCCAACTCCCTGCACCGAAAAGGAAGTTAGAGGTTTCTTGGGCTGATTGAATTACATTGCCAGATTCATTGCACATCTAACTGCTACTTGTGAGCCAATCTTCAAGTTACTGAAGAAAGATCAAGTGGTAGAATGGAACGACGATTGCCAGATCGCTTTTGACAAAATCAAGGAGTACCTTCAGAATCCTCCTATCCTGATGTCGCCCGCCGAAGGAAGACCTCTTATCATGTACTGATGTTGTTAGAACTCAATGGGGTGTGTGTTGGGGCAACATGACGAGTCCGGTCGAAAAGAGTATGCAATATACTACCTTAGCAAAAGTTTACCGATGAAACAAGATACTCACGACTGAGAAAACTTGGCGCTTTAATTCGTCACGACTAAGACAGATATGTTGACTCACACTACTTTGTTGATTTCTAAGATGGATCCGATAAAATACATATTTGAGAAACCAGCTCTCTCGAAAGAATAGCAAGATGGCAAATGATCTTGACCGAATCGACATCCAAGACACTTCTGAAAGCGATCAAAGGAAGTGTAGTAGCCGATCATTTGCTCATCAAGCCGTAGATGACTATCGACTATGCGATCGAATTTCGGGCGAAGATGTTTTACTAATTACAGGTTGTGAAGAACCAGGCCCAGACGAAGGACCTGAACAAGGATCCCGATGGACCATGGTCTTTGATGGAGCCTCAAACGCACTTGGCAATGGCATCGGCGCCATTATTACATCTCCTACAGGCGGACATACGCCTTTCACCGCCAAATTATGTTTTAGCTGCACCAACAATATGGCCGAATATGAAGCGTGCATCATGGGTATCAAAGCTGCTATTGACTTAAGAATCAAGTTCTTGCAAGTATATGGAGACTCAGCTTTAGTGATCAGTCAGATTAAAGGCGAGTGGGATACGAAGCATCCGAATCTCATTCCCTATCGAGAGCATGTTTTGAGTTTGATCCCCTACTTCGAAGAGATCACTTTCAATCACATTCCACGAGAAGATAATCAGTTGGCAGACGCATTGGCTACTATGTCGTCTATGTTCAAGGTTAGGTGGGACAACGAGGCTCCCCAAATCATCATCGAGAAGTTTGACGAACCAGCGTATTGCTATGAGCTTGATACAGAAGAGAAACCTTGGTACTATGACATGAAGAGGTATCTTGAGACTCAGGAATATCCCGCAGGGGCATCTGTCAATGATAAGAAGTTCTTGAGAAGATTCGCATCCAAATTCTTCCTTAGCAACGGCATTTTGTACAAGCGCAACCACAACTTGTGCTTACTCCGCTGTGTAGACCGGAAAACAGCGGAACATATTATGGAAGAGTTACACGAAGGCGCATTTGGTACCCACTCTAGTGGACATACGATGGCTAAGAAGATTCTGAGAACAGGTTATTATTGGTCCACCATGGAAGCTGATTGTCACCGTTACGCTCGATCTTGCCACAAATGCCAGATTTATGCAGACAAAGTGCACGTACCTCCAGTACCTCTGAATGTTCTAACAGATCCTTGGCCTTTTGCAATGTGGGGCATTGACATGATTGGAGAAATCAAGCCCACCGCTTCCAACGGACATCGTTTCATCCTTGTGGCAATCGACTATTTCACCAAGTGGGTAAAGGTAGCCTCGTTCGCATCTGTTACCAAGAATGTAGTGGCTCGATTCATCAAACATAATCTTATCTGTCGGTATGGCACTCCCGAAAGGATTATCACATATAACGGTTCTAATCTCAACAATAAGATGATCACCGAACTCTGCACGCAGTTCAAGATCAAGCATCACAACTCTTCTCCTTATCGGTCTAAGATGAATGGCGCAGTGGAAGCCGCCAATAAGAATATCAAGAAGATTATACAAAAGATGATAGTGACTTACAAAGATTGGCATGAGATGTTACCATTCGCTCTTCATGGTTATCGCACTACAGTACGAACATCAACAGGGGCAACCCCCTTCTCTCTTGTATATGGTATGGAAGCGGTCCTACCAATTGAGGTTCAGATACCCTCAACCAGAGTCCTCCAGGAGCAGAGTTAGGCGAAGACGATTGGGTCCAGACTCGCCCGCCTTGACCAGATCAATTTGATTGATGAGAAACGACTCGCATCCATTTGCCATGGACAGATCTATCAGAAACGAATGATCAGAGCATTCAACAAAAGAGTCAAGCACCGGGTCTACCAAGTCGGTGATCTAGTAGTCAAGCGCATCATTCTTCCACAAGGTGATCCCAGGGGCAAATGGACTCCCACCTATGAGGGACCGTTTATAGTCAAGACAGTATTTTCCGGCGGAGCTATGATACTTAGTACCATGGATGGTGAAGACTTCCCACACCCTGTGAACGCAGACATAGTCAAAAAATAGTACGCATAAATGAGATGAGATAGACTGAAAACCCGAAAGGGCGGTCTAGGCAAAAGTTAGGGATTTAAGCGTACGACTATGTCTCGTCCAGATCACCTATTTCCAGACCATTATCAGCATTCAAGATTCAAATGGCAAAAATCAATCCTCTCACTTTCTATTGACAGCAAGGAGATGAGATAGTTGAAATATATGAGTACTAGCATAGTTGGAACTTAACGAGACTGATTCCGCATAGCTTTTTACCTTTCTTGTGTACAAACTACTTGGCCATACGCCACATTTCAAATAAATACAAGTTTCTTTCTCTTTACAATTTTCACTGTTGTTGTTTGCATAAAGTCCAATGTTTGCTTTGAATGATTATATGCATCTGACAATAAAGATTTATTCACAAACATGCGAAAAGTGAACAAACGAAAGTAATTACTACAGGCTCTAGGAATTGAGATGACGACGAAGGTCACCAAAACATTCCCCTGTAGAGCATGATCCCCACAGAGGTGTCGCTCACAACAAACCTCCCCCAGCGGAGTATACGTTAGTCCCCGAGCAGTGATTCCACTCAACTAAACCATGTTACATCAGTCTCCAAGCAGTAATGATTCATCACCAGCAGAGGTATCCCCAGCAAAATATCTCTCAGCAACCATCACCTCCCCGGCAGTAGCAATGTCCAGATTCGAAACTTGGTTAGATAGTGCATCGGAGGAAACCTACATCTTTTATTCCCCAGCCAGAGATTTCAACGGGCTCCAGATCCTTCTAACCCGGTCTCCCAGCAACTATCAAATACTCTCCAGCAGGATTTATGTGCAAGATCCCCAGTAGAGTACCTCCTAGATTCTCCCCAACAGGGTCTATGCACAAGATCCTCAGCGGCGCATCTCTTGATCCCTACCATCCTCAACAAATATCTAGGTCCGAGACTTGGTCAGATAGTGCATCGGAGGAATCAAAGTTATCTTTCTTCTCAGGGTTTCCATCCGTTTCATCCCCAAACAGAAGTCAGAAGTCCTCAAGCAGAGCATCCACCTCTTCTTCAAGATGGATATGTTTTGAAATACCACAACATCTATCATTCATACATTACTCATAGAAGTCATAATATATGCATATGTCATTCATACACATCGTCATGCATCATACTTTGCATAAGACTAACGATATTCTATCAAAGTTTCTTTTGTTTTTCCAAAATAGGTGAAAATCACTTCTAAAAACAAACAGGTCCAAGATTAATGCCCGAAGCCAGACGGGAAAACTATCTGAACGACCGCCCTAGTTGTCCTCCGACAACTGGTCCAGGATTAATGCCCGAAGCCAGACGGGAAAACTATCTGAAAGACCGCCCTCGTTGTCCTCCGACAACTGATCTAGGATTAATACCCGAAGCCAAGACGGGAAAACTATCTGAACGATCACAAGTTATCCTCCGATAACAGGCATAGGATTAATACCCGAAGCCAGATGGGAAAACTATCTGAACGATCACAAGTTAACCTCCGATAACAGGCATTGGACTAATACCCGAAGCACAACAGGGAAGTTGACCACATTTTGCCAACTACTATCTCCTCAGAGTAATCAGCACGAAGATGTATTCTGACTTTCTCTTATTATCAACAACAACTACAGAGTCTAGCGTACGACTCAATTGCCTTGGATGGCATCTTAAGCCCATCTCCGACTACTTATCAACATTTATCCACTTTCAGAATGCTGCATATTTGGTTAAAAAACCAATACAAACTAGTAACTTCATTCAAAGACAAGCACAGGGTCTAGCGTACGACTTCCTCCTGATGGCATCTTAAGCCCATCTCCATGCTCCTTTCACTTCCAGAAACATCTACAGAGCCTAACGTACGGCTCACTCCCCAGCATCAATCTTTTCAGATGGCATTTTAAGCCCATCTCCGATAATTCTCCTATTCGGACGACGTCTCGAGTCTAGCGTACGACTCATTCTCCAGCAAATTCTCCACCTTCTCCAAATGGCATCTATAAGCCCATTCCCGCATCACCAACGAGTGCAAATTTTCAGGTGTATTCGAGTGTTCAATCATCTTCTACCTCCAGGTCACGAAAGGCAAGCATACCAATCTAACCCTTCCAGTACAAGAAGATTGAACAGGGGCAGTTGTCATACCCCAAAATTTTCCCTCCTACTTCTCAAAACATTTCATACATCCGTACTCAAGGATTCCTCAAAGGTTGATCAGACAAACCCCCTCCTAGACAATCAACCCAAACTAGGGTTTGGCAATTCTCAGATCAAGATGGACTTCCAACATCTCCAATGGTCATCATGCCTCCTCATATGCTTCAAAGATTCTCCATGTCAAGTTTCAAGCCTCACAAGTCAAGCTTCCTCAGACAATTGCTTAGATGGTTGAAAATCAGTTGTATTGGACAAAAAGTTAACTGTGGTGAACATACAGTCAAAATTCCTGATTTTTGGTCAACATCCTCATTTTTAAGTCACATTCATCATTTGATCAAGGGTTGATCATGATTCATCAAGAAAACTCAAGATTTGCTCAAAAGTCAAACTTTCCAAATTAGGGTTTTTCAGTGAAAAGTCAACTGAACTTTGGCCGAGCATAACTTCTTCATACTTTCTCAGAAATTTTTCCACCACCTCTAATTTTGAAGGAAATTCAATTCTCTACAACTTCATGTCTCACAAGAATGTTCAAAAAATGCTTCATTTGGAAGGTATGGATCAAAACATTACAGGTCCTTTTCAAAGTCAACAAAAAGTCAACTTTTTGTTTTGAAGATTTATTGAGCATGGAAACTCCAATTGAGATGAAAACAAAGAGGTTGGTTAGAGGACACTTAGAGATTTCTAAAAAGTCCAAGAACATTCAAAAATGTGGAAAAATTAGCAAAATACATCATTCAGAAGTTGGGCATTTTTGAACAATTGCACAAAGGGAGATATTTGTCAAAATCCAATTTTTTCCAAATGGGCCTATAATTTTATGATCCAAACTTGATCATGATATTATTTGTGACCTATTGATGCCTTGCCATGACCACATTCTATTTTATTGATTTATTTTTGAATTTAAAACCATTTAATTCAAATTTAAATTATATAAAATATGAAAATAAGATATATTTTCAAAAGGATTGGATTTTTATCAAACTTGAGGTCCAAGATAGCCCACAATACTTGCCAATTTCGTGCTAGCTTGCATATGGAAGAGAAAATCAAATTTTCTCCAAAATTTGATTTTATTTGAAAAGAATTAAGTGCACATTGAATACCATATCTTTTTTCCTTCTTTTTGCTCCAGCATTACACTCTATAAATACCCAGCATATTGCCAAGAACAAAGGACGAAACCCTAGCCCCTACAACAACCCTTACTTTGCTCAAATTTTTCTCAAAGTTGTGAAAATCGAAATCCTATTTCCAGCCACTTTCAGCCATCCAAAACCATTCCATTGTGTTCCTGAGGTAATTTGGAGTAAGTATACATCATTGCCCATGGTTGAAACAACTTGAATCGAGCCATATACATTCATACATATTCATATTTTTCTTGATTTTGCATTTTTTTTATCTGTGTGTTTTAATTGAAACTAACCGTTTGAATGTGATCATGAGACATTATAGATGTGATCTGGGTCATCGTTTTGGTGCTTGAACGTTAGAAACTCGATTTGCCATGTTTAGGGTTTGAGAATTGTTGATCTTCGAACTAGACACTACAGGAATTTTCAATCAAAACAAATGCCACCATTGAATTCGGAATGCTCGATTTAGGGGGGTAGGGTATCCCTTGGCTTTTTATTTCACGTATTTTGCAGGTTCCAGGAATTCACTCGCCGGAGAAGACGACCGGAGCTAGGGCTCCGGCGTCGTTGACTTGCTCTGACCGGTGAAGGCTGGCGTGGCGCAATGGATCCCTCTGATTCGTCCATTCGTAAATAACTGGGGCCCGCGCGCTGACTGTGTTTGAATTCAAACTCATGACACGTATCCCTTTAAAAATAATGCTTTGTATTTCCATGACACGAAAGACACGTTGGCTTAGTGGTTAAGGCGTTGGATTGGAAGATTCCCTCAAAGGTCATAGGTTCGAACCTGGACAGGACCAATTCTTTTTCTCTTTTGCAAAACTAACTCATTTTTCATATTTTTCTATTTTTCTTTAATATTTTCCGTCCAATTTATTTTATCTTTAATAGTTTTTCTCATGCATCTAAAAAACACAAAAAATATTTATTTTTTGCATAATCATCAGAAAAATACTTATTTAATTTTTAAAATTAAAATTATTATTTTTGTATGCATATTTAATTTAATTGCTAATTAATCATTTAAATAGCTTTTAATTGTTTTTTAATTATCAAATCAACTCCAAAAATTACCAAAAATTTATTTTATCATATTAATGTCATTATTAACACAAAAACTTTTTCTCATTCAAAAATACATATTTTTACTAACATTTTCCCCTTATGCAATTTTCTTCCGTTTTCCGATTTTGCATCTGTTCACAGGTTATACCGTTTCGGACGATTTTTATTGCTTTTCTTTTCCAATTATGTAATTGCCTATGGGATGTAATAGTTTAATTAGGGCTTTTATTTTCTGCACTTTCAATTATGTATCTGCCCCAAAGCCATGTAATAGCGTAGGACCCTATCTTTCCGCACTTTACTTTCCGCAATTTAATTTTCGCACCCTATAAACTGCTAGTAATTAGGCGTGTATGGCAAGATAAAATTGGACATAGATCACTCATAATTTCAAGATAACAAATATCTGAATTGACACACTCTTTACACACATGCACCCTGTTCGCGCTAAAAGGTGACGCGCTAGAGGATGCGAACGTGAATTCGGATCTTCTGGCTCGAAACGATTTAATCTTTTGATTTGTTTATAAAGATGCATGAGCATCAAGCTTTATTTTTTCAACACAAGAAAGATGATTTAATGATTATGAAAAGGGAAAGTGAAATACCCTCAATTGATATTGGTATGCGTAACGACTAGCGCAAACTAGACGCAACGCATTGGGAGTTTCGAGTAAGGGGATTGTTATATAAAGGAATAGATGGAGCACCCTAAATATATGTAGTTATCTACACTTTATATATGAATACGTTTGATATGTTTGTGTGTTTTAATTTCTATTTCTATGATTGGGAAAGTTTCTCCTTTGGGATTTTAAGAAACAGTAGATTCTGTGGGATTCTAGTGTTTGTTATTATTGTGCTCGCAAAGATCTATGGATCTTCATACATATCCTAGTGGGAATCGAGCATTTGTAGCTCGGATCTGTGGTTCTATGGTTTGTTTGGTCTGAGGGAGAAAGAAATTTGCTCGGCAAGGATGAGACCTTGTGCCTACGTATTCTCAAAAGGATGTTGAGAAAGTCAGAGCAATCGTAGTTCCCACTTATGCTAGTGGAAAGCAACGGGTGTTAGTAAGAGATGCACAAATGTCATCTTAATGAAAAAATGTATCTAATCTATTTCATCACATACATTTTTGAAAAGTTGTTTGATTGATAAAAATCTTTCGTCGTAAGTATTAGGTGTTTTGCTTGAGTGTACAAGCGTTACCACTTACATGTTTAAGAAAGATGTTTGAAAAAGATGATTGAATCTTTTAACTGTAAGTATTGGGTGTTTTGCTTGAGTGTACAAGCGTTACCACTTACAATTAAGAGATGTTTTTGTTTGAAAATAGTTTGAAAAGAGTTTGAAAAGTTTTTGACTGTATGTGATGTGATAGATGAGATACTTCTTCCATAGAGATGATAGATGTCTAAATCTCGAGGAGAAATTGATTGGATTAAAGGGATGCTTTTAAGAAGCCCGTGGGTCCTTGTATTGTTAGCCCAAGAGGAGGCATTCCGAGGGTCATCGAGGGTCCTTGTATGAAGCTCAAGAGGAAGCTATAGGGTATGGCTGGCTTTGTGTTAAAAGGGATTTCACCGAGAAACCATCCTTTTGGAATTAAGAGCAATTTCACCGGGAAATTTTACTCTCTGGGGATTTTGAAAGTGATTTCACCGAGAAACCATCCTTTCAGGGTTCTATTCTTAGCGCGGGTGATTCTTTGTATTGGAAGCCCAATAGGAGGTGTTAAGAGATTTCCTCTTTCATTGTATGATGCCCAAGAAGGCTAAACTCAATGAAGAGTTCTTTTGAGCGAAGCCCAAGAGGAGGCTAACTCAGCAGGAGTGTTGTCTTATATGAAGCCTAAGCGGAGGCTAAACTCTATGGGAGAGTTTTCTTATATGAAGCCTAAGAGGAAGTGACCATGAGGATGGATTGTCTTGTATAAAGCCCAAGCGGAGGCTATATTATGGGGAACCTATTGATTAGTCTAATTGTTATGTTATAATTAGACAATGGTATAAACAAGTGTGTGTGTGTGTGTGTGTGTGATATGTATTCACAGGAGTTTATGAAGGAAATATAAACAATGCATGATGTTTATTTGCAAGAGTTTATGAAGGAAATATAAACAAGTGTCTGTGAAACGAACGTTTAAAACGAGCGCAAATTGATTGTTTACAAGTTTGAATGTGTACAAAGAAATGAATAAGTACACGAACGAGTTTTTATGTACAGAAAAAGATGAATGTACATAGGAGGGTTGGGACTTACACCGTAAGGGAGGCCCATTGGTTCGAAAGCAGTTTCACAGGGAATAATGCTCCTTTCAATACCAATGGTATTTAGTGTAAAGTGTACAGATGAAACAGAAACGAATGATCAAAGTTTATCTGTATTTGAGTATTTTCAAAAAAAGAGAGTATCGTATATGTACGATAAAAGTTTGTATGAAAAGAAATTGATATGTACAAGGAATGTTTTGTTTGTACATAAAGGATGTTGGTTTGAGTATACACAAGTGAAGTAAAACAAACGATCAAAATTTGACTGTAATTGAGTATAAAAAGTATCGTATTATGTATGATGAAAATTGTATGTGTTTTTGAAGAAAGTTTGATATGTACAAAGAAATATTATGTACATAAAAGAATGTTATGGGACTTACACCGTAAGGAGGCCCATTGGTTTGAAAGCAGTTTCATAGGGAATAATGCTCCTTTCAATACCAATGGCATCGGTGTATAAACAAACGAATGAAAACAAACGAAAGAAATTTGTTTATGTTTGAATATTGAAAATGATGATTTGAGTATGTACAAGTAAAACTAAGTATGTACATAAAGGATTGGGACTTACACCATAAGGGTGGCCCATGATCGATCGAGAAATTCGAGAGAAGACGAATTTGATTTTATCGTTTAAATCGGATTGATCATGGTAAAAAGATGTAAGTTTTGATGAAAAAGTTTTGAAAAATGATTTGAAAATGTTTTGAAATGTGAGGTTCATGTATGAGAAGTTTTGAAAAAAATCGGAAGTCGAAAACTTGAAAAATTCACCTTTTAGGGAGGTTTGAAAAAGTGTTCAGAACGTCATTTTCGGCTCGATTAAAATTTAATCAGATGAAAGTTTTTTTCTGAAAATTTTTGCATTATCATAAAATAGATGTATTTATTGACAAGTGTTTAAAAAATCATCTCAAAATGAGAAGTTTTGATTGGTCAAAAAAATTGTGAAAGTTTTGTAAAAAAACATGAAAAAATGGAAAGGTTGTAAAAAGAAATGGTCCTGATGGGAGTTGAACCCATGACCAAAGGGTGACACACGTGGCAAAGAGCCTTAAGAGCAAGCAAACAACCACTAGACCAAACGCGCTGAGTTGTTTAGTGGACAATGACACGCGTAGACATGATATTGGAAATTTCAAATATTTGAAAATGAAGAACACGCGCGAACTGTGTTCTTCGTGGTTTGATTTTCAGAAATCATGATTCAAGCTCAAATCTTTGTTTCTCAATGAAAATTAATGAAATAAAAATCAAACTTGATCGGTTTTTTATCACGAACACGAAGGTGGTTGTTAATTTCATTTATATTTAGCCTAACATGTTTGGATTTCTGGGAACACGAAGAACCCTAGAATCTAAGAATTCAAATTAAATGATGCACAGTTTATGATTCTTTGATTTTATTGAGGGTTAAGGATCGTGATGAGTGCAGAAAGAGAACGGCCGTGAGTTTTTTTCAATTGATGCAAGGAATTATGATATCACAGTTCGTGTTCATACCTATGAAAGTGAGAATCAAAGAAGCTACAAACGTGTTTCCAGAATGGATTTCTTGATTGTGTGAGCTTCAACGGCCTATAAGGAAGCTATGAGGATGGTCTGCACTTCATGAGCATGCTTGGATTACTCTACTCAAGTCCACCTGCACAAGCTTGAAATAGAAACTGGAAATCGTGGTTAGAGGTGTTACAGGTTGTTGTTCTTGATCTGAATCACCTCTATGATGTATATGAATCGTGTTAGGATGATCGAACTCAAAGTAATCCAGCCATGAATTCGATTGATAAGGCGGTTTGTACAAGTTTGAAAATGGAAAATGCAATTCGATTTTCAGTGATTCTTGTGTAGATTTTATGACTCAAACATGTTCCATATTGATTATAAGATGTATTAGACACCAAAGTTTATCATAGTTCTTGCTAAATTTAAAAATTGCAATGTTTGGCAAATTGAACTATGATTTGAGAAATTGGAGAAAATGGAAAGAAAGCATGGATTTGTGATGCTTTGGTGTGAATTGAACTTGAATTTGTGAGCTATTTATAGGCAATAGAATTCAAAATGTTAGGCAACAAGTACAAGCCAATTGGTGATTCAAAGAAAGCTTAAGGGGTAAGAAAGACAATTGCCAAAAAAGGAAACTTCCTTTTTTCACCATGTGCTCAATTTTTACAATTTGATCCAATCCTCTCAATTATTACCTCTAACTGATATTTATCGTTTGATGACTCATTGGCATGGTTAGATTGCTTCTAGATGAAGAAAACACAAAATGACCTATAATTTGAAGTTGTGATCTTTGAAAATCAAGTTTCATGGAGCCTTATGTTTCAATTTCAAAAGTGTAGCTAGACTCCATGGATTTGAGAGTTCTTGGACATTTTGGAAAGCTTGTTTCACAAGCTACAACTTTCATGTTTTGAGTTTTTTCCAATTCAAAATGGAACTAGGTGAAACAATGGCATGAAGTTTGGAAAAAATAAGAAATTTCAACACTTAGAAAATTTCTAAGTATAAAACTTTTGACTTTTGTTGACCTTTTCAAATTCTTTGATTTTTTATGATCATGATGGATCATTTGAAGTATTTTGATGTTGGAAAAAGTTTTGTTTTGAAAATTTGACCAAAAGTCAAAGTTTGACTTTTCTGTGCAGATGAAAATTCATCAGATATTTCAGAAATTGACTGATGAAGTCTGTGAACCTCTGTGATGTTTTGAATCCAGAAATTAGGTCAAGATGTTGTATCTAAGATATAATGACCAATCTCTATCCAAAAAAGTCATTTCTTGCTCAAAAAGTCAGAGAATACCCATGCCCGATCAAAAACCCTAATTGGTCGATCCTTGATTGATCTGTGAGAGAAATGGGTATCTGATGATCTGAGGCTGATGATTTGATCAAGATAGATCAAATGAGGTGAGAAAAACTCAAACCCTAATTGATTGCCTCTTGAATCAGATGAAAATCTAATGAAACCCTAATTTCGACCTGTGAATGCTATACCCGATTAATGTTATCTGAACTGTTAGTTATGCAATGATGCAAATGTAAGGTGGTATATTAGGTCAAAAATTGGGGTATGACACACCCCTTAGGGTAATTCTCTCTTGTTGCCTTACGAATTCAAATGGTCAAGTCCCTCGAACGTAGAGGTATTCTAGCACCGTTGCCTTCAAAACAAATCATCATAGTCCCTTCGATACAAAGATCAGACCCAATGTGCCTACGAATACATGATCTTGACCCTCGATTGTCGCCTACAAAAAATGATGATAGTCCCTTCGAATGTGCTAGGATACTTCCTACAAGTTGCCTTCTATGACCATACGATGTCCCTTCGAATGTCCCGCTTACATCCAACGAATAGGGTTACCTACTAACTAATGGCATGGATAGCACTATTCTAAAGGAACGTAAAACAACACAAAAACGACCATTCTGAGTAGGTAATAAGACTTTTAGTTGCTTGCTCTATCAAAATACTTTTCACACCACACACTTTTGTCAAAGTTCAAACTCTTTTCAAGAAAACGAAACATTTCCGAACACTTTGTATACATTCCTACATGAATCATTACAAAGTCAAAGCGAAATGCCTTTTTTCAAAACATTTTTGTCAAACACACAGAAAACACTTTTTGAAAATGATCTAAGAGCAACTAAGAGCCCGTAGATAACTACAGATGAAAAGGGGTGCTAATACCTTCCCTCTTCATAACCTTCTCCCTTACTCAGAATCTAACGAAGGTCTTTTCTGTACTTTTTACCTTCCCTTAATTGGATAAAAGAAAAGTCGGTGGCGACTCTTGCTATCCGCACATTTGCGATATAAAAATCTCAAAGTCAGTTCACCGTGTTACAACCACCAACATCAACATTCGTAGGAATGTACATGGGCACCGACTCATTTTCGTGATGATCATCTATAGATGTTTCGCCTAGATATGGTCGAGACATGACAAGCGATCCATATCTTTATTTTCTGCAAGTTCAAATAGTAAAAGGAAAACATTAAATTGAAAACTCGTGGGTTGCCTCCCACACAATGCTTTGGTTAACGTCAATAGCTCGACGGCTCAAGAGTGCAAGCACTCATGGTGGTTCTGTCGAGAATGAATCCTCGATTGAAATTTTAATAATCTTCGATTTCCATGGCCACTTATCAAGCCATTTCACATATCCCTCACCTTTTCTTTTCTTTCTTCTGTGGGGTGGTTCATTCTTTTGAACTTGTGGTGGTGGTTTAGGATCTATCTTAAGTATCAATTTTTCAAGTTTACGCTTAGTTATTTCATCCACCATCTCAAATGTTAACCTTCCCTTCTTAATGTTAATGGTTTCCCTAGTTTCATGGTCCTTAAATTTTATCCTTTTATGCAGGACCTCAGACGAAGGTGCATTTGTGTGGATATTTTTCAATATCTTTACATGTTGATTGGATTGGGAGTCTACCTGAGCTTCCATAAAACTTTGCGGGAAAGGAATTGGTGGGGTATAGGGAGGAGGAACAACAACTGGTGCTTCCTTCTCTACTTCTTCTACAACCTCCCTTTCGGATGATGTTGGTGAATTTTTCTCAATCTCTACTCTTTTCTCACCAAAACTTTCCTCAACCTCATTATTACTCTCTTCATACTTATTATCATTCTCCTTAGGATTTTCAATTTGTTTTTCGCTAGTGGTTGTTACAACATACACATTCTCCTCAGGGGAGGGTCCTAGAGGTGTTTGTGAAAGCATGGAGATTTGAGCCTCTAATGCCTCGTTGTGAGTCACTAAGGACTCAACCACATTGTTTAGTTGCCTAAGAGTTTCATTATTGTCGAGACTTTGTTTTCTGAACTCTTCATTGTGGATATTTTGTGTCTCTACAAAGTGCTTCATCGTAGATTCTAGCCTAGAGTGAGCTAACGTCGCACCGAAATCCTCCATTGATGTTTCTAGGTTGAAATTATAGGATTCTTGCGGTTCCTCAGAGTAAGTTAGCGTCGTATTTTGTGTCTCCACAGAGTGCTCCATCTTCATTGTTTCTAGTCTATAGCGAGTTAGTGTCGCGGTCATATCCTCCATTGATGCGTCGAGAGTGAAATTCTGATATTCTTGCGACTCCTCAAAATATTGGGCGTGTTGATTGTAGAGGAAATTTGGTTGAGGATAAGTTAGTGTCGCATTGTAATCCTCCAATGATGTTTTGAGATCAGATCTTTGGTATTCTTGTGACTCCTCAAAATGATGGAATTGCTAGTTATAGAGGTAATTTGGGTGAGACTGAGTTGGTGACACATATAATTTCTCCATAAGTATTTCGATGTTGGATTTATGGGATTCTTGTGATTCCTAGAAATACTGAGAATGAGAGCTGTAGAAATAGTTTGGTTGATACATAATTATAGAAATAAGAGTGTCTTAGTCTATACGGTGTAATAACAGACTAACAATATTGACTGTTGGTCCCGACAACGACGCAAAAAACTTGATGGGTAAATTCTGCAAGTGCACGAAAATATCGAAGTAATATAAAAGATTGTCGAACCACAAAGACCAATGTCAACCTACTATAATCTATCGTTATTTTGTAAAGCTAAGGCTAATGAATAATTGGATTTTGGGGGAAACTAAGAACTAAAACTGAAATAAATGGACTTAGGAAATAATACTAAAACGAGGTCGGGATATGATTTCTGCGTTTCCTGAAGGACTTATAGAAAATGAGTACTAATTACGACTAGAAATTAATTCCGTAGAATATACCAACTTAAAGACTCCACCTCACGCTCTCGCGGTATTAACTAAAGCCATACTTCCTGATCCAAAGTTTTTTCTCTCGCCCGCACGGTAACTAAGAAATATATTTTGTAAGCCAATAATATCTTAAACGCATCTAAAGCGCTCTCGCTGTATTTAGATTTGTTGCCTAATTTCCACTATCCAGTTCGATCCCCTCGCTCTCGTAGTGTCGGCTCTAACCTTAATTGATTTCTCACTCTCGTGACAAAATCGTGTTAAATAACCTCTCACTCTCGTGACAAAGATATTTAAATTAGACTTGGAAATTAAAACCAAAACAGAATTCTAATCATAAATTTGCACCTATTATTGTCTACCAAGTCCGTCGGTAACGACAATCCTCATACACCGAACTCAAAACTATTTAGCTAAATATGGAATTAAGCGTAAACAAACTAAACATAACGATTGCAATTAAGAATATCATAGTAATTAAATTAAACAAACGCAACAATAAAAATAAGAAATGCGATAAAAATGAACCTGTAAGAGCAGGAATAAATGAAATTGGAATTAACTTTTGAAATAAACTTCGCGTGCATCAATAGAAATTGAATTTAGAATATGCCAACGTGCTTGATAAATCAAATACATAATTTAGATAAAAGAAAACAAAACCTAAAACTAATGGTGTGGTAGTTCCTCGATATGAGAAACTACCACTTTGACAAACATAGATTTCTGCCTAAAACATAACTATGAAAAATACTCTTGCAAAAATAGAAAAAAAAGGAAAAGAGAAGCGTGTGAAAAAGTGAGGTTTAAAGCCCTATTTATAGAGTTAAGGTACACGAGTGTTGAGGGATTTTCGCCTCTGGAATAGCATCCGTATCGACCGTCACACCTTGTAGGACTGGTGATAATTCTTCTTGGGCTGGGCCTTGCACGATGGTCCATTCCTTTTCTTCATGCCTTCCCCTCTTAATTTACTATCACACCCTATGCTTATTTATTTTACTCTTTTTGTGGATTTTAAGCTTGATTCTTCTCCATTTTTGCGACTTTCTTCATACATGCCTTGTAAATAGGAAATACCTGAAAACATAGAAAATACCGGCATAATACGAATATAAAACAACATAATTAAGATAAAATAAAGATATAATCTATGTAAATCAAGCCAAATATGTGATACATTTTCATGCTATCAATGTAAAATTCTTAAGTTGTGAATACATTAACTTAGATGTTTTCTTTATAAATAGATGTTGATTTTAAGAAAATGAATGATTTGATTAGTGTATACGTGTAACAAATTTAAGATTTAACTATTAAAGAATCGATCAATATAAAAGTCTATATATGTAAAGAGTGAGAAAGTTCGGTGTTGATATTTCATGCACTACTATTTTATGCACTACGATATTTTATGCATTTTAATTGTTATTAGTGTTGATTTTGTGTAATTGTTATCATCATTGCTAAATAAATTTTTGTCGACCTCTTAGGTAATAATTAATTTTTTAAAAATTATGTAATAAAACAAATTATAAAATAAAAAAATAAAAAAATTAGCGGGCCGGCCCTCCAATTCGTTAATAAGCGAGACAAACTTGACTTTTGAGCTCGAACGCCTAAATTAGTCATCTCGCCTTTTTCAATGAGCTTAAACAGGACAGACCTAAATAGAACGGACCGCTTGCTTTGCCACCCCCAACCCGTACCTATGTATACCCCTAACCATACAAATGTCGATTGAATGTAAATTGACAATATACTATTTTTTATTTACAAATATATTATGTACTAGTTTTTTTTATAGATAATTAATCATTTTAATTTCAAAATATAACTATCAATCTTTTGATATTTAAATACGTGTCTATATATTAATGTAATTTTAAAAAATAATTAAATTTAATAATTTGATTATAAAAAAAATTATCTTAAATTTTTTTAAATTTATTTTACATCTATCATACTTCCGTTTTACATTTGATGAGATTACACCACTTTATATAATTATTTTCTTAATTGATAAGTTAATAATTTTATAATAATTGATAATTATTAATTAATAATAAATAATAAAAAATTATAAATAACTAGTAAGAAATCCGTGCTATCGCACGAGTCCCGTCTAGATTTACATTACACGTCTACTAAACTACTATTTTTAAAGTTTGAATTTATTATTTAATTGGTTAACATTAACATAGTTATAAATATAGACTAATATTATGTACCAACTTTTAATCATTGATCCGTACTTACAATAAACCGTACAACTAATTCTCTAACTTCAATTATATAAAACAACATCAAAAGAAAGATTTAAAAGATGAATATTAAAATTAACAGTCTATAGCTGTATCTCATTCAATTATATTTAGATCTTCATTAAGATGTTAAATTGAGAAATAAAAAGATGGACATTAAAATTAACATATGATATCTCATAGATACGATGACATGTACTCGTGGATTTATATCCGTAAATACGTTCACAACTAATTAGCTTGTTCCTATGAAACACATGTTTTTGTTATGATTTTTTAGGATGCATCCATTCTATTTGTAGATATGATTTTAAAAATATTGGTAACTTATTCACATTTATTAAAGTAATTGTAACTTATTCTCATTTATAAAAAAAATTATGTCGACATGTAATTTTTTTTTGATTTATAGGCAAACGCCTTAACTTCGTGTGTCAATTTATAAAAAATATTTATAATTTATTTCCATTTATTAAATAATTGTATAATAATTGTATTTTTTCGTTTATAAAAAAATTATAACTTATTTATGTTTATAAAAATAATTTTATCTTATTCTATTTATATAAATAATTGTATTAATTGTATTTTCTTAATTGATAAGTTAATAATTGATAATTATTAATTAACAATAAATATTAATAAATTATAAATAATTAAATATAATAAAACAAGACAGTGCAAAGTGGAAGTTGAAGAATGAAGTGATTGTTATTAGGGTGTCCGTGTCTCAACTCACACAAATCCCCTCACTATTCATCCAGCCTCCAGCGCCCCCAACGCTCACCGGTAAATCTCTCTCTCTCCCTCTCTCTCTCACTGAATTTTTTCTTCAATCTCTTCACATATGCAATTGAATCATGTCTAGATCTTCTTCTTCTTTTTCTTCATACTGTAGTGTTTCTCTCTAACTTCTGCCACTGATTACAACCTTTAACAACCACTCTTATGATGAATTAATCATTTTTTGCATGTGTTGTTTTGTTCTCATGTTTGTCTTTCATACCTCAGTTTTTGTTGTTGTTGTGTATTCTAATGTTATTGACCATATTAAAGACAGTGTTTTGTTCCTTTTAGTTATGGCTATTCATGTTTGTGCAGCTGAAACAAAAATCTATGGATACCCTTTTATCAAGTTTTGATTTTTTGTTTTTTGTTTTGTTGGGTTTGTGTATTGTTAAATCCCCTTTGATTTAGTTGCTTTTGGAGGGTTAATTGCTATGGTTGATTCCAAGGATGTTGGGTTTGTAATGATGAATGATTATGTTTATTGTTGACTATGATAATGACGTGATTACAATTATTAGGGTTTAGATTTTTTCATTAGAAGGAATAGAAAGATTAAGAGAGTTGACCTTTTTTTTTTGTTTTGAAAACTTGGTATCCGGCCTTTAGACCGACTAATCCAAGGGGACCAGTTCCACCGTCAATTAGCGGGGAGCCTTTTAAAGGCAGAGAAAAACTCTATGTGGATTGGCCCAATCACCTAGCAGGATTTGAACCTGAGTCCTTGAGAGGAGCACACTCTCAGGTCTCAAGCCTTCACCAACAGGCCAACCCTTGGGGAGTTGAGTTGACCTAAATAAAATACTCATGCGGACTTAAGACACTATACATTGACATGTTGGCAACCGTAATAATTTGAGAAAATATACCTATTTGAATATAATCACATGTGACGTGCATACAATAGGTTGACCCTACTTTTAACACCGCGACTTATGAGTAATGATGAATTAAGGAGGTTTATATTCATTATGATTATGATTATGATAAATTACTAGTTAATTTTGTGTTCATACACGTATTGTATACATTCTTTTCATCTGTTTTTCCAGCTTTATCAATCTTGCAACACTATTTTTTTTCTAAGATTGGCGGTTTCAAGCAATCCATCTAAACTAGAATCTGTGAATTCTGATAAAGATTATTTGCTGTGCTGGTTAATATTATAATTTTAATTTTTTTTCTGTTTTATTGTAGTTGGTTGATTATTGTGAGGAAAGGATTGACTCTGTTATGTTTTGAGTTTCATCACAATATACAACAAACACTTTAACTAGAATGGCAACTGAAGAGCATAATGTCGCCAAGGCTGAAGAATTTAAAGTCCTTGCGAATGAAGCATTCAAAGGTAATTAATATTCAGACTGTTTTTAAATAATACAATAATTTTTTACTTGCTTTAACATCACAACCATTTTTGTGGTAAATTAAACCTAAGCTTAATCATGCAATTTGACACCATGAAATTCTTTTTTCAGATCGGAAATTTTCCCACGCTGTTGATCTATATACACAAGCAATTGAGCTAAACAGTCAAAGTGCAGTTTACTATGCTAACCGTGCCTTTGCCCATCTCCGGCTTGAGGAATACGGTAGCGCGATATTAGATGCTACAAAGGCTATTGAAGTTGATCCTAAATATTCAAAGGTTCTCCAACTCTTAAAACTTTAGACCCTCTTTTGTATTTAGTTATTTTTAATAATAATATTTGTTTCAACCGATTATGCTTTGTTATAGGGATATTACAGGCGTGGTGCTGCTCATCTTGGGCTGGGAAAATTCAAGGAAGCACTGAAAGATTTTCAGCAGGTGACTAACATTGATAGATCAGTATTCACAGCCCCTTCATTAGGCATATAAATAATAGTAATACCAAAGAGAATCTCGGAGAATGTAAACTCAGTTTCGCTAAAGTAAATCGTTTAGGATATTTTATAAAACATTGTTAATTTTAGTATTTTAGAGAAACTAACAATAACAATAGGAACTTATGTGACAAGAAATATGTATAATCAGGGGATTCCTTCCCTTAATATTCTAATAAAATACAGGTTCCTATTAACTGGTGTTAGAGCTCTGATCTTGGAGCTGCGGGTATTTCATCTAGAGGATGATTACAACCTTTATTGGAAAGGAGACTTATTGGTGGCTTGTCTATGAAATCAATATTTAGAGGCCATCTGAGTACTTGAGGAGAAGCAATCACATGGTGTGATGCCACTGAGAGGGGGAGATCTCAAATGTTGGTTTTGTTGGGAAGAGATCTGCCAAAGTGCATCATGAAGGGCTTTTGAGCAAGAATTACTCAAGCTGTTTCAGCTGGATTTTGATCCACATGTTTTAGTCTGGGGTAAATATGAGGACTCCTAGATGGAAGCATGCGGAGCCACTCTTAACGCGGTATCATTTTTCTGTACAATGGTTGTGTGTATCAAAACTTAGAGATGGGACTCGTTTGAAGGATAGAAGTCCCGACTTTTTAGTAGATCATTTAAAGATTGTATTTACAAATCTGTAACAAAACTGGATGGAGAATGAAAGTCAAGTCACAGTGTTCATATTTTTAGGACTAACTTGACACAAGAAAAAGAGAAGACTACATTGGTACAAAAAATTAGGATGAAAGACCACTGGTACAATTTTTCCTAAAAAATTACTTGTTGCTAATGCTTGTTTACATTATAAGAATCTGATAGTTTTTCTTCCAGAAACCGTATTGAAATGTCCTTACACGAAAGTCATCTGCTCGCTGAAGCAGACAGTTCTTTGACCTCATTTGGAATATCTTTTAAGCCAATAACACTAGTTTAAACTTTCCTTCAAAATAACTTAGACTGCCTCACTTTTTGTTTTGTTTTGTAATATCTACTTCTTTCAATCAACCAAGTTGTTTGATATGTTTTACTTGTACTGACCAGGTCAAGAAAATGTGTCCAAATGATCCTGATGCAACAAAAAAATTGAAGGAATGTGAAAAAGCAGTTATGAAACTGAAATTTGAAGAAGCTATTGCTGTACCAGGATCTGTGAAACGCCCAATAGCCGAAACCATAGATTTTCGTTCAATAGGTACTATTTCGAATATGTTTCTAATGCCAATATCTTCGTTTTATATTTTATTCTTTTTCTAAGATTCCCTCCCTCCCTTTGTGGACTGTTTTTTTTTTTTTTTTTTTTTTGTTAAGGTTTCTATGCTGTGTTTTATCATCTCATGATGTAAAGTTCAAATAGCAAGCCCTTAGAGGTCTTAATTTATAAATATCTTTTGACCTCAAGTTAGTGTTCTTTAATATATAGAAACATGTTTTCAAGGATCCTGGTATCTGTGCTGTGAAAAACAAAGCAATTATGTTTAGGGACTCGACTTTCAGTTTTTCATGAGATTGTTCGCTTGGTCTCCTGATTTGATTGTATTATGGATGTGATTTCCGTCTTTGAACTTGTTCATTTCAAGGGGTAGATTAGATGGTAAGATGTCAACTGATATCTAGTTTCAATTTATAGTTTTAATTCATTTGCATCCCTTTTGGCAATATTTGAATAAGTTTATTTCTTTGAGCAAGTAGTAGTGACAATAGTGGTCTGAGTAGCAATGGGAGCAGTTTAACAGACCATTTTGCTTACTTGCTATGAATTTGGGGATTTGATTTGCAACTTATCAAGTTCTTGGCTGCATATGTAAATTCTTGGAGGATTGTTTTCATTCTTAATCAGAAAGTTATGAAATGTAAAGTTGATAAGAAGAAGGACTAAGGGTGAAGTGAATACAATCTTAGTGTGAAAAGAAATGGATATCAAAACATCTGATGCTTAAAAATTTTTTCTACAATTAATATAATCATGAGATAGAAAAATTCACTCAGCGTGTAGGATTTATCTTTGTTTTGTATTGGTTGCTTGAAAAGTTGGTGGTTGGGCTGATATGACAAGCATCTTTAAAATAAGTATAAGTGTATGACCTCATCTACATGCTATGACATCTTCCTTTTTCATATTCGTGTCTATCATTGACTATATGTCCATCTAGTTTGTGTTTTGGGTCATGAAAAATGTGTTGTTTTAATTTCTGAATTTCATTAATAATTGCAATTTGCATATTGTTTTCACATTGTTTCCTCTTTTTAGTCCTATAATTATAATTAGTATTAGCCAAGGTTCAAACAAATTCTTGTAATAATCTACTACTATTTTTATAATTGATTATTGAATTAGCTGGATACTAGTTTGTACAATATGTGAACTAAAATGATAAACTTCTTATCGACTATATTGATGGTTTTTGCTTCCTATTTTTCTTCTACTTCAGACTTCTCCGTTGTGTTCCTTTCTCCTTCTTCCTTTTAATTGGTATTTTGGATTTTAGAAGGCAGAAAAATATAATAACAAATAATTAAAAGAAAATTCATTAGTAGTTGAGTCTTGTGTTTGAAAAACATACCTTAAATTGATCACAACATTAACCATTTTTTATCACCTTTTATTGATACATAGGGTTTTATTTTTCCCCCAAGTCAGTAGTCGTGCTCCCATGTTCCATAACATACTTTAATCATCAATTTTTTTCTCTACAAACATTTCCATAAGTTCTAGGGCCATTTTATGCATATAAGTATTGGATGTTTGCATACTTCACTATAAGTTATCACTCTTCATTATAGGAAAGGGCCGCAATTCTTCGGTGCCAACCGAAGGTGCCATAGCAGCAGTGACAGTAGCAGTTATGGCAGTGGTGGTTATGTTGTTGAGGACATCAAAGACCACATTAGTAGCTGCAATTGTTGTCGTTGGTTTGCTGTTGGTCCTTTGGGCATTTTGGTGGAATGGCTACAATTCTGGTACATTTAGGAGTCATTTATAAGACATAAGTCTAAGCTTAAAATTAATCAAGACCTAAAACCAATTATTCATAAGACAGTTGATTGTTTTTTTTCTTTCTTTTGCATCAAGTTACACTTCAGCCTAAGAAATTAAAGACCGTGTCATGTGTCTTAGGTCATTAGAATGTGTTTGTTACTCTTCTGAGACTAATTAGGACCATGTTTTCGCACATTGCTGTTGGGTTTAAAATTTTGGTCTGTTTTCTAAATTTATTAAGCAATAAGCATAATGGAAGCTATGTCCTTTTGATTTTACTTGTTGGGGTATATTTAATTTGAAAGTATAACATAGAGTGTATGATAAAGAAAAGATATATGTTATGGCTAATACTTGTTATTTTCTTCAGCTGTTTGCAAGTTTGAACTTTTCTCTTTTGCTGTTAAACTATTAAGTAATTTCGTGTTCCGTTGTAGCATTTGATTTCACTCATGACCATGATTTATTTTTGGTTTTTTATTTCAAAAATAGATGTCGAGCCACAGTACTCTGGAGCTAAAATAGAGGGAGATGTTATTACTTTGGATTTCGTAAAGAAAATGATGGATGATTTCAAGAAACAGCAATGCTTGCATAAACGGTACTGAAGAAATAATTTTTGTGGTATGTACGTTTTTACTTGAAATGTATTCAAATTTGTTCTGCTTCAATGGTTTAGGTATGCGTTCCAGATTGTATTGCAAACAAAAGAGATGTTGCAAGCTTTGCCTTCTCTTGTTGACATAACTGTTCCAAACGGAAAACACTTTACTGTTTGTGGTGATGTGCATGGTCAGGTAATTGGTTAATTGTTTTTTCTTTTTTATATTGCTGTGCTGTGTGGATTTATTCTTAAAAATTCTCGAGTTCATGTTGCTCGGCTTCTATGATTTATTTTATTTTGTTTTTATTTAATTCTTAACCCTTTCAATTTTATATTTCATGACTCTTGCAGTTTTATGATCTTATGAATATTTTTGAGCTCAACGGTCTTCCTTCAGAAGAAAATCCATATCTATTTAATGGTGACTTTGTGGATAGAGGTTCATTTTCTCTGGAAGTCATCCTCACTTTGTTTGCATTTAAGTGCATGTCTCCATCCGGTAAACCCTAGCTCTTTATTAGCATGTTCGGTTTCGTTTATTTTTTTGGACACGGAATGAATTTATCTAATTGATCATCTCTTAATCCTTTTTGTGCCATTGGAGTTTACATAAATATTTATGTACTTCTTTCTCACTTCATCTAGTTAACTAGGATGTTGTAACTTGTTTTGTTGCTATGTTATTTTCAGCCATATATCTAGCTAGAGGAAATCACGAGAGCAAGAGCATGAACAAGATATATGGTTTTGAGGGTGAGGTGCGAAGTTGAATGAAACGTTTGTCGAACTATTTGCGGAAGTATTCTGCTGTTTACCTTTGGCTCATGTGATAAATGAGAAAGTTTTCGTAGTCCACGGTGGTCTTTTTAGTGTTGATGGTGTCAAACTTTCTGAAATCCGATCAATTAATCGGTTTTGTGAGCCTCCCGAGGAAGGTAAGATTCATCATAATCTTTTTTCTTCAATTGATCTCACGCTTAACTGCACACAATTAATTAATTAATCATTCTCCTAAATCCATGTTTGGTATGTGTAGGGTTGATGTGTGAGTTGCTTTGGAGTGATCCACAGCCTCTCCCTGGAAGAGGCCCGAGCAAGCGTGGAGTAGGACTTTCTTTTGGTGGAGATGTTACAAAAAGGTTCTTGAAGGAAAATAACTTAGGTATGTTTTCCATTTGTCTAATACTTTATTTCTTCTCTCAACAGTGACTTCATATGAATTATTATTTTACAGATTTAGTCGTCCGATCCCATGAAGTAAAGGACGAGGGATATGAGATTGAACATGATGGTAAACTCATAACTGTGTTCTCTGCTCCCAATTACTGTGATCAGGTAACCATATCCCTTGTTACAGCATTCTTTCTTGCATAACTTTATAATGTGACCGTGTCAAGCATGCTTCTTATATTAATGTATCTAAGTAATCACTTAACCTCGTTTGAAATATATATGTGCTGATTTTTTCATTTTTTCTTTCTTTTTGTAGATGGGTAACAAAGGTGCCTTTATTCGATTTGAAGCACCTGATTTGAAACCTAACATTGTTACATTCGCATCAGTGGTTAGTATCTTTCGCATTTTGAAGTCTACCAATGTTATTATGTATCATAATGATAATGAAAAATGAAAAGAATTAGTGCTGTTATATATCGGCCATCGTAGATTTTTATAACTGTCATACAGAGTTTTCAATAGTAACTATAGCGGAGTGTAGTTTTTGCGGACGACCAGCGTCCGCTTCGCGCTATAGCAGGATAGCGCCGCTACTGGAAGAGCCTTGGCGGTGCAGAAAACTATAGTGGCCGCGATAGGATAAATATCAGGTAGCTAGGGTGGAGCGGTTTCTGCCCCACTATCCTTTCCCCTATGAAAAACCGAAATTACCCCTTAAACTCAATGTTTTAGGAGTAATTTTGGGGTTTTGAATCAAATTTGAGTTGAGACTCAACCCTAACCTTCCTTCAGTGACGTTTCCGCACTTCAGCCGTTCCAAAGAAAAATCCCAAATTCCTCCTCCCTCCTCACCTTTCTCTGCACTTGCTCTTCATATGTTTATAATTATTATTCATGTAATTTGCCCAAAAAAAGATCAAATAGCCGCCATCCGCTATCCCATTTTTAGGGTCGGGCACTCTGCACTGCTATCCGTGATTGACTGCTGCCATATGGCTGTTTTGTGAATGATAGCAGTGCCAGGGAGTGAAATGACGGACACGGCAGCTTAAAATGTCGAATTTTTTTTTTTGTTGCATTTCACCATAGTCTGCAATCCGCAATCGATAACATTCTGCTGCATTGTGATAGTATTATACACATCTTCATTCAATTTGCGATGCTATGTGTCGATGATTCACATTCTTGTTTTTGCAGCCACACCCTGATGTTAAGCCAATGGCTTATGCAAACAACTTCCTCAGGATGTTCTCCTAAATTACTAAAAAAGCTAACTAGAAACCTAGAATTGCCAATGGTTGATGCTGCTTTGAAATGTTAAAGGTAACAACATTTTGGAAGGTGGCCAGAGAAGATTTGGTACATGGTGATATGATATCACTGTTGTTTTGTATAATATTTTTGGCTTAAAATATTTCATTGAAATTCATTTTTCCCTCCTCTCCAAATGATGCCACTTTCTTTTGTTTGTCTTTTTTTTGTAAACAAGTGTAAGGAAACTTGCATCTTCATTGGCTTTATGAGACAAGAGGTTTAGTTTATTTAAACTGGTTATATAAATGGCATAGATAGATTGAACCTTTTACTTATCTGTGATTTGATTTTCTTTTTTGAGAAGATTGAGTTGAATTTTACATTATAACAAATTTTGATGTATGTGAAAATAATTGAACCAATTTTCTTATTTTAATTATAGAAATTAGTTGTATTGTACATGAACATTCTATCTAGGATCATGATATCTGTTAATCAGTTTATCCAAATATGTATACTCACCATTGCTATATCTAGACACTAAAATATACTCCTCAAGCATTTTTTCATCTTCGTCTATAAAAACACTATTTTATCCCTTTTTGTGGTAAGGATGCATATACTAGAGAGGCTTGCAATGGGGTAATCATGCCTAATAGCTGTTCTCGTTGTTGGAATGGTTTGCAAGCGTGATTTTGCAATTATGGAGAACATCTAATTTCACAATTCTAGTTGAGTTTCCATCAGGTCCTATTTAGAACTAAAAATGATTGTCAAGTTGTGAGGTAATGTTTGGTTGCGACGGGCTTGTGCTTCTGGCGCGAAGGAGAAGAAGGAGAAATGGTTGACTTGTAAGGTTAACACTTCAACACCCAAGTTAGTGAGAGAATGAGAAGTAAAGTGAGTTTGGATATTTGAGAATGTCATGCCTTTTGTCTTATATAGTGGGAATAGTTTAAATTGTATTGTGAATATAGTGGGAATAGTTTAAATTGTATTGTGAGAAGTTTGACGTGGAATGCTAATTACTTTCTCATCGATCTAAATGGTGGATGGTGTCTTAGGGGGACAAGGTTGTTTTCTTTGGGCGAGAATGAGGGAACACCTCTTCATTGCGTTTGATTATGGGCCTTTTGTCTTGAGCCTTATGAGTTGTCCAGAATAGTTGTCTTCCAAACTATTGTAGGATGAAAATTTGTCATATATGCTCTAGGCCGATTAAGTGGCCCGATGAGATAAAAAAAAGCCTTGATGGTATGCCACTATAATTTGAAGCAAGCACATTAAATGTCTCTCATGTAATAGATAATATTTTATAAGAAGTCTATGACGCGTGTCCCTATGCTAGTGAGCAATGATGCTTCCTCTTCTTCGGGGTATTTAAGCACTTCACAACATAGTGGATCATACAGCTCACTAACACTAAAGTGCACATAAAAGGGTTCAAAAGCGTTGTTTCCCCCTTCCGACCATTTGCTAATTATAAAAGCTCTTCTTTTTTTGTATTAGCAACTCCACCATTTTTTATGAGCTCTTTTGCAATAGTTTTAAGATTAAGTTCATTTGTGATATCTCGTTCAGTGGTATCTAAAGCGCATAAGCGATCAACATCACTCTTTTAAGGGAAAATCTACATTTTTCTTCTTGCTTTCGCTTCCTTATATGTTAGGGTTTCCATAAAAAGGTTTTTGATAATTTTGATGTTCGAACTTCATTGTTGACATGTCTGGTTAAAGTGTAGTTTTTGGTGTCCTTCGAGGCTCTAGGTAATCTCAGGGGTGTTATCCCTCATAATGCAACATCGAAGAAACAATTAAAACGACTCATAAAGACGTGTCTAGTGGTGGACGTTAGCGCGAAACAGGCCATAAAGGTATTTTTTTAGTGAGCAAACTAGGGAATCTTCTCTTTTAAGAATATTTTTTGATGATTTCTTCGGTAACCAGCTTGTTCTTTTCTTGTAGATAGATGTAATGTGAGAAAATAACATAGTAAATGAGGATGACTCTTTGGGTTACACCTCTCCCAGTGGTGCTACCAACATTCCAATCACTAAAAGCGTTTTGTTACTTTAGTTACCCGAAACATGCCTATCCCGACATAAGGGGAAATATGGGATTCTTCTGTCTGGGTTCAAGTGGAGGATGCTTTGTGTTCACCATAACCCTACGATGGATGGACCTTGGGTCTTAGTTTTGAGCCTAAAAAGTTTAAACTAGAAAGGTCGCTCGTTAAGCATACATGGTTACTAGCCCAGGATATGATGAGGCCAATCTATATGGAGAAATCTATGTCAGTTTCAATCAGGTTGTCTCATGCGCTTCTAGTTCGCCCTGGTTCGAGGGGAGTTAGGGAGTTTAGGTCTTCCATCTCTAAAAAAGATTACTCTTATTTCTCAATTTTTTTTTGAAGAAACTCGTTAAGAAGAGTTGTAAGACTTGGTTTATTATACACACCAAACACCTGATATCATGGCCTTTGGTGGTGTTGAGAGAGTAAAAGTGTTATCATTTGACCACCATCAAAGGGAGAAGAAAGTGCTCCAAGAACGGGTTGAAACCCTTTCATATATTGAGAGTGATATTTGGAAGAGCTTCAAAGGGTGCCTACCATGCTTTCAGGCATAAAGGTAGATGTGTAGTATTTTAAGTACCCGAGCACGCTGGTTGAAAAGGTGAAGTTGCTTGTGCATGAGGTGACAAAGAACAATTAAGCCTTAGTATTTTCCATGCATCTCTAACAATAATAAAGGTCGCTCTTACTGAAGCGAACTAGGCATTGGATCCTTCCCGAAGAAGTAAAAAAGCTTGAGGCATCTTTGAAAGAGTCTCAGGAAATGTTTGGAGAAGGAAGAAGACAACCTTCGTGGAATGCATCTTGAGATGCCTTGTTCAAGGAGTACACGAATTCATTGGAGGAAAATTACTTTATTGCACATGATTCTTTTAAAACATCTTTGAAATTAGTGGAATATTTTTATCCCACATGTCATATCTCTTGAGAGCAAATATGTCATAACCAAGCGATGGAAGACATGAAAGAGAACTCTTTGGTGGACGATACTAAATGTTTTTATTTCTTTTCTTCTATGTGCTTGTACCCGATGTTATTGTATCTTTAATGAATAAGAAAATTTCACGGTTCCTACTTTTCAGTGTGTATTTTAATTTTGGTTACCTATGATTATTATTACCTACTTATATGGAATTTCTTTAGGTCCCAGGTTCGTTTCTCTGGGAGATAGATCTTTAGTGGACGATACCAAATGTTTTTATTTCTTTTCTTCTTTGTGCTTGTACCCGATGTTATTGTATCTTTAATTAATAAGAAAATTTCACGGTTCCTACTCTTTAGTTTGTATTTTAATTTTGGTTACTTACCATTATTTTTACCTATTTATATGACATTTCTTTAGGTCCCAGATTCGTTTCTCTGGGAGATAGATTTTTTCCGAGATCATGCTCTATGTTGTATTAGATGTCTCTATGGATCATGGCCGACCATTGGTCGATACCCCTTTTCTGCCCGTAAGTTAAAATCTAGTTTAAGGTTGACGTAATATGGACTCACCACTACGTATAGCTACTAAGAGGGGGTGAACCTGTATTTTCCACTTTGCGATTTCTTGTCTTTATTTGTGGATTGACACATTGGAGCTTTGATTACTTTAGTCGTATGTTGGTGGTGTTTGTGGCAACACCTCTGAGTTGTTTACTACCTTTTAAGATCATAAGGAAAAAGATTTCTGTGAAAAATTATTTATTTTGTGGTTAAATAACATCATACATTGCAACAATATTTGTGTTTTGCATATGCAGAAAGTTAAATTTAACTAAGTTGCAGGGCTGCTGCTTATTGGCTGCCCGAGGCATTGGTAGGGGACATGGTAGCTGACTTAGGCTTTCATCTAGATTCTTCTCCTAGAAAAGCTTGACCAAAATGATTTGCTTTAAATGTCGAGGGTTTGATTGCCATGTTTCTTAGCTTCTTGACGAGGGAGGTGTTCCCTCATATATTTTGACATAAATATAAAGGTTGAAAGTAAGCAAGATATTGAGGAAGATAGTTTCAAGTCGAAATGGTCCAAGCTCGACCATAGGTTTTTGTTCTGATTGGCAGTTTTCTTGTCGAAGGGCAATATCAGTTATGGTCGAATAGTCATCAATGAAGACCTGAAGGTACATCTGGGACTTAGTAAAATTTCATGTACCCAATCAATTGTTTAACTGCTCCGTCGAAGAGACTCAAAGTGGATAAAATCATGTAGTTACTCGCCAACACGTGTAAAGTTTATGAAGACGAAGTTTGCATGACATTAGGAAACGTGGAATGTTTTGCTGCTTCAACTGTTATAGATGGTTATTTTAAGACTTGTATATAAGCAATAATTGTTTATAGTTTTAGGGTCCGTAAATGTACACATGAATTTTAAATACTCAAAGTACCAAACATTAAGAGAAACAGGTGCATACAATTTATGTGTTGCGTCCCATTTTATAAACTCAGTTACTTACTTTTCAAATCTTTTATTGCATTTAGAGTTACTTTATTGCATTTAAATTTCTTTAAATTAAAGTCATTTTACTACATATCAAGTTCTTTTACAAACCATTGCATATTTTTACGTTGATGTCAGGCAATTTCAAATATTTGAACCTTGCATAATATGCCCAGGATATTTTTGAGTTTAATCCCTTAAGTGAATTCATACTTTGTTTTGTTTACCAAATTTCCAAGTAAACAAATTGGCATGCTTAATGGAACTGTTTGTGCAAAAGTTTACATTTTTTCTAAAATTGCATATTTTTATACACAACTTCTCAAAAACCGTGTGCATGAGATTGAGGAGTGGTAGGATAACCAAAGAAAACATTAGAAGACCAATTAGGAGATATGCTAGGACAATGATTAATCCCATAAATAAAAATAATGGAGAATAGCCTTTAAATACTATGGGGAAGGCACAATTAATGTGTATTCGACTCAAACAATCGTTTCTACGACCTACACGACGACGATATCGTCGATGGTGAAAAATGGGTCGATATTTTCTCCAATAACGACACATAGTCACCCTGCGACTCCTGGATGGTGGCTAGTGATTTTAGACCTTACATTCCCAATTTCACAATGCCCGTGACTGATCGAAATAATCTCATGTCATGCCAACTTTAATGATGGCATGCTCACATACAAATATTTAAACATTTGCTCACAATGAGGATTAGGATCGGGTATAAGTAATCTTGGTCTAGCCACCCAATCTGTTGGAATGAGACTTTCCTCCCAAGCAATTCCCACTTTTAGCACAAGTTCTGTGAATATGTTGCGACAACAAATAGACGATAGTAACCATGAAATGGTTAATTTACTTACTCGACAAATAGGTACCATATTTAACCTTTTGATTCAAAGCACGAACTCAAAGTAATCAACGATTAGCGACTTAAATAATGCGAATTGTTGATTTCTTTGGTGCTCATCATGCACAATTCGACCGGTGATACAACCTCAACCAATCAGGCTTGTCCAAAATTAGGGAGTCATCCTTGAGGAAATTGTTAACCATGCCATGAATTTATGCCCCAAGTGGTCGAACAAGCGGTATCCAGGGAAGTAGAACTCCCGCCAATCATTATAGTTAATCAAAATCAGGATGCAAACTAGATGGTATGTCAAGTTTAACAAGATGGTTTGGTGGGTGAAAATAATTTAAAAGTAGTTGTCGAAAGGATAATGACACAAAATGACATGAATGTGGACCTTTATAGGCCTAATCAATAATTTCCATTATCGTAGTACATGTTACAAATGAACCTCCCAATCCCAATGCGCTATAACGTCCCTAAATTTACCAAATTCGCTGACAATGCTAGTGAAACTATAATAAAAGATAGCACTCGATATGTGACTGAAGCGGGTGATATTCCTAACAATAAGAATTTGAGAAGGAGATATTTCCATAGTTCTCTAACCAAAAGTTATTTTACATTGTTCATAACACTCCCTGCATATTCCATACATGATTGGACTCGCTTAGAAAAATTATTTCATTAGAAGTACTATATGTGACAATCCAAGATTAGTATGAAAGAACTGTCTAGCATAAAATTGGAGTTTACCAATTCGGTCGATGATTACCTAAAAAGGTTTTGGCTATTGAAAGGAAGGTGTTTTACTCAAGTGCCTGAACACGAATTAGTCGAAATGGGTGTTGGGGGTTTAGACGTTTCCATTAGGAATAAATTAAATACTTAATACCCGAGGGACATGGCCCGGTTAGCTGATAAAGTTCGACAAGTTGAACGCCTAAGGGATGAAAAAGCCATGGTAAACATGAATAAGAAAGAAATAGTGGCTTACATTGACATATACGTCAATGACCATGAGTCAGTTGTCAAGTATAGTTATATGGAAGGCAATGAGGTCGATGTGGTCAAGTTGAAGCCAAGTCCTCCATATGTGTGTAAAGTACTTACACGAGCAAATGGAAAAAATTTAGTCGAACACCAAAAGAGTGATAAGTTCCCCAAGAAAACCCATACTTTTGACATAACCAAATGTGACGAGAACTTCGATTTATTGGTTGTAGATGGTCAAATCTCAGTGCCACGGGGCGCGAAGATACCACCATTAAAGCAAAGAAAGAAAGAGGTTTTTATAAATATCATAACTTTTTGGTGGCATAAAACTTCATAATATTTTATTTTTAGGGATTTGGTTCAAACGCTTTGAAGGATGGACGTTTGAAGTTTGCTAAAAAAGTTAAAATTCCCATGAAGATCGATGTTTATCCTCTTCAGGTCGAGGAGGCTCATTATGCCGAACCTTTTGAGATCAATATGGTAGAAATCACTAATTTCGACATGGAAGAGGAAACTGGCGAAAGTTGTGTGAATAATATGATCTGGTAGATTTCTTGTACTGTTAGATGGAAAGAGACTTTGAAGTAATGCTTTGTCCTCGGTGTAGTTGTGTGTTCGACAAGAAAAATGCGAAAGAAGTGGAGAAGGAACAACTGGAGCAACAAAAATAAATATGAAAGAACAACCGACCCCAGTTTTATTTTGATAATAGGGGAGTTCCTCAAAAGAAACAAACCCCAACTCAGCCCAGAAACATACACCTAACACCTATGTACCTTCGTTGAATGTCCCATAGTGAAAGTGGATTCGACCAGCTGGGAAAGAAGGAACCAATAATCCAAAATGGAAAAGATTCGAGATGGATATGGTATCTTCACTATCTTATCATGAAAGATTCTGGATGTTAGAAAGACGCTCTTATAGACCTACTAATTACAAGGGGAGAATGTCCCAGAGGAAAAAGAAGGCTGAGAGACAGTTGGTTGAATCAAGTAGTCATAAACTTTATAAGATACAAGTAATTGAAAAGGGTAAGAAACCAAGAGGAAGACAATTGTTTTCACCAGTGAAAGTTAAGTCAAAAGGAAAGACGAAGATGAAGCCCCTAGTGAAGAAGGAGGAACTGGAAAGAGACAACTTGGACTCAGGATCTGAAGATGATTTTGATGTCTTGCGTAAAGTGTTATCAGAACTACCCATTGAATATGATCGCATTACTGAAGTTTCAGAGCAAGTCGACTATGATGAAGAAGAAATGGCTAAACATCAACCAGTGTGCTATTTTGTAATGAACAATGGGTGTATCGAAGAGCAAAATGAAGTCTTTGAAAGACCAAATGATGGAATGAAGAATCATTTAAAGACCTTATTTATCAAGGCAAGAATGGAAATGTGGGGGTGAATAAAATGTTGATTGATGGTAGGGATGATGTGAATGTAATACCTTACTTTTTTGTTAAAAAAAATTGGTAAGTTCGGCACCGATCTTAGACTCATAAAATGGTTTTCTCAAATTATGAGGGTAAAACATACTACACCTTGGGAGTGATTCAAGTCGATGTAATTGTCGGTTTGATCACCCGACCAACTATATTTATGGTCATGGCCTCAAAGGAAAACTATAATCTACTTCTAGGAAATGAGTGGATTCATAGAGTAGAGACAATACCTTCATCACTCCGCCAACTTACTGCAATTTAGAGGGAGAACAAAATTGTTGAAAATATTGAAGTGCATCAAGGGTATTTTTTGGAAAAAACAAACCATATAGATCGAAGGAAATTCTATAGAAATTTGACGAACAAAACCCTTGCCCACCTGCGGGTTTTGCTCAAAGGCCTCTTGAAGAGGAATTTTACTCTCTTACACTCTACCCTATCCATGAGTTCATTTGGGATATGGAAATAATGAGAGATGTAGGAGGTGAACATACCATCTGACCAACAGGCTAGGGAAGCAAATTTTACGATGATGTCTGAATTTGACGCTTTACAATAAATTTAGGCTTATGTAGCTAAAAATAGATTGAAAGCGGCCTTAGAGGCTGAAGTCTAACATATGGCTATCGAAGCCAACAAAGTAGAAATCTTTGATGTGGCTCAAAGAATAAAGATTGAGCCAAAACCACCAGACAAGTCGCAAATAACAAGCATGTGAAATGGGTACAAAGGCCAGCTCGTAGCTGGGAAGCCTCTACCTACTCAGTGCAGGCCTGAGGTTCTGCTCTATTAGTCAGCTTGCCCGCAACAGGACCGTTTTTACCCATGGTTGTAACACCCTTCTAAAATACTCCGCGAATATTAATAATTAATTCATAGCTAATATGTAATAAAAAGGCATTACAATTTATTTAAAAGAAATTTCCATAAACATGTCATGCTTCACTGAAGAACTTCATTAAAATAATTAAACCAAAAGACATGTTCTACACAGTGGAAAATTATCATCAAAATGGAATACATTCAATCAATAATTATTCCCAAAAACAACCAAAAAGAACAACAGAGTTTTAAATATAACTCGCAACCAAACGTTCCCCAGTGTTACAACTACCAGAGCATGACACTGACACACGGATAAACTAAATGCATAGCTCAAGAGCCATCCTCACCAACTCCTAAGCAGCTAAGACTTCAATTTGAAATCATCAAAGTAAGGGTGAGATTTCATCAAAATTAAAATGCATTATAAGTTCATCAAAAATAATAAAATATCATAAGACGTCAGTCCACCCTATTCAGTATAATTAGATCTGCTTCATACACAAGTCATAAACATACATCATACACAAACAACAGAATATAACAATGGAATCCATCCTAACATGTTATAATCCAAACAATTATAATGCAGACTATATGCATGTGGTACCAATCGTGAACTAAATTCACACCCTGTCCGTTTACACCTCAGACACTGTGTTAATCAATGATTCGCCCATACACCACTGGGACATGAATCTAGCCTCACCACTACTACCACTGGGTACGGGTATTAGCTATGCAGGTCAAATTCCACACAATGGGAATTAACCACCACCAGAATGCATATGCATGCACATCATAAAGCATGCAACATTCAAATAAGTTTATGATCACACCAACGTCATAAACCAAGCCAAACCATAACATGAAATCCTCATTTATCATGCACACAACAAACATCATGAACATGCATTTTATTCCACAAATCCTGATACAATCAGTTACCACAGATACATCACTGCATACACACCAAATATGCACAAAGTACAAACTACATAATTCGAAATTCGAAGCATTTTCAAAATAAATTCAAGATACAGTAATTTTATACATTTCATTAAATAGAGTATTAAATTTAAGAAACAACGTCCAAAACGGCGCTCAAAACGGACTTACGGTTTGAAAGTTATGAATTTTTAAAGTTTAGTATTTTTCAAAGAGTAACAGTGGGAACGGCTTCCTCCAAATGGGGAACCGGTTCCTGAAAAAATGTCATTTTCATATGTAAAATTTGCAATGGGAACCCGGTTCCTGCGTTCAAAAATGACAATTTTAGTAAGTTTTACAAAGGGAACCCGGTTCCTCCATACTGGGAACCGGTTCCTGCGCGTTCTGTAGCAGAAAATACTCAGTTTGACAACACTCTTCTTCCCAACTCAAACCCCATCATTCCTCTACGAATCAACTCATCCAATATCACAAAAATCATCCCAACAACAATATAATAATGAGATTTAACACAATTTAACCGCATCCAACAATCCTATAACATCCATTCATTCTAGTTTCATGCAATTGGGTAAATTTGGATCAAATCCTACAAACCTAGAGAATCCTAAATTGTAATTTCTAACATGTTAATAAAATCTATTGATTATCAAAACTCATAAGGCATAACAATCAGACAAAATCACCCCTTACCTTAAGGATTCGTCGGATTCTGACACTTTTGGCTTTTCCTCCTTCCTTATCCTCTTCTTACTTGCACGTAGAATGAAACTTCCCAATTCTTCTCTTTTCATTCTTTTCCTTTTATTATTCCTTTTATTATTCTAAAATAATAATAAAATAATAATTAGTATGAGTAGAGTCTTTTACTCCTCACATCCCCCACTTTACACTTCTCACCCCGACACTTCCATTTCTCATTTTAATTAAATAATTCTAATAATTCAAAAATACTAATAATTAAATTCTAATTAAATTAATAATTAAAAATTCTAATTATTTAATACTTGAATTATTTGGGGTGTCACAACTCTCCCCTACTAAAAAGAGTTTTCGTCATCGAAAACATACCTTAGACAAAAAGTTCAGGATAAGAGTCCTTCATCTGGCTCCCCAACTCCCAAGTAACATTTCCACCTACTGGTCCTCCCCAAGCCACTTTCACCATAGCTATGTCTTTACCTCGCAACTGCTTCAACTTCCGATCCTCAATTCTCGCAGGCAATGTTTCAACAGTCAAATTATCTTGTACCTGTATATCATCTACCTGAATCTCATGAGACGGATTAGCAATGTACTTCCTCAACTGAGATACATGGAATACGTCATGCAAATTTGTAAGCGGTGACAGTAAAGCAATCTGATAAGCAACTTTCCCAACCTTCTTCGTAATCTGAAACGGACCAGTAAAGCGCGGAGTTAACTTCTTTGACTTCAAAGCTCGACCAATACCAGTCATCGGAGTAACTCACATAAACACATGATTTCCTTCACTAAACTCGAGATACTTCCTCCTCTTATCATGATAACTCTTCTGACGACTCTGAGAAGCTCTCCTCTTCTCTCGAATCATCTTAATCTTTTTTGAAGTCTGTTGGACAATCTCTGGTCCAATCACAACACTTTCTCCAAATTCGTACCAACACAACGGTGTCCTACACCTCCTACCATACAATGCATCAAATGGAGCCATACCAATACTCGAATGAAAACTATTGTTGTAGGTAAACTCAATCAATGGTAAGTAACTATCCCAAGCTCTACCTTTCTCCAACACACAAGCTCGCAACAAATCCTCTAACGACTAAATCGTTCTCTCCGTCTGATCATCTGTCTACGGATGATAAGCAGAACTCAACCGCAACTTAGTACCCAAAGCTTCTTGCAATGTCATTCAGAACTTTGACGTAAGCCTCAGATGTCTATCTGATACAATACTAGAAGGAATATCATGAAAACTCACAATCTTCTCGACATACAACTCTGCCAACCTCTCCATAGGATAATTCATTCTTATCGGAATAAAGTGAGCTGACTTCGTCAACCGATCAATAATAACCCAGATAGAATCACAGCTCTTTGTTGTCCTCGGAAGACCAGACACAAAATCCATAGAAATGCCATCCCATTTCCAATCCGGAACAAATAACGGTTCCATCAATCCTGACGGTTTCTGATGTTCAATCTTCGACTTCTGACAAATCAGACAAGCATAGACGAACTCAGCAATTTCCTTCTTTATTCCAGACCACCAAAACAACTTTTTCAAGTCATGATACATCTTAGTAGCACCAGGATGAATACTCAATCCACTACGATGTCCTTCTTCCAAAATACTCTTCCTAAACTCTACAATATGCGGGACACAAACTCTATCACCAAATCTCATAACACCATTCTCGTCAACTCGGAATTCACCTCCTTGACCTTGGTTGATCAATGTCAATTTGTCAACCAAACCGACGTCAGATTTCTGTCCAGTTCGAATTTCCTCCAGAATACCAGTAGTCAACTTCAACATACCCAGTTTAACACTATCATAAGTAGTCTCACATACCAAACTCAAGTCTCTAAATTGTTCAACTAAATCCAATTCACGCACCATCAACATAGACATATGCAACGACTTCCTACTCAATGCGTCTGCGACAACGTTTGCCTTACCAGGATGGTAATTCAAACCGAAGTCGAAATCTTTTAGGAATTCTAACCACCTTCTCTGCCTCATGTTTAACTCTTTCTGATCGAAGAGATACTTCATACTCTTATGGTCGCTGAATACCTCGAATCGAGATCCACACAAATAATGCCTCCACAATTTCAAAACAAATACCACAGTTGCCAGCTCTAAATCATGAGTCGGATAATTCCTTTCATGAATCTTCAACTGTCTCGAAGCATAAGCCACCACCTGCTTATCCTGCGCCAAAACACCACCTAAACCCATCAATGAAGCATCACAGTACACAATAAAAGATTCCACTGGATTCGGCAAAATCAAAATCGGAGCACTAGTCAATCTCTTCTTCAACTCTTGGAAACCTTTCTCACATTCAGAATCCCAAACAAACACTTGACCCTTTCTTGTCAATTTAGACAATGGCAAAGCTAACTTCGAAAATCCTTCTATGAACTTCATGTAGTAACCGGAAAGACCAAGAAAACTACGGATTTCGGAAGCATTCTTCGGCGCTTCTCACTGAGATACCGCTTCTACCTTCATAAGATCAACAACAATGCCATTCTTGGAAATCACATGGCCAAGAAAGCTTACTTCACTCAACCAGAACTCACACTTGGACAACTTTGCATAAAGCTTCTTCTCCTTCAACAATTCCAACACAATCCTAAGATGTTTTGCATGCTCTTCATCACTCTTCGAATAGATCAGAATGTCATCAATAAAGACTACCACAAACTTATCAAGATACTAATGAAATATCCTGTTCATAAACTCCATGAAAACACCAGGTGCATTAGTAACTCTAAACGGTAGAACAGAATACTCATAATGTCCATACCTCGTTCTGAATGCAGTTTTCTGAATATCTTTCATCTTCACATGAATCTCATGATATCCAGACCTCAAATCAATTTTACTGGACACAAAAGCCTTAACCAGTTGATCCATCAAATCATCAATCCTCGGCAATGGATACTGATTCTTGATTGTAACTTTACTCAACTGCCTGTAATCAACACACAGTCTCATCGAACCCTCTTTCTTTTCAACCAAAAACACAGGAGCACCCCACGGCGAAACACTCGGACGAATAAACTTCTTCTCAAGTAACACTTCTAACTGCTTCTTATCATAGTGATCTTCTCTGTCCTTCTCAGGCTCACGCTGGTCTTCTTCATGTCCCTTGACACTTCCCTCAGTCTTGACACTCCCTTCTGAGAGCTCTATCCGGCTGACCACTTTAGGACCACCTTTGTAACGTCTACCCATGTTGAGAACACCAACGACCCTCTTCTTTCTGTTGATGAGCTTCTTCAGATCTTCTTGGCCTTGGACCAAGCTAGTGAACATCTCCTGGAACTGAGCATTCTGAGCCTGGAGATCTTTGACAGTCTGTTCAAGAGCCATTTCTGCTAAAATAAATAGCGAGAAAATGAGAAAACCGATCTTCAATGTACCTGTTATAAAATGTTATGCGATGCTTATGCAAATGCAATGCAATGTTTTCAAGGACCTTAGAGATTTAAATTTGTTAAACAAGCACGAACAAACATTTATTAGTTCATTTTTTATTCTTTTTTCTTTTTAAGTACAAGAGATAGTTCAAAACAATAAAAGGAAAGCATAAAAATTCTAAAGCTCTAAGTCTCCCATGGGCGCTTCCTCTTGGTGTCGAGATAGGCGTTGATGTTTCGCTCCCCGTGAAGTAGCTTGGTCAACTCTAGTACCTTCTTCTCACTTGCATAGCACTGAGCTTCAAACGTATCCCTTTCTTCTTTAAGTTGAATCCAGGATCTCTTCAAGTCTTCAAAATCAGTAGGCATGTCAGGATGGAGAACAGTATAGGGCACGTCACCCATAGCAACATGTTCCATAATTACGGGTAAAATAGGCGTGAATGGCATCATGAGGTTTTGAGCTCGAGCTCGCACCCATTTGAGGTAAGGTTCCCAAGGAATGGATTTTTGGTGCCCCAAAGTCTTGGTATCAGTCTTCTTTACCATGCCCCAAGTGTGTATGAACCTTCGTCGGTAATTCTGGAGATCGTGGTTGTAGTCGAACACAATATCTTGGAGAAGCATATCATGTGGACCATCTCTTCGAGCAAAACCAAACTGACGTAGAGCTAAGGAAGGGTTGTAAGTGATACCTCCCCTTATGCCAAGCAGTGGTACATTAGGGAATTCTCCACAACGTTCAATGAAAGTAAAGTCCTTTTGAGAGAAAAAACTCCAACGGATATCTGAATGAGAGAGTGACATTAGTCTTTGAGACCACTTCAACCTTTGCTCGTTCTTCAAAACTGATGGAGGAAGGTGCGAAATAAACCACCTGGAATGCAACGGTGTGCAACACATGAGAGTTCCTTGTCTCTTAGTAGTACGAGTGTGGAGAGAATGTAGGATGTCTCCAAGTAAGGTAGGTACTGGATTGCGAGTAAGAAATAACTTGATGGCGTTGACATCTATGAATTGATCCGAGTTAGGAAATAGAACCAAACCATAGATTAGCAAGGCCAAGATGTCTTCGAATGCATGGAAACTCATAGCTTTGAGGAATTTTCGGGTTTTCTTTATCAGGAACTTAGCAAGTAAACCCTTAACCCCGCTTCTTGTTTCCCAATTGGCTTCAATGTTTGAGCGCTTTAGGTGTAATGCTGATGCGATGTCTTCGTACCTAGGAACCTTTTCTAAACCGGTGAATGGCATCTGGTCAAGAATGGGTATCCCAAGTAGCTTAGAGAACTCTTCCAAGGTAGGAACTAACTGATAATCTGGGAATGTAAAGCAATGGTGTTTCGGATCGAAGAGTTGTAATAAGACATGTATCATATCTTCTTCAAAACCGGAGATAACCAAGTCAAGTAGATAACCATGTCTTTTGATGAATTGGGCATGATCGGGAATCTCTGAAACTAATTCTCTGAGCTGAGAAGGTATACCCATGAAGTTGATTCGGATAGTCTTTCTAGAAGCCATAATTCCCTACAAAACAGAGCAAAGATAAATCCCTAGGTCCTTGAAATAGTTAGAAATGATATGCAATGCGATGATGTCATGATGTCATGTTTATCACACACAAACAATTCGCACAATAAGCCTAGGTTTAAGGCTTGCATGAGGTATAGGTGATTACCCCACCAAAAGTTTGAGTTGGTTCATCCCATCCTATAGTAACCGGGTTCTAGGAATCTCATATCATTGATCTTTCTCGTAGGCATTTATTTCAATACGACTACCAAGTGGTCGACCGAAAATATCCCAAAATCTGATCTTAATGAGCGTAGCATCGAGTATCAACCAACCTCGGTCTACACCAAAGTCGACCATCTCACTACCTTCTAATGGCCAAGATGGGTCAATTAAGGTTCTAAAAGTTTAGTTAGTGCTAATGACACCACGCAGAAGCCAAATACTATCCTCAACTTGGAAATGAAGAGTATCAGGACATCCAAAGTGTTACACTAACGTAGCCATCATGTTGACCGTTTCAATATACGTCTAACGGTCGCGACGATTTATTGCTACTTACCTAAAAGGAAACCCGGATCCGGGTGTAGGATCCCCCACAAATATAATACCCAAGCAACCCTTAAAAGTAAAGCATACAAGTCAAACAGAAAGCAGTAAAAGTGATCTAGAAATCCCTAAGGTATTCTCTCTTTAGGGTGTCTCCCCGGCAGAGTCGCCAGTTCTATAATACGGTGAACTGACTTTGAGATATTTGTATCGCAGATGTGCGAATAGCAAGAGTCGCCACCGACTTTTCTTTTATCCAATTAAGGGAAGGTAAAAAGTACAGAAAAGACCTTCGTTAGATTCTGAGTAAGGGAGAAGGTTATGAAGAGGGAAGGTATTAGCACCCCTTTTCATCTGTAGTTATCTACGGGCTCTTAGTTGCTCTTAGATCATTTTCAAAAAGTGTTTTCTGTGTGTTTGACAAAAATGTTTTGAAAAAAGGCATTTCGCTTTGACTTTGTAATGATTCATGTAGGAATGTATACAAAGTGTTCGGAAATGTTTCGTTTTGAAAAGAGTTTTGAACTTTGAAAAAAAGTGTGTGGTGTGAAAAAGTATTTGATTTGAGCAAGCAACTAACAGTCTTATTACCTATTCAGAATTGGTCGTTTTCATGTTATTTTACGTTCCTTTAGAATAGCGCTATCCATACCATTAGTTGGTAGGTAACCCTATTCGTTGGATGTAGAAGGGACATTCGAAGGGACATCGTATGGTCATAGAAGGCAACTTGTAGGAAGTATCCTAGCACATTCGAAGGGACTATCATCATTTTTCGTAGGCGAGAATCGAGGGTCAAGATCATGTATTCGTAGGCGACATCGTGGGTCTATGATCTTTGTATCGAAGGGACTATGATGATTTGTTTTGAAGGCAACGGTGCTAGGATACCTCTACGTTCGAGGGACTTGACCATTTGTATTCGTAAGGTAACGAGAGAGAATTACTCTAAGGGGTGCATGTGTGAAAAGAGTGTGTTGATTTCAGGTATTTAATCTTGGAATTATGAGTGATCTATGTCCAATTTTATCTTGCCATACACGCCTAATTACTAGCAGTTTATAGGGTACAGAAAGTAAATTGCGGAAATGTAAAGTGCGGAAAGTAAATGTCCTACGCTATTACATGGCTTTGGGGCAGATACATAATGAGAGTGCGGAAAATAAAAGTCCTAATTAAACTATTACATCCCATAGACAATTACATAATTGAAAAATAAAAGCAAGAAAAGTCGTCCGAAACGTTACAACCTGTGAATAGATACATAATTGGAAAACGGAAGAAAATTGCATAAGAGGAAAATGTTAGTAAAAACATATATTTTTTGCATGAGGAAAAAGGTTTTATATTAGTAATGACATTAATATGATAAGATAGATTTTTGGTAATTTTCTGAATTGGTTTGATAATTTAAAAACAATTAAAAGTCATTTAAATGGTTAAAAGTCATTTTTTAGATGCATGATAAAAATGTTTGAAGATAAATTAAAATAGATAAAAAATATTATGGAAAATAAAAAATATGAAAATATAATGTTAGTTTTCTAACTTGTAAAAAAGATATGCCAAGGCTGGAAATCGAACCGGTGTCCCTCTGGTAACACGTCACGCTTCCCTGCCTTAACCACTGGGCCAACGCGCACTTGGTGTCATGAAATTGAAACGGAACCGTTTTAAGCAAACTTGATTTATGGGAACCAAGAACACGCGCAAAGATCTTCATCTTCTTCATTTGAAATTTTGAAAAGTTATTGTCGGCTGAACTCGACGCTAAGGCCCCTGCAAACATCAAAAATCCAGTACAAGCAATATAAATGAAATTCAAAGGCATGGTTCGATTGGAAACATTGTTCTGAACACGATGGTGGTGTTTGTTTTGTCCAATTTTTCGTATTTAGAGAAACCCTAAATTGGTTTAGAAAACCCTAACTATGGTGAATCACATTTCAGGCCATGAAAATGCAATTGGATTGTCCAGAAAGCTTGCAAACTTCAAACTAAACACAAAGCAAACATCAAAACACGTTAAAAATGCATGAATGATAGAAATCGAAATTTGAAAAAGTATGAACAAACCAAATCGTGTTTTCTCAATTCTTAATGTTTTTGAGAGATGTAAAGGTCTGGATCGACTCAAGAGGCTTCAAGGAATGCAATGGATGGTTTAGAATTGACTAAAACAAGCTGGAACTAGGGCTGCCACTTGCTTGAAGAGCACGGTTTTTTTGACTTAGGTTAGGGTTCCTCCAAGCAATTTTTCTGTTCTTGTTCATGTTGTATGCATTGTTCATTTATAGTAGATGGATTTTGGGCTGATTTGAAGAACAAATAATGATCAATCAATGCAAAAATTATTTGATTTTTTACAAAATCAAATCTTCCTTTTTTGATCCAATTTTAATCAAATTCTTGCCAAATCAATGCAAATTTCGAAATTTGCCAGCTTGTGTGAGTTACTTGGATCTCAAGTATGAGAGAAAAATCAATTTTGAATTTAATTTTGATTTTATTCCTTATTTTTTAATTTAATTTGTTTTTAAATGAATAAAATCCAAATTAAATAGAAAAATAAAGACAAAATTCGTGGCATTGGGCTTGAAGGTTCCAAATAAGATAAGGAACAAGTTTAAACTAAGAAAAACTAGGCCCATTTGCAAAATTTTGGATTTTGACAAGTATCTCTCTTTGTGCACCTCTTCAAAAATGCCCAACTAATGCAAGGTGTATTCTGAGAAAGTATGAAGAAGTTATGCTCAGTCAAAGTTCAGTTGACTTTTCACTAAAAAACCCTAATTTGGAAAGTTTGACTTTTGACCAAATCTTGAGTTTTCTTGATGAATCATGACCAACCCTTGATCAAATGATGAATGTGACTTCAAAATGAGGATGTTGACCAAAAATTAGGAAGTTTGACTGTATGTTGACCACAGTTGACTTTTTGTCCAATACAACTAATTTTCAACCATCTAAGCAATTGTTTGAGGAAACTTGACTTGTGAGGATTGAAACTTGACATGGAGAATCTTTGAAGCATATGAGGAAGCATGATGACCATTGGAGATGTTGGAAGTCCATCTGGATCTGAGGATAGCCAAACCCTAGTTTAGGTTGATTGTCTAGGAGAGGGTTTGTCTGATCAACCCTTGAGGAATCCTTGAGTATAGATGTATGAAATGTTTTGAGAAGTAGGAGGGCAAATTTTGGGGTATGACAACTTCCATCGAAGAATACCACATAAACACTACCACACCATCATTAACAGCTGCACAACTCTGATCATCCATCTTAATTCATTGTCATAATTAGAGTCTTCGTCAAATCATATGGTTCACAAGCTTCTACCAAACTTCATTCATATTCATCACTTTTTGCCCCACTTCGATAGCAAGACAATTATATACCATCCAATACGATTCTGTCTACTATCAACAAGAGATTAAGGGTGATCAAGTCCTCAATTTGTCAATAGACATCCGATAATCATACTGGAGTATAAACCATCATTACCAACACTTCTTGTTCTCAGAATCATACTCACCTCTTTGCACTTCCAACTATGACTTGTGGTCCAAATGATTCCAACAATTCTAACCAATCTTGCACTGTCTTTTCAAGCAGTACCTCATACCAATGACTTACAATCGGAACATATCCAGGAAGCATCTCTTCTCCCCCGCTTAGCTTCACACTCCTGCAATAAGCAATCAGAAAAGCAACAAGTATCGATAGTGTTGTACACACTTTCCACGTACAAAGGGATAATGACATTAAGACACTAGTCACAACGACCGACTATGCGCTGATACCACTTTTGTAACACCCTTCTAAAATACCCCGCGAATATTAATAATTAATTCAGAGCTAACATGTAATAAAAGGGCATTACAATTTATTTAAAAGAAATTTCCATAAACATGTCATGCTTCACTGAAGAACTTCATTAAAATAATTAAACCAAAAGACATGTTCTACACAGCGGAAAATTATCATCAAAACGAAATACATTCAATCAATAATTATTTCCAAAAACAACCAAAAAGAACAACAGAGTTTTAAATATAACTCGCAACCAAACGTTTCCAAGTGTTACAACTACCAGAGCATGACACTGACACACGGATAAACTAAATGCATAGCTCAAGAGCCATCCTCACCAACTCCTAAGCAGCTAAGACTTCAATCTGAAATCATCAATATAAGGGTGATATTTCATCAAAATTAAAATGCATTATAAGTTCATCAAAAACAATAAAATATCATAAGACATCAGTCCACCCTATTCAGCATAATCAGATCTGCTTCATACACAAGTCATAAACATACATCATACACAAACAACAGACTATAACAATGGAATCCATCCTAACATGTTATAATCCAAACAATTATAATGCAGACTATATGCATGTGGTACCAATCGTGAACTAAATTCACACCCTGTTTAGTTTACACCTCAGAGGACAACTAGGGCGGTCGTTCAGATAGTTTTCCCGTCTGGCTTCGGGCATTAATCCTGGATCTGTTGTCGGAGGACAACTAGGGCGGCTGTTCAGATAGTTTTCCCGTCTGGCTTCGGGCATTAATCCTGGACCTGTTTGTTTTAGAAGTGATTTTCACCTGTTTTGGGAAAAACAAAAGAAACTTTGATAGAATATCGTTAGTCTTATGCAAATTATGATGCATGGCAATGTGTGTGAATGACATATGCACAAATTATGACTTTTTACGATTAATGTATGAATGATAGATGTTGTGGTATTTCAAGACATATCCATCTTGAAGAAGATGTGGATGCTCTGCTTGGAGATTTCTGACTTCTGTTTGGGGACAAAATGGATTGGAAACCCTGAGAAGAAAGATAACCTTGATTCCTCCGATGCACTATCTGACCAAGTCTTGAGCCTAGATATTGTTGAGGATGGTAGAGATCGAGAGACGCGCTTTTGAGGATCTTGTGCATAGATCCTGCTGGGGGGAAAATTAGGAGGCGCTCTACTGGGGATCTTGCGTGTAGATCTTGCTGGAGATCATTGGATAGTTGCTGGGAGACCGGGTTAGAAGGATCTAGAGCCCGTCGAAATCTCTGGCTGGGGAATAAAAGATGTATGATTCCTCTGATGCATTATCTGACCATGTTCGAAGTCTGGATACTGCTGCTGTCGGGGAGGACATAATTGTCGAGGGATATTTTGCTGGGGATACCTCTGTTGGTGATGAATCATTACTGCTTGGAGACTTATGTAACATGACTTAGTTTGATTGGGATCACTGCTCGGGGACTAACATGATGAAGCTTGGAATGTCGGGACTAGTGGAGGAAAATGCGTACTCAGTTGGGGAAATTTTGTGATGAGTGACATCTCTGTGGGGATTGTACTTTGCAGGGGAACGTATTGGTGACTTTCGTCGTCATCTCAATTCCTGGAGCCTGTAGTAATTATCCTTGTTCGTTCACTATTCGCATGTTTGTAAATAGATATTTATCGTCATAATGCATATCATCATTCAAAGCAAATGTTGGACTTTATGCAATCAACAATAGTGAAAATTGTAAAAAGAAAGAACTTGTATTAATTTGAAATGTGGCGTATGGTCGAGTAGTTTGTACACAAGAAGAGTAAAAAGCTATGCGGAAACAATCTCGTTAAGTTCCAACTATGCTAGTACTCATATATTTCAACTATCTCATCTCCTTACTGTCAGTAGAAAGTGAGTAGACTGATCTTCGCCATTTGAATCTTGAATGCTGATAGTAGTAGTCTGGAAGTAGGTGATCTGGACGGGACATAGTCGTACGCTTAAATCCCTAACTTTTGCCTAGACCGCCCTTTCGGGTTTTTAGTCTACCGGGATACCCTTTTTTGCCCAAGCTTCCTTTTCAGGTTTTCGACTTTCTGGGTGTGCATGTTTTATATATATATCCTTAACTTTTACCCAAACCCTTTTGGTTCGCCAGGATGCCCTTATTTTTGCCTAGGTCAGTCGACCTATCGGGTCTCGTTCATGCGTAGTATTTTTTGACTATGTCTGCATTCACAGGGTGTGGGAAGTCTTCACCATCCATGGTGCTAAGTATCATAGCTCCGTCGGAAAATACTGTCTTGACTACAAATGGTCCCTCGTAGGTGGAAGTCCACTTGCCCCTGGGATCACCTTGTGGAAGAATGATGCGCTTGACTACTAAGTCACCGACTTGGTAGACCCAATGCTTGACTCTTTTGTTGAATGCTCTGATCATTCGTTTCTGATAGATCTGTCCATGGCAGATGGATGCGAGTTGTTTCTCGTCGATCAAGTTAATCTGGTCAAGGCGAGTCTGGATCTAATCGTCTTCGCCTAGCTCTGCGTCCTGGAGGACTCTGGTTGAGGGTATCTGAACCTCGATGGGTAGGACTGCCTCCATACCGTATACAAGAGAGAAGGGGGTTGCCCCTGTTGATGTCCGTACTGTAGTGCGATAACCATGAAGAGCAAATGGTAACATCTCATGCCAATCTTTGTAAGTCACTGTCATCTTCTGTATAATCTTCTTAATGTTCTTGTTGGCGGCTTTCACAGCACCATTCATCTTAGGCCGATAAGGAGAAGAGTTGTGATGCTTGATCTTGAACTGCGTGCTGAGTTCGGTGATCATTTTATTGTTGAGATTAGAGCCATTATCTGTGATAATCCTTTCGGGAGTTCCATTTCGACAGATAAGATTATGTTTGATGAATCGAGCCACAACATTCTTGGTAACAGATGCGAATGAGGCTGCTTCTACCCACTTGGTGAAATAGTCAATTGCCACAAGGATGAAACGATGTCCGTTGGAAGCGGTGGGCTTGATTTCTCCGATCATGTCAATTCCCCATATTGCAAAAGGCCAAGGAGCTGTTAGAACATTCAGAGGTACTGGAGGTATGTGCACTTTGTCCGCATAAATCTAGCATTTGTGACAAGATTGAGCATAGCGGTGACAATCAGCTTCCATGGTGGACCAATAGTAACCTGTTCTTAAAATCTTCTTAGCCATGGTATGTCCACTGGAATGGGTACCAAATAAGCCTTCATGTAATTCTTCCATGATATGTTCTGCTGTTTTCTGGTCCACACAGCAGAGTAAGCACAAGTCGTGGTTGCGCTTGTATAAGATGTCGTTGTTGCGGAAGAATTTGGATGCAAATCTTCTCAAGAACTTCTTATCGTTGACAGATGCCCCCGCGGGATATTCCCGAGTCTCAAGATACCTCATCACGTCATAGTACCAAGGTTTCTCTTTTGTATCAAGCTCATAACAATATGTTGTTTCGTCAAACTTCTCAATGATTATCTGGGGAGCCTCGTTGTCCAATCTGACCTTGAACATAGATGACATAGTAGCCAATGCGTCTGCCAACTGATTTTCTTCTCGTGGAATGTGATTGAACGTGATCTCTTCGAAGTAGGGGATCAAACTCAAAACATGATCTCGATACGGAATGAGATTCGGATGCTTCGTATCCGCTCGCCTTAATCGACTAATCACTAAAGTGAGTCTCCATACACTTGCAAGAACTTGATTCTTAAGTCAATAGCGACTTTGATACCCATGATGCTGATTCGCCATGTTGTTGGTGCAACTGAAACATAATCTGGAGGTGAATGGCGTGTCCTTTATAGAGATGTAATGATGGCGCCAATGCCATTGCCAAGCGTTTGAGGCTCCATCAAAGACCATAGTCCATCGGGATCCTTGTTCGGTCCTTCGTCTAGGCACGGTTCTTCGCAATCTGTAACTAGTAAAACATCTTCATCAAATTGACGCATAGGCGATAGTCATCTATGGCTTGATGAGCCAAATGATCGGCTACTACACTTCCTTTGATCGCTTTAGAAGTGTAATGGATGTCGATTCGGTCATGATCATTTGCCATCTTGCTATTCTTCGGAGAGAAGGGTTTCTCAAATATGTATTTTATCGGATCCATCTTGGAAATCAATAAGGTAGTGTGAGTCAACATATCTGTCTTAGTCGGCGAAGCGACCAAGCCAAAACGCTGCAAGTTTTCTCGAGCTATGAGTATCTTGTTTCACGATCGGTAAACTTTTGCTAAGGTAGTATATTGCATACTCTTTTCGACCAGACTCGTCATGTTGCCCCAACACACCCATTGAATTCTCTAACACTATCAAGTACATGATAAGAGGTCTTCCTTGGCACGGCATCGGATAGGAGGATTCTGTAGGTACTCCTTGATTTTGTCAAAGCGATCGGCAATCGTCGTTCCATTCCACTACTTGATCTTTCTTGAATGAAGATTGGCTCACAAGTAGCGATTAGATGTGCAATGAATCTGGCAATGTAATTCAATCGGCCCAAGAAACCTCTGACTTCCTTCTCGATGCGGGGAGCTGGCATTTCTTGAATAGCTTTAACCTTGGCTGGGTCAACCTCAATACCTTTCCCACCGACGAAAAACCCTAGGAGTTTTCCGGATCTGACTCCAAAGGTGCACTTGTTGGGATTAAGTCTCAGTCTGTACTTCTTCATCTATCAAACAATTTCTGGAGATGATCAAGATGTTCTTCTTCAGTCTGTGATCGAGCTATCATGTCGTCGACGTAGACCTCTATATCGTGATGAATCATGTCATGAAATAACTTCACTATGGCACGCTGATAAGTGGCGCTCGTGTTCTTTAGTCCGAACGGCATAACCTTGTAGCAGAAAGTACCCCACTGTGTAACGAAAGTAGTCTTCTCCATATCTTCAGGAGCCATTTTGATCTGATTGTAACCGGAGAAACCATCCATGAAGGAGAAAACCTTATGTTGGGAAGTGTTGTCAACCAGAACATCAATATGAGGAAGCAGAAAATCGTCTTTCGGGCTTGCTTTGTTCAGGTCTCTGTAATCCACACACATTCGTACTTTGCCATCCTTCTTAGGTACGGGTACCACGTTTGCAACCCACTGTGGATAAGAAGTAACATCTAAGAAACCGGTGTTGAACTGCTTCATAACTTCGGCTTTGATTTTCTCTAACATCTCAGGGCGCATGCGACGAACCTTCTGTTTCACAGGGAGGAAACCTTCTTTTGTCGGTAACCGATGTACCACAATATCAATGTCCAAACCTGGCATGTCTTCGTATGACTAAGCAAAAACCTCAATATAGTATCGTAGCATCTGGATCAATCTTTCTCTGACACTGTTCTCAAGACCCGCTCCTATCTTTATCTCTTTTCTGGCTTCATCAGGATCCAAATTCACAACCTCAACTGGCTCTTCGCGTGGCTATATAACTCGCTCTTCTTCTGTAGCGATCGACAAGTTCTCCGGCACTTCACAATCTTCCTCACCTTCGTCTTCGGCTTGGTAGATCGGATTATCGAAGTTATATTTAGCAATAGCATAGCTGTTATCAACGAGATTTGGAGTGATTCTGCAGTGTATCACATGGGTGTGTGTAAGAAACACATAGCTTTTGAAGGGGTGATAAAGTAAAAGAAAACAACAATTGAATGCAAAAGTCCAACGATTTTATTGAATGAAAATATGCAAATGACAGATAATAACCCTCACAAACGAGCCATGATGCCCCGGGCAAGGCACTAGGCTTTAGAGTTTATTGTTCAAAACATAGAAAACGAAAAGCAAAATGAAAACAAAGGCAATTACTTCTGTCTAAAGGAGATTGGTATGACGTCTTCAGTCTTCCAATTGCCGAGTCCGTTGTCGGGAGTAGGAAGATCAATTGATGATGTCAAGTCGTTGTTCTATAGCATTGATTCCACTCTGGCTGATGCGGAAAGGAAATTGGCCGGCACGTTCGCGGCGTATCATCTTCTGACCTTTGATGGTGAAGCCAAAACTAGTCTTGTCATATTTGAAAGGAAGATCAGGGAGTTGTCCCCAAATAGTACTACCTCCTTCTTCAACTGCAGCTTGAGCATCCTTCAACGAGGCCATCCTAGGCGGAACTTGCGTAACCGGGGAGTGCGGGAGAGTCAACAGGCATGACTCGGGATTGTTTGAAAGCTTGAGGGAGTCTCAAAGAATTCACCCTCCATCTCGAGGTATCGGAATGACTGTAGATGAGTGACCATATATTCTTCCTCGCCACATACCGTAACAACCTTCCCCTTCACCGGATACTTCAGCTTCTGATGCAAGGTTTAGGTAACAACGCCTGCCCCATGTATCCAAGGGCGTCCAAATAGGCAAGAATAAGCTGGACGGATGTCCATGACAAAAAACGGAATCAAAAGTGCGGAACCGACTTTAACAGCGAGAATGAGCTCTTCAATCTTTGTTCGCTTAACCATCAAAGCCCTCACAACAATGTCACCGGTTTCAACCAACCCTTCAACATCAAGTCGATCAAAGCGGTCTTGGAAGGATATTCAAAGCGAGCCGGTATCCACCAAAACATGAGACAATGTAACGCCTTGCATTCAAGAGAGATGTGCAAGGCTTTGTTGTGTTTCTTCCGTGAGTCAAATCAACATCGAGAAGCCTAGGCCGTTGTTGGTAGCGAGCTAGCAATACAAACTTCAAATTGATCAGTAGTAGTGTCTTGCATGCGTGAGCATTATTGAAACTTACCAATGCTTTAGCATGAGCCTCAGAGCACAAGAGCAGAGCAAACATGGAGATCTTGGACGGAGTCTGTCCAACTGTTCCACAACATTGTAGTCACTCTTCTTGATGATCTTCAGAATTTCCTCCATTTATCGTTTGGAGGTGTCTTCAGTAACTTCCTTTACTATACGGTGACGGGGATGAGTCATGGGTTCTTTCCCCTAGTCTCGGGAACTGATTGAATAGTTGGAATGCGAGCTGGAGTCACAGTGTCTTTTGGAGGAGAGATCTCTGGAGAAAACACTCTTCCGGTTCTGGTCACCTTGCTTGATCCGGTGATGTTATCAATGTCAGGAATGGTAGCTTCAACTGTAATGTCCTCAATGGTCAGAGGGTCTTGCTTGACGCCATGATAGTAAACCTCAGCTCCATTGTTCCGAGGAATAACTTTGTCAGAGGAATACAGAATTGGTCTGGGAGAAGTAATGATGAGAGGTGCCACTCTAGGCACAGAATCAGCAGAGGAAATCCTTATAGTGTTAACATCAGCATAGTCTTCTGGGAAATCATCACCCCATCCGGTCGCCTTAACATCTTCAATAGGAATCTTGTAGCTTTCGAAGCTGTACTTCACCATGTAATCAAACTTTCCACTTGGGCCCCAAGGTATCCCATGCAGACAGCATTTCACATCTTGATCTTCGATTTCTTAGACATGTCTTCACGACTCTTCACGGTGGTTTCGGAATAGTATTTCGGTTTATCCATCATGCACTAAACACGTCTTCTCAACCAAGCACAACCATCGTGGATGGGCACCAGCGGCAATTCTCCGGCATCACTGGTTAACACCGGCTTAAGAAATTCATCTTAACAGTCATCAGGGGAATGGTCAAGTCATCTATGTTGAAAACATAAGAGTTCTCGCCAATAGCATTGGAACTTTTGTCATGGTTAGGCATAGGAGCGTTGATCACATTTGGAGTCTCAACAGGAGGGTCGAACTCAATCTGCTTAGCTTCAATCATATCTTGAATCGTGTTCTTCAGAGCCCAATAGTTGTCAGTGTCGTGCCCTGGGCTATTGGAGTGGTAAGCACACTTAGCAATAGGATTGTATCTCGGGGAGGAAGTGTTGACACTCTGAGGAGGATCCTTCAAAGTAATCAGCTCTGCTTTCAACATGTGTTGCAAGGCTTGCGACAATGGCATGTTGATCTTAACCGCCTCGTGGCGCTCGGCTCACGCGTTGTCTCGGAGGTTGTCCGATGTAGGATTGGAGATCTGGCCGCCCACAGTTTGAGCGGTCGGTCTTGGCTCGACTTTTCGACCATACAGCATTGGCTTCTTTCTTACCACCAAAAGATCTCTTGCACATTTGAAGATGACTCTACCTGAATCTTTCCTCTCCGATACACCTTCAATCGCTCTCAATATAAGCTCGGTGAATCCGGCTGAAGAGTTTCAATCGGTGATTGAAGAATGAGCTGTTCCATAAACATATCAACCAACTCCCTATTGGACAAGGGTGGTTGGACTCTGCCTGCTAGGTGTAACACGGTGAACTGACTTTTTAGTGTTTTGTATCGCAAATGTGATAGCGAGTCGCCACCGACTTTTATTTTATCCAATTAAGGGAAGTAAAATGCAGAAAAAAAAGACCTTCGTTAGATTCTGAGTAAGGGAGAAGGTTATGAAAAGGGAAGGTATTAGCACCCCTTTCCATCCGTAGTTATCTACGGGCTCTTAGTTGCTCTAGATCACTTTAAAATTGTGCTTTCTGTGTGTTTGAAAATGTTTTGAAAAGGCATTTCGCTTTGACTTTGTAATGATTCATGTAGGAATGTATACAAAGTGTTCGGAAATGTTTCGTTTTTTGAAAAGAGTTTGAACTTTGACAAGAGTGTGAGGTGTGAAAAGTATTTTGATAGAGCAAGCAACTAAAAGTCTTATTACCTACTCAGAATTGGTCATTTTCATGTTGTTTTACGTTCCTTTAGAATAGCGCTATCCATACCATTAGTTGGTAGGTAACCCTATTCGTTGGATGTAGAAGGGACATTCGAAGGGACATCAGATGGTCATAGAAAGCAACTTGTAGGAAGTATCCTAGCACATTCGAAGGGACTATCATCATTTTTCGTAGGCGACAATCGAGGGTCAAGATCATGTATTCATGGACGACATCGTGGGTCTATGATCTTTGTATCGAAGGGACTATGATGATTTGTTTTGAAGGCAACGGTGCTAGAATACCTCTACGTTTGAGGGACTTGACCATTTGAATTCGTAAGGCAACGAGAGAATTACCTAAGGGTGCGGTGTGAAAAAGTGTGTTGATTCAGATATTTTATCTTGAAAATTAGTGAGCTATGTTGATTATTATCTTGCCATACACGCCTAGTTACTAGCAATTTATAGGGTGAAATTAAAATGCGGAATGTAAAGATGCGGAAAGATAAATGTCTCACGCTATTACATGGCTTTAGGAGATATAATTTAAACTTGCGGAAAATAAAACCTAATTTAAACTATTACATCCCATGAACAGTTACATAATTGGAAAAAAATGAAAACAGTAAAAGAAACCGTCTGAAACGGAATAACCTGTGAAAAGATAAGAAAATCGGAAAATACGATGAAATTGAATAAGAGAAAAATATTAGTAAAAATGCAAATTTTTGAATGAGAAAAATATGACATGCTGGAAATAACATAAATATGCTAAGATAATTTTTTGGGATTTTTTGGATGCATTTTAATAATTTAAAACTAATTAAAATTGATTCAAATGCTAAATTATGAATAAAAATAAATATGCATGCAAAATTGTATTTTTTAATTTTATAAATTAAATAAGTATTTTCTGGAAATAAATGCAAAAGGAAAAAATATTTTGATGATTTTTAATGCATGAAATAAAAATATGAAAAGAATTAAAATTGATGCAAATATTAAATAAATATGAAAATATGGAAAAATAAGAAAATAGTTTGAGTTTGGAAAAAGAAAACAAAACCAGGTCCTGATGAGGTTCGAACAGGGGACCTTTTGGAGCATCTTTCAATCCCAACGCCTTAACCACTGGGACAACGTGTCTTTGGTGTTTGAAAAGCTGGAAACATTTGAATATAAGCGCTCACGTGTCATGGATTGGTTTGAAAAAACAAGTCAGCACGCGTGGACTCCAGTCAGCATGTATGAACGAATCAGAGAACCCAGAAACGCCACGCAACCCTCGCGGTCTTCGCTGAACGAGCTAGGCTCGGTCATCTTCTCGGCTTTTGAAATCAAAACAAGAAAAATACGAGGAATAAATGGGAAAGGGGGACCCTACCCCCCTAAATCGACCCTCCTGAATCCAATGGTGGCATCGGTTTTGGCTGAATCGGCCTGTATCGATCAGTTCGATTCAAACAGTCCTTCGAACCCTAACAATGGCAATTGGTGATTCCTACGTGTATGCTTGCATGTAAGGTATCAAATGCATTCTAATAAACCTCCTGAACACAAACAAACACACAAAAAGCATTAGCAACGCATGAATAATGAAATTCGAATTTCAAGAGTATACCAAATCGGAAAAGTAGGGGCACGATTCAGGTGTCTTGGCTTCAAGTAAAGATTGATTTCGCTTGCTGGGATGTCAAGGAGTAAGATTGGATGGTTAAAACACCTTGAAATCGGCTGGAAAACAAAATTCGATTTTTCAAGTTTCTTGAAATTTTTTGACAAAATAAGGGTTGTTGTAAGGGCTAGGGTTTCCTCCTCTTTGCTGTGCATCTTGCTTGGTATTTATAGAGGGATTTGAGAGAGAGAAAAGAGTGAAAAAAGATTGGTTAATCAATGTGCAATATTTCTCATTCAAATAAAATCAAATTTCCTTAAAAATTTGATTTTTTCTTTCCATATGCATGCTATCACGAAATTGGTATGCTTGGTGGGCTATCTTGGACCTCAAGTAAGATATAAATCCAATCCATTTGAAAAAATATCTTATTTTCATATTTTATATGATTTAATTTTGAATTAAATGTTTTAAAATTCAAAGATAAATCATTAAAATAGAAAATTACCATGGCCAAGCATTTATGGATCAAAAATAATGTCATGAACAAGTTTGGACCAAAAGATTTTAGGCCCATTTGGAAAATTTTGCATTTTGACCAAAATGTCCTTTTGTGCAATTGTCCAAAATTGCCCAACTTCTGAATGGTGTATCTTACTCAATTTTCCACATTTTTGAATGTTCTTGGACTTTGTGGAAAGCTCTAAGAGTCCTCTAGCCAACCTTTTTGGTCTCATATCAATTGGAGTTTCCATGCTCAATATATCCTCAAAACAAAATATTGACTTTTTGTTGACTTTGAAAATGACCTGTAATGTTTTGGGCCATACCTCTCAAATGAAGCATTTTTTGGACATTCTTGTGAGACATGAAGTTGTAGAGAATTGAATTTCCTTCAAAACAAGAGGTGGTGGAAAAATTTCTGATAAAGTATGAAGAAGTTATGATCAGTCAAAGTTCAGTTGACTTTTCACCTAGAAACCCTAATTTAGAAAGTTTGACTTTTGAGCAAATGTTGAGTTTTCTTGATGAATCATGATCAACCCTTGATCAAATGATGTATGTAACTTCAAAATGAGTATGTTGACCAAAAAATATGAAGTTTGACTGTATGTTGACCATAGTTGACTTTTGTCCAATACAACTGATTTTCAACCATCTGAGCAATTGTCTGAGCAATCTTGACTTGTAAGGCTTGAAACTTGACATGGAGAATCTTTGAAGCATATGAGGAGGCATGATGAACATTGGAGATGTTGGAAGTCCATCTGGAGCTGAGAATTGCCAAACCCTAGTTTGGGTTGATTGTCTAGGAGAGAGTTTTGTCTGATCAACTCTTGAGGAATCTTTGAGCATGGATGTATGAGATATCTTGAGAAGATGGAGGGAAAATTTTGGGGTATGACAGCTGCCCCTGTTCAATCTTCTTGTACTGGAAGGTTAGATTGACATACTTGTCTTTCGTGACCTGAAGGTAGAAGATGATTGAACACTCGAGTACACCTAAAAATTTGCACTTTCATGGCGGATGATGCGGAATGGGCTTCTGATGCCATTTGGAGAAAGTGGAGACTTCGCTGGGGGATGAGTCATACGATAGACTCGAGAATGTTGATAGGAGAATTGACGGGGATGGGCTTAAGATGCCATCTGGAAAGGTCGATGCTGGGGAGTGAGCCGTACACTAGGCTCTACAGATGTTCTTGATAGTGGAAGGAGCGCGGAGATGGGCTTAAGATGCCATCCGGAGGGAGTCGCATGTTAGACTTCGTGCTCACCTTTGAATGAAGTTATTGATTTGTATTGATTTTTAACCAAATATGCATCATTCTGAAAGCGGAGAAACGTTGATAAGTAGTCGGAGATGGGCTTAAGATGCCATCCAGCAACCGAGTCGCCGCCCGAATTGTAGTTCTTGTTGATAATAAGAGAGGGTCAGAATAGATCTTCGTGATGATTACTCTGAGGGGATAGTAATTTGGCCAAGTGTGGATGTCGTCCCTGTTGTGCATCGGGTGTTGATCCACTGCCTGTTATCGGAGGATAACTTGCGATCGTTCGGATAGGGTTTCCCGTCTAGCTTATTTAATCGGATCCGTTGTCGAGGACAACGAGGCGATCGTTCGAGATAGTTTTCCCGTCGAGATTCGGGGCTTAATCCTTGACCAGCTGTCGGAGGACAACTAGGGGTGGTCTTTCAGATAGTTTTCCCGTCGAGATTCGGGGCTTAATCCTGGACCTGTTTGCGTCGAGTGATTTTCACTGGAGAAAACAAGAGAAACTTTGATAGAATATTTGTTAGTCTTATGCAAAGTATGATGCATGATAATGCGTATGAATGACATATGCACAAATTATGACTTTTATGAGTAATGTATGAATGATAGATGTTGTGGTATTTCAAAACATATCCATCTTGAAGAAGATGCGGATGTTACCTTGAGGATTCGACTTACATTTGAGGATGAAGATCACGAGAAGAAAGAACTTGATCCCTCCGATGCACTATCGACCAAGTCTTGGGCCTAGATATTGTTGAGGAAGGTAGAGATTGAGAAACTCTTTGTTGGAGATCTCATACATAGACCCTATTTGGGAGAGTGCGGGAGGAAATCTGTTGGGGATCTTGTATGTAGATCTGTCGGGACAAATTAGGAGGCAGCTCTCTTGGGATTTTGAGTGTAGATCTCATTGGAGCGCTTGATGGTTGCTAGGAGACCGGGTTGGAACTGTTGAAGTCTCTGATGGGAATAAGAGGTGTAGGTTTCCTCGGTGCATTATCGACCAAGTCTCAAGTCTGAATACATTGCTTTGGAGAAAGGGGTGTTGAGAGATATTCTGCTGATGATAAATACCTCGGTGAGGATGAAGTGTTCTGCTTGGAGGCGATGTAACATTGCTCGGTGAGTGGAATCCTGTTCGGGGACTAACGTATACTCAGCTGGGAAGACTTGTGGCGACTTTGGGGATCTGCTCTGTGGGAAATGCCTTGGTGACTTTCGTCGTCATCTCGATTCCTAGAGCTGTAGTAATTACTTTTGTATGTCCACTTTTCGCATGTTTGTGAAGAGATTCTTATTGTCAAATGCATATAATCATTCAAAGCATCGTTGGACTTATTGCAAGCGACAATAGTGAAAAATGTAAAGAGAAAGAATTTGTATTCATTTGAAATGTAGCGTGGCCAAGGAGTTTGTACACAAGAAAGGTAAAAAGCTATGCGGAAACAATCTCGTTAAGTTCCAACCATGCTAGTACTCATATATTTCAACTATCTCATCTCCTTCTTTGTCGATAGAAAGTGAGTAGGTGATCTTCGCCATTTGAATCTTGAATCTTGATAGTAATGGAGCGGGTGATCTGAAGAGACATAGTTAACGCTTAAATCCTAACTTTTGCCTAGACCGCCCTTTCTAGTTTTAGTCTACCGGATACCCTTTTTGCCCGCCTTTTCGGTTTTCGACTTGCGGGTGTACATGTTTTGTATATATCCTTAACTTTTGCCCGAACCCTTTTGGTTCGCGGGATGCTATTTTTGCCTAGGTCGGTCGACTAGCGGGTCTCTTTATCGTAGTATTTTTTGACTATATCTGCGTTCACGAGGTGTGAAAGTCTTCACCATCCATGGTGCTAAGTATCATAGCTCCTCAGGAAAATCTTGTTTGACTACAAATGGTCCCTCGTGGGTGGGAGTCCATTTGCCCACAGGATCACCTTGTGGAAGAATGATCGCTTGACTACTAGGTCACCAACTTGATAGACTCGGTGCTTGACCTTTTGTTAAATGCTCGATCATTCGTTTCGATGATCATCCATGGCGGATGGATCGATCGTTCTCATCAATCAAATTAATCTGGTCAAGGCGATGCGGATCAATCGTCTTCGCCTAACTCTGCGTCTGAAGGACTACGGTTGAGGTATCTGAACCTCGATTGGCGGGATGGCTTCAATACCGTATACTAGAGAGAGAGTTGCCCTGTTGATGTCCGTCTTTGTGTGCGGTAACCATGAAAACAAATGGTAACATCTCATGCCAATCTTTGTAAGTCCTTTGTCATCTTCGTATAATCTTCTTAATGTTCTTGTTGGCGGCTTCCTTTGCACCATTCATCTTAGGCCGATAAGGAGAAGAGTTGTGATGCTTGATTTTGAGCTGCGTGCGAGTTCGGTGATCATCTTATTGTTGAGATTGAAACCGGCCTGTGATAATCCTTTCGGAATGCTATATCGGCAGATAAGATTATGTTTGATGAATCGCCACAACATTCTTGGTATGAATCACGGTGCTTCTACCCACTTGGTGAAATAGTTAATTACCACAAGGATAAAGCGATGTCCATTGGGCGGTGGGCTTGATTTTTCGACATCTCGGGGCGCATCGACAAACCTTCATTTGGGAAAACCTTCTTTTGTTGGTGATTGTACCACAATATCAATGTCTAAACCGGCATGTCTTCGTATGACCAAGCAAAAACTCAATATAGTCTCGTAGCATCTTAACCTTTCTTTCTTTAACAACTTCTCAAGACCCGCTCCTATCTTGATCTCTTTTACATCTCGTCGGTACCAAATTCACAATCTCGACTTGCTCTTAGTGTGTTTGTATAACTCGCTCTTCTTCTTTGTCGCGGAAGTTCTCCACGGCACTTCACAATCTTCCTCACTTTCGTCTTGACGGTAGATCGGATTATCGAAGTCATATTTAGCAATAGCATTTGTTATCAACGAGATTCGGATGATTCTGCGATGTATCACGTGGGTGTGTGTAAAACACATAGCTTTTGAAGGGTGATAAAGTAAAGAAAACAAACAATTGAATGCAAAAGTCCAGAATTTATTGAATGAAACAAACAACGAGATAATAACCCTCACCATAAGCGAGCCATGATGTCCGGGCGGCACTAGGCTTTCAAAGTTTATTGTTCAAAACATAAAGAAATCGAAAAGCAAAACAAAACAAAACAATTACTCGACTAAAGGAGATTGGTATAGCGTCTCGATCTTCCAATTAAAGAACATGATACAGGTTGGGAAGATCCACTTGTTGATGTCGAAGTTGTCGTTGTCTTCTATAGCATGGATTCCACTCTGGCGGATGCGGAAAGGAAGTTGGCCGACACGTTCGCGGTATCATCTTGACCCTTGGCGGTGAAGCCTAAACCCGGTCTTGTCGGTTGAAAGGAGATCGGGAGCCAAAATAGCACTACCACCTTCTTCATTGCGGGCATCTTTCAATGAGGCCATCCTAAGCGGAACTTTACAACCGGGTGTGGGAGAGCCAACAGCATGACTCGGGTATTGTTTCAAAAGCTTGTGAGGTCTCGAAGAATTCTCCTTCCATCTCGAGTATCAGAATTGTAGATGATGACCATATACTCCTCTTCACCACATAACAACTTTCCCTTTCCTGGGTATTTCAACATGTAAGGTAGAGGTAACCTGCCCCATGTATCCAAGAGCGTCCAAGTAGGCAGAGTAAGTGGACGGATGTCCATGACAAAGAAAGTAGAGTCAAAGTCAGGCCGACTTTAATGGGTGAGCTCTCCAAGTACTGTTAAGCTTAGAACCATCAAAGCTCTCACAATTATATCACTGGGGCTCAAAACCAACCCTTGACATCAAGTCGATCAAAAGCGATCTTTGGTAGGATGTTCGAGGAGAACGGTATCTACAAAACATGAGACAACGTAATGCCCTTGCATTCAGCAGATATGTGCAAGGCTTTGTTGTGTTTCTTTCGGAGTCAAATCGACATCGGAGCCTGGGCCGTTGTTGGCAGCCAGGCTAGCAATACAAACTTCAAACTGGTCGGTGGTAGTGTCTTGCGGTACATGGGCATTCTTGAAACTTCACCAGGCGTTAGCATGAGCCTCGGACACAAGAGCGAGCAAGCATGGAATTTTGGATGGAGTGCATCCCAACTATTCCACAACATTGTAGTCACTCTTCTTGATGATCTTGAATTTCCTCCATTTCTTGTTTGGAGGTGTCTTGACAACTTCCTTTGGTACTACGGTTGAGCGGGATGAGTCCTGGTTCTTTCCTCTAGCTTGGGAATGGATTGAATAGGCTGGAATCAGTGAGTCATGATGTCTTTGGAGAGAGATTTTGGAAGAATACTCTTCGGTTGGTCACTTACTTGATCCGGTGATGTTGTCGATGTCGAGGATGGTAGCTTCAACGTAAGATCTTCAATGGTCGGAGGGTCTTGCTTGGCCATGATAGTAAACATCGACTCCATAATTCCAAGGATACCCTTGTCAGGAGGAATATGGGCGTCTTGGAGAAGTAATGATGAGAGGTGCCACTCTGAGCACGAGATCAATGAGAAATCCTTATGGTGTTAACATCGGCATAGTCTTAGAAATCGTCACCCCATCCGATCGCCTAACATCTTCAATAGGAATCTTGTAGCTTCGAGGCGTGTACTTCACCATGTAATCATACTTTCCACTTGGCTGCCCCAAGGTATTCCACCACAGATGATGCAGTTTCATTTGCATTGTCAATCTTCAACTTAGACATTTCTTCACACACACACGCGGTGGTTTGAAATAGTATCTCACGGTTGTTCATCATGCGAACACGTCTTCTCAACCAAGGACAACCATCGGTGCAGATGGGCACCAACGACAATCTCACGGGCATCACAGGGTGACACCAGCTTAGCAAATTCTTCTTAACGGTCATCGGAGGAATGGTCAAGTCATCTATGTTGAAAACATAAGTATAATCACCATGACATTGGAACTCTTGTCATGATTAGGAATAGTAGCGTTGATCACATTGGTCTCAGCGGGAGGGTCAAACTCAATCTGCTAGCTTCGATCATGTCTTGAATTTTGTTCTTGAGCCCAACAATCATCATTACTATGTCCTGGGCTATTGGAATGGTAAGCACACTTAGCATTAGGATTGTATCTCGGAGAGGAAGTGTTGACATTCTGAGGAGGATCCCTCAAGGTTATCAGCTCTGCTTTCAACATGTGTTGCAAGGCTTGCGACAATGGCATGTTGATCTTCGTAAACCTCTTCGTTCGGCGTTACGTTCACGTCGTTGTCTCGGAGTTGTCTTGATGTAGGATTGGAGATCACTGCCCCACAGTTGAGCACGGTCGGTCTTGGCTCGGCTTTTCGACCATACACATTAACTTCTTTCTTACCACCAAAGATCTTTTCGCGACATTTGAAGATGTCTCTACTTGAATCTTCCCACTCTTGATACCGAGCTTCAATACTTTTGTCAATATCATTTCGGTGAATCCGGTGAAGAGTTTCAATCAGATGATTGAAGAATGGGCTCGTCGGTGTTCCCATAAACATATCAACCAACTCCCTATTGGACAAGGGTGGTTGAACTACTGCTGCTAGATCTCTCCATGAGCATACTCCTTGAACTTCTCATCGACCCATAGACATACTTTGTAGTTGCATGCGAGTGGGTGTCAATTCAACATTGTACTCATCTATGCGTAGAAAGCATCACTAAGTCACTCCAAGTGCGGATACGGTCGTTCTCTAGTGATAATACCACTCCAGCGAGTTCGGACAAACTCTCTTGAAAATAATGCATCCACAACTTTACATCATCGGTGTGGGGTTGATCTTACGAACATAGGACTTCAAATGCGACTTCGGACAAAAATGCCATCATACTTGCAAAGTTGGAACTTTGAACTTGGAGGAATCACCACACGAGGACAAGACTCGGATCATCAAAATTCAGTCCTGACATTTTCAGATTTTCCACAGCATTTAGACGGTCTTCAAGTTGCTTGTACTTGTCATCTTCATCAGAGTATTGGCCATCATCATAGACTTTTTCAGGCTCATGCTGACTACCTTCGCCATCAACCTTGTTACTTTGCTCATCCTCCTTCTTGACACTTCCTTCAGAGAGCTCAATTCGACTAACCACTCTAGGACCTCCTTTGTAGCGTCTGCCCATGTTGAGAAGACCAACAACCTTCTTGTTGATGAGCTTCTTCAAATCTTCTTGGCCTTGGACCAAGCTGGTGAACATCTACTGAAATTGAGCATTCTGAGCTTGGAGATCTTTGACGGACTGTTCAAGATCCATTTATGCTAAAATAAATAGCGAGAGAATGAGAAAACCAATCTTCAATGTACCTGTGATGCAATGTTATGTTATGCTATGCGATGTTTATGCAAATGCAATGCAATGTTTTCAAGGACCTTAGAGATTTAAATTTGTTAAACAAGCAATGAACAAACATTTATTAGTACTCTTTTTATTATTCTTTTTCTTTTTAAGTACAAAGATAGTTCAAGACAAGAACAAGAAAAGCATAAAATCAAAGCTCTAAGTCTCCATGGCGCTTCCTGGTGCCGGGTAGGTGTGATGCTCCTCGTGAAGTAGCTTATCTACTCTTTCTTCTCACTTGCATATGAGCTTCAAGGTATCCCTCTCTTCCTTGAATTGAATCAGGATCTCTTCAGTCTTCAAAATCGGTGGGCATGTCGGGATGGAGAGCAGTATAGGACTCGTCACCTATAGCAGGTTCCATAATTCTTGGTAGAACAGCGTGAATGGCATCATGAGGTTTTGAGCTCGAGCTCACCCATTTGAGGTAAGGTTCCCAAGGAATGGAATTGGTGCCCCAAAGTCTTGGTATCGGTCTTCTTTACCATGCCCCAGCGTGTATGAACCTTCGTGTAATGCGGAGATCGTGGTTGTAGTCGATCACAATATCTTGGAGAAGCATATCATGTGGACCATCTCTTGAGCAAAACCAAAGCGTAAAAGCTAGAGAAGGGTTGTAAGTAATACCTCCCTTATACCAAGTAGTGGTACATTAGAATTCTCCTTCATGAGGTGAAGTCCTTTTGAGAGAAAGACTCCAATGGATATCTGAATGAGAGAGTGACATCAACCTTTGAGACCACTTCATCCTTTGTTCGTTCTTCAATCACGATGGAGGAGGTGCGAAATAAACCACCTGGAAATAGCGGTATGCAACACATGAGAGTTCCTTGTCTTTTAGTAAATGCAGTGTGGAGAGAATGTAGGTATCTCCAAGTAAAGTAGGCACAGGATTACGGGTAAGAAACAACTTGATGGCATTGACATCTATGAATTGATCCGAGTTAGGAAATAGAACCAAACCATAGATTAGCAAGGCTACAATGTCTTGAATGCATGGAAACTCATAACTTGAGAATTCTCGGGCTTTCTTAATTAAGAACTTAGAAAGTAAACCCTTAACTCCACTTCTAGTTTCCCAATTGGCTTCATATGGCGCTTAAGATGTAAGGCTGATGCAATGTCTTCGTACCTAGGAACCTTTTCTAGACGGTGAATGGCATTTGGTCAAAATAGGTATCCCAGTAACAGAGAACTCTTCAAGGTAGGAACCAATGATAATAGGAATGTAAAGCTATGGTGCTTGGATCAAGAAGCTGAAATAGGACATGCATCATATCTTCTTCAAAACGGAGATAACCAAATCAAAGATAACCATGTCTTTTGATGGGCTGAGCATGGTGGGAATTTAAAAATTCTTTGAGTTGAGAAGGTATACCCATGAAGTTGATTGGATAGTCTTTCTAGAAGCCATAATTCCTACAAAGCAGGCAAAGATAAATCCTAGGTCCTTGAAATAGTTAGAAATGATATGCAATGCAAATGATGTCATGATGTCATGTTTGCACACACAACAATTCACACAATGAGCCTAGGGTTAAAGCTTGCATGAGGTATAGGTGATTACCCACAAAAGTTTGAGTTGGTTCATCTGTTCTATAATAGTAAGGGTTCTAGGAATCTCACATCATTGATCTTTCTCGTAGGCGTTTATTTCAATACGACTACCAAGTGGTCGAAAATATCCCAAAGTCGATCTCAATGAGCGTAGCATCGGTATCAACCAACCTTAGTCTACACCAAAGCCGGCCATCTCACTACCTTCTAATGGCCAAGATGGGTCAATTAAGGTTCTAAAAGTTTAGTTAGCGCTTGATGACACCAGAAGCCAAATACTATCCTCAACTTGGGAATGAAGAGTATCGGGACATCAAAGTGTCACACTAACGTAGCCATCATGTTGACCGTTTCGATATCGTCTAGCAGTCGTGACGATTATTGCTACTTTAAAAAACCGGATCGGGTGTAGGATCCCCTAACAATATAATACCCAAGCAACCCTTAAAGATAAAGCATACAAGTCAAACAAAAGCAATAAGGTGATCTAGAAATCCCTAAGGCATTCTCTCTTTTTAGGGTGTTCCCAGTCGCCGATTACGTAACACGGTGAACGACTTTTTAGTGTTTTGTATCGCAAATGTGCGGATAGCAAGAGTCGCCACCGACTTTTATTTTATCAATTAAGGAAGGTAAAAGTACAGAAAAAGACCTTAGATTACGAGTAAGGAGAAGGTTATGAAAAGGAAGGTATTAGCACCCTTTCCATCCGTAGTTATCTGAGCTCTTAGTTGCTCTAGATCACTTTAAAATTGTGCTTTACGTGTGTTTGAAAATGTTTTGAAAAGGCATTTCGCTTTGACTTTGTAATGATTCATGTAGAATGTATACAAAGTGTTCGGAAATATTTCGTTTTGAAAAGAGTTTGAACTTTAACAAAAGTGTGAGGTGTGAAAAGTATTTTGATAGAGCAAGCAACTAAAAGTCTTATTACCTACTCGAATTGGTCGTTTTCATGTTGTTTTACGTTCCTTTAGAATAGCGCTATCCATACCATTAGTTGGTAGGTAACCTATTCGTTGGATGTAGAAGGGATTCGAAGGACATCGGATGGTCATAGAAGCAACTTGTAGGAAGTATCCTAGCACATTCGAAGGACTATCATCATTTTCGTGGCGACAATCGAGGTCAAGATCATGTATTCGTGGGCGACATCGTGGGTCTATGATCTTTGTATCGAAGGACTATGATGATTTGTTTTGAAGGCAGCGGTGCTAGAATACCTCTACGTTCGAGGACTTGACCATTTGAATTCGTAAAGGCAGAGAGAGAATTACCCTAAAGGTGCAGTGTGAAAAGTGTGTTGATTCGGATATTTTATCTTGAAAATTAGTGAGTTATGTTGATTATTATCTTGCCATACGCCTAGTTACTAGCAATTTATAGGGTGCGGAAATTAAAATGCGGAATGTAAAGATGCGGAAAGATAAATGTCCTACGCTATTACATGGCTTTGGGGCAGATACATAATTTAAACTTGCGGAAAATAAAAACCTAATTTAAACTATTACATCCCATGAACAGTTACATAATTGGAAAAAAAATAAGCGATAAAAGAAACGTGAAAGCGGAATAACCTGTGAAAAGATAAGAAAATCGGAAAATACGATGAAATTGAATAAGAGAAAAATATTAGTAAAAATGCAAATTTTTGAATGAGAAAAATATGACATGCTGGAAATAACATAAATATGCTAAGATAATTTTTTGGGATTTTTTGGATGCATTTTAATAATTTAAAACTAATTAAAATTGATTCAAATGCTAAATTATGAATAAAAATAAATATGCAGGCAAAATTGTATTTTTTAATTTTATAAATTAAATAAGTATTTTCTGGAAATAAATGCAAAAGGAAAAAATATTTTGATGATTTTTAATGCATGATATAAAAATATGAAAAGAATTAAAATTGATGCAAATATTAAATAAATATGAAAATATGGAAAAATAAGAAAATAGTTTGAGTTTGGAAAAGAAAAACAAAACCAGGTCTGATGAGGTTCGAACAGGGGACCTTTTGGGCATCTTTCAATCTAGCCTTAACCCTTTGGGACAATGTGTCTTTGGTGTTTGAAAAGTGAAACATTTGAATATAAGCGCTCACGTGTCATGGATTGGTTTGAAAAACAAGTCGACGCGTGGACTCGATCAGCATGGATGAGCGAATCAGGAGAACCCGAAGCCACAACCCCTCGCCGGTCTTCGCTGAGTCGGTAGCGGGCTGGGGCTCGTCATCTTCTCGCTAGCACGAAATCAAAACAAGAAATATGAGAATAAATGGGAAGGGGACCCTACCCCTCGACGAATCCTATGGTGGCATCGGTTTTGGTGAATCGGCTGTGTCGATCAGTTCGATTCAAGCAGTCCTTGAACCCTAACAATGACAATTGGTGATTCCTACGTGTATGCTTGCAGGTATCAAATGCATTCTAATAAACCTCACGAACAAACAAACACACAAAAGCATTAGCATGAATAATGAAATTAATTTCAAGTATACCAAATCGAATGAAGGGCACGATTAAGGTGTCTTGGCTAAGTAAAGATTGATTTCGCTTGCTGGGATGTCAAGGAGTAAGATTGGATGGTTAAAACACCTTGAAACCGGCTGGAAAACAAAATTCAATTTTTCAAGTTTCTTGAAAAATTTTGACAAAATAAGGGTTGTTGTAAGGGCTAGGGTTTCCTCCTCTTTGCTGTGCATCTTGCTTGGTATTTATAGAGGGATTTGAGAGAGAAAAAAGAGTGAAAAAAGATTGGTTAATCAATGTGCAATATTTCTCATTCAAATAAAATCAAATTTCCTTAAAAATTTGATTTTTTCTTTCCATATGCATGCTATCACGAAATTGGTATGCTTGGTGGGCTATCTTGGACCTAAAGTAAGATATAAATCCAATCCATTTGAAATAATATCTTATTTTCATATTTTATATGATTTAATTTTGAATTAAATGTTTTAAAATTCAAAGATAAATCATAAAAATAGAAAATTACCATATTAAGCATTTATGGGTCAAAAATAATGTCACGAACAAGTTTGGACCAAAAGATTTTAGGCCCATTTGGAAAATTTTGCATTTTGACTAAAATGTCCTTTTGTGCAATTGTCCAAAATTGCCCAACTTCTGAATGGTGTATCTTGCTCAATTTTCCACATTTTTGAATGTTCTTGGACTTTTTGAAAATCACTAAGAGTTCTCTAACCAACCTTTTTGGTCTCATATCAATTGGAGTTTCCATGCTCAATATATCCTCAAAACAAAATATTGACTTTTTGTTGACTTTGAAAATGACCTGTAATGTTTTGGGCCATACCTCTCAAATGAAGCATTTTTTGGACATTCTTGTGAGACATGAAGTTGTAGAGAATTGAATTTCCTTCAAAACAAGAGGTGGTGGAAATTTTTTTGATAAAGTATGAAGAAGTTATGATCAGTCAAAGTTCAGTTGACTTTTCACCTAGAAACCCTAATTTAGAAAGTTTGACTTTTGAGCAAATCTTGAGTTTTCTTGATGAATCATGATCAACCCTTGATCAAATGATGAAAATAACTTCAAAATGAGGATGTTGACCAAAAAATATGAAGTTTGTTGTATGTTGACCACGATTGACTTTTGTCAATCTGGTGATTTTCAACCATCGAGCAATTATGCGAGAGCAATCTTGACTTGTAAGGCTTGAAACTTGACATGGAGAATCTTTGAAGCATATGAGGAGGCATGATGAACATTGGAGATGTTGGAAGTCCATCTGGAAAGGTGCCAAACCCTAGTTTGGGTTGATTGTCTAGGAGAGGTTTGTCGATCAACTCTTGAGGAATCTTTGAGCATGGATGTATGAGATATCTTGAAATGGAGGGCAAATTTTTGGGGTATGACACTAGGTCTCTCCATTTCGAGCATACTCTTTGAACTTCTCATCACGACCCATAGACATGCTCTGTAGTTGCATATCTGAGTGTGTGTCAATTCAACATGTACTCATCATCATGAAAGCATTGCTAAGTCGCTCAAATACGGATACAATCACTCTCTAGCTGATAATACCACTCAATTGAGTTCGGACAAACTCTCTTGAAAATAATGCATCCGACTTTACATCGATGTGGGGTTGATCTTGAACATAGGACTTAAATGCGACTTCGGACAAGAAATGCCATCATACTTGCAAAGTTGGAACTTTGAACTTGGGAGGAATCACCACACCAGGGACAAGACTTAAATCATCAAAATTCAGCCCGGACATCTTCAGGTTTTCCACAGCATTCAGACGGTCTTCAAGTTGCTTGTACTTGTCATCTTCATCAGAGTACTGGTCATTATCATAGTGATCTTCTCTGTTCTTCTCAGGCTCACGCTGGTCTTCTTCATGTCCCTTGACACTTCCCTCAGTCTTGACACTCCCTTCTGCGAGCTCTATCCGGCTGACCACTTTAGGACCACCTTTGTAACGTCTACCCATGTTGAGAACACCAACGACCCTCTTCTTTCTGTTGATGAGGTTCTTCAGATCTTCTGGGCCTTGGACCAAGCTAGTGAACATCTCCAGGGCCCAGGCATTCGAGCACAGGATCTTTGACAATCTGTTCAAGAGCCATTTCTGCTAAAATAAATAGCGAGAAAATGAGAAAACCGATCTTCAATGTACCTGTTATGAAATGTTATGCCATGATATGCGATGCTTATGCAAATGCAATGCAATGTTTTCAAGGACCTTAGAGATTTAAATTTGTTAAACAAGCACGAACAAACATTTATTAGTTTTTTTTCTTTTTTTTCTTTTTAAGTACAAGAGATAGTTCAAAACAATAAAGGAAAGCATAAAAATCCTAAAGCTCTAAGTCTCCCATGGGCGCTTCCTCTTGGTGTCGAGATAGGCGTTGATGTTTCGCTCCTCGTGAAGTAGCTTGGTCAACTCTAGTACCTTCTTCTCGCTTGCATATCACGAGCTTCAAGCGTATCCCTTTCTTCTTTAAGTTGAATCAGGGATCTCTTCAAGTCTTCAAAATCAGTAGGCATGTCGGGATGGAGAAACGTTATAGGGTCATTACCCAGCATGGAGTTCCATAATTCAGGTAAAGCAGTGAATGGCATCATGAGGTTTTGAGCTCGAGCTCGCACCCATTTGAGGTAAGGTTCCCAAGGAATGGAGTTTTGGTGCCCAAAGTCTTGGTATCGGTCTTCTTTACCATGCCCAGCGTGTATGAACCTTAGTCGGTAATGCGGAGATCGTGGTTGTAGTCAAACACAATATCTTGGAGAAGCATATCATGTGGACCATCTCTTCGAGAAAAACCAAACTGACGTAGAGCTAAGGAAGGGTTGTAAGTGATACCTCCCCTTATGCCAAGCAGTGGTACATTAGGGAATTCTCCACAACGTTCAATGAAAGTGAAGTCCTTTTGAGAGAAAAAACTCCAACGGATATCTGAATGAGAGAGTGACATTAGTCTTTGAGACCACTTCAACCTTTGCTCGTTCTTCAAAATTGATGGAGGAAGGTGCGAAATAAACCACCTGGAAAGCAGCGGTATGCAACACATGAGAGTTCCTTGTCTCTTAGTAATACAGTGTGGAAGAATGTAGGATGTCTCCAAGTAAGGTAGGTCTGGATTGCGAGTAAGAAATAACTTGATGGCGTTGACATCTATGAATTCATCCGAGTTAGGAAATAGAACCAAACCATAAATTAGCAAGGCCAAGATGTCTTCGAATGCATGGAAACTCATAGCTTTGAGGAATTCTCGGGCTTTCTTTATCAGGAACTTAGCAAGTAAACCCTTAACTCCACTTCTTGTTTCCCAATTGGCTTCAATGTTTGAGCGCTTTAGGTGTAATGCTGATGCGATGTCTTCGTACCTAGGAACCTTTTCTAAACCGGTGAATGGCATCTGGTCAGAATAGGTATCCCAAGTAACAGAAACTCTTCCAAGGTAGGAACTAAGCGATAATACAGAATGTAAAGCAATGGTGTTTCGGATCGAACAGTTGGAATAAGACATGCATCATATCTTCTTCAAAATCGGAGATAACCAAGTCAAGTAGATAACCATGTCTTTTGATGAACTGGGCATGATCGGGAATCTCTGAAACCAATTCTCTGAGCTGAGAAGGTATACCCATGAAGTTGATTCAGATAGTCTTTCTAGAAGCCATAACTCCCTTCAAAATAGAGCAAAGATAAATCCCTAGGTCCTTGAAATAGTTAGAAATGATATGCAATGCGATGATGTCATGATGTCATGTTTAGCACACACAAGCAATTCACACAATAAGCCTAGGTTTAAGGCTTGCATGAGGTATAGGTGATTACCCCACCAAAAGTTTGAGTTGGTTCATCCCGTCCTATAGTAACCGGGTTCTAGGAATCTCATATCATTGATCTTTCTCGTAGGTGTTTATTTCAATACGACTACCAAGTGGTGAGAAAATATCCCAAAGTCGATCTTAATGAGCGTAGCATCGAGTATCGAAACCTGGTCTACACAAAGCCGTCCCTTTCACCTTCAATGGCCAAGATGGGTGAATTAAGGTTCTATAAGTTTAGTTAGTCTTGATGACACCACATGAAGCCAAATACTATCCTCAACTTGAAATGAAGAGTCAGAACATCCAAGTGTTACACTAACATAGCTATCATGTTGACCGTTTCGATATCGTCGCAGTCGCTGACGATTATTGCTACTTACCTAAAAACCGGATCCGGTGTGGATCCCCAAAATATAATACCAAGCACCTTAAAAGTAAAGCATACAAGTCAAGCGAGAAAGCGTAAAGTGATCTAAAATCCCTAAGGTATTCTCTCTCTTTAGGGTGTCTCCCCGCCATGGATTACATGTCACGGTGAACTGACTTTGAGATTTTATATCGGATATGATAGCAAAATCGCCACCGACTTTTCTTTCAATTAAGGGAAGTAAAAAGTACAGAAAAAGACCTTCGTTAGATTACGAGTAAGGAGAAGGTTATGAAAGGGAAGGTATTAGCACCTTTTCCATGTAGTTATCTCAGCTCTTAGTTGCTCTTAGATCATTTTCAAAAAGTGCTTTCTGTGTGTTTGACAAAAATGTTTTGAAAAAAGGCATTTCTCTTTGACTTTGTAATGATTCATGTAGGAATGTATACAAAGTGTTCGGAAATGTTTCGTTTTGAAAAGAGTTTTGAACTTTGAAAAAAGTGTGTGGTGTGAAAAAAGTATTTGATTTGAGCAAGCAACTAAAAGTCTTATTACCTACTCAGAATTGGTCGTTTTCATGTTATTTTACGTTCCTTTAGAATAGCGCTATCCATACCATTAGTTGGTAGGTAACCCTATTCGTTGGATGTAGAAGGGACATTCGAAGGGACATCGTATTGTCATAGAAGGCAACTTGTAGGAAGTATCCTAGCACATTCGAAGGGACTATCATCATTTTCGTGGCGACAATCGAGGGTCAAGATCATTTATTCGTGGCGACATCGTGGGTCTATGATCTTTGTAGAAGGGACTATGATGATTTGTTTTGAAACAGCGGTGCTAGGACACCTCTACGTTCGAGGACTTGACCATTTGTATTCGTAAGGTAGCGAGAGAATTACCTAAAGGGTGCATGTGTGAAAAAGTGTTGATTTCGGTATTTTATCTTGGAATTATGAGTGATCTATGTCCAATTTTATCTTGCCATACACGCCTAATTACTAGCGTTTATAGGGTGAGATAAATTGCGGAAATGTAAAGTGCGGAAAGTAAATGTCCTACGCTGTTACATTGCTTTGGGGTAGATACATAATGAGAGTGCGGAAAATAAAAGTCCTAATTAAACTATTACATCCCATAGACAATTACATAATTGAAAAAGAAAAGCAAGAAAAATCGTCCGAAACGTTACAACCTGTGAACAGATACATAATCGGAAAACGGAAGAAAATTGCATAAGAGGAAAATGTTAGTAAAAACAAATATTTTTTGCATGAGGAAAAAGGTTTTATATTAGTAATGACATTAATATGATAAGATAAATTTTTGGTAATTTTCTGAATTGGTTTGATAATTTAAAAACAATTAAAAGTCATTTAAATGGTTAATTAGTAATTAAATTACATATGCATGCAAAAATAAGAATTTTTATATTAAAAATTAAATAAACATTTTTCTGATGATTATGCAAAAAATAAATATTTTTGGTGTTTTTTAGATGCATGATAAAAATATTTGAAGATAAATTGAAATAGATAAAAAATATTATGGAAAATAAAAAATATGAAAATATAATGTTAGTTTTCTAACTTGTAAAAAACATATGCCATGGCTGGGAATAGAACCGGTGTCCCTCTGGTAACACGTCACGCTTCCACTCGGACAACGCACTTGGTGTCATAGAAATTGAAAGCGGAACCGTTTAAGCAAACTGTTTCGGGAACCAAGAACACGCGCGAAGATCTTCATCTTCTTCATTTGAAATTTTGAAAAGTTAGCGTCGGCTGAACTCGACGCTAAGGCCCCTGCAAACATCAAAAATCCTGTACAAGCAATATAAATGAAATTCAAAGGCATGGTTCGATTGGAAACATTGTTCTGAACACGATGGTGGTGTTTGTTTTGTCCAATTTTTCGTATTTAGAGAAACCCTAAATTGGTTTAGAAAACCCTAACTATGGTGAATCACATTTCAGGCCATGAAAATGCAATTGGATTGTCCAGAAAGCTTGCAAACTTCAAACTAAACACAAAGCAAACATCAAAACACGTTAAAAATGCATGAATGATAGAAATCGAAATTTGAAAAAGTATGAACAAACCAAATCGTGTTTTCTCAATTCTTAATGTTTTTGAGAGATGTAAAGGTCTGGATCGACTCAAGAGGCTTCAAGGAATGCAATGGATGGTTTAGAATTGACTAAAACAAGCTGGAACTAGGGCTGCCACTTGCTTGAAGAGCACGGTTTTTTTGACTTAGGTTAGGGTTCCTCCAAGCAATTTTTCTGTTCTTGTTCATGTTGTATGCATTGTTCATTTATAGTAGATGGATTTTGGGCTGATTTGAAGAACAAATAATGATCAATCAATGCAAAAATTATTTGATTTTTTACAAAATCAAATCTTCCTTTTTTGATCCAATTTTAATCAAATTCTTGCCAAATCAATGCAAATTTCGAAATTTGCCAGCTTGTGTGAGTTACTTGGATCTCAAGTATGAGAGAAAAATCAATTTTGAATTTAATTTTGATTTTATTCCTTATTTTTTAATTTAATTTGTTTTTAAATGAATAAAATCCAAATTAAATAGAAAAATAAAGACAAAATTCGTGGCATTGGGCTTGAAGGTTCCAAATAAGATAAGGAACAAGTTTAAACTAAGAAAAACTAGGCCCATTTGCAAAATTTTGGATTTTGACAAGTATCTCTCTTTGTGCACCTCTTCAAAAATGCCCAACTAATGCAAGGTGTATTCTGAGAAAGTATGAAGAAGTTATGCTCAGTCAAAGTTCAGTTGACTTTTCACTAAAAAACCCTAATTTGGAAAGTTTGACTTTTGACCAAATCTTGAGTTTTCTTGATGAATCATGACCAACCCTTGATCAAATGATGAATGTGACTTCAAAATGAGGATGTTGACCAAAAATTAGGAAGTTTGACTGTATGTTGACCACAGTTGACTTTTTGTCCAATACAACTAATTTTCAACCATCTAAGCAATTGTTTGAGGAAACTTGACTTGTGAGGATTGAAACTTGACATGGAGAATCTTTGAAGCATATGAGGAAGCATGATGACCATTGGAGATGTTGGAAGTCCATCTGGATCTGAGGATAGCCAAACCCTAGTTTAGGTTGATTGTCTAGGAGAGGGTTTGTCTGATCAACCCTTGAGGAATCCTTGAGTATAGATGTATGAAATGTTTTGAGAAGTAGGAGGCAAATTTTGGGGTATGACACTTCCATGAAGAATACCACAAACACTACCATCATTAGCAGTGCACAACTCGATCATCCATCTTAATTCATTGTATAATTAAGTCTTCGTCAAATCCTTATGGTTCACAAGCTTCTACCAAACTTCATTCTATTCATCACTTTTTACCCCGATAGCAACAATTATATACCATCAATACGATTACATCTACTATCAACGAGATTAAGGTGATCAAGTCCTCAATTTGTCAATAGACATCCGATAATCATACTGGAGTATAAACCATCATTACCAACACTTCATTCTCAAGAATCATACTCACCTCTTTGCACTTCAACTATGACTCGTGGTCCAAATGATTCCAACAATTCTAACAATCTTGCCTTTGTCTTTTCAGCGGTACCTCATACCAATGACTTCAATCGGAACATATCCGGAAGCATCTCTTCTCCCGCAGCTTCAACACTCACTATGTAAGCAATCGGAAAAAAGCAATAAGTAAATATTGTTGTACACACTTGCAGCGTACAAAGGGATAATGACATTAAGACCTTGGTCCAACGACCGACTATCTTGTTGATACCACTTTTGTAACACCCTTCTAAAATACCCGTGAATATTAATAATTAATTCAAAGCTAACATGTAATAAAAGGCATTATAATTTATTTAAAAGAATTTCCATAAACATGTCATGCTTCTTTGAAGAACTTCATTAAAATAATTAAACCAAAAGACATATTTCTACAATGGAAAATTATCATCAAAGCGAAATACATTCAATCAATAATTATTTCCAAAACAACCAAAAAGAACAACGAGTTTTAAATATAACTTTCATGACAAGCGTTCCCAGTGTTACAACTTCACGAGCATGACACGACACGGATAAACTAATGCATAGCTCAGGCCATCCTCACCAACTCTAAGCGACTAAGACTTCAATGAAAGCATCAAAGTAAGGATGAGATTTCATCAAAATTAAAATGCATTATAAGTTCATCAAAACAATAAAATATCATAAGACGTCGATTCACCTATCAAGACTAATCGGATCGCCCATACACAAGTCATAAACATACATCATACACAAACAACAGAGACTATAACAATGGAATCCATCCTAACATGTTATAACCAAACAATTATAATGAGACTATATGCATATGGTACCAATCGTGAACTAAATTCACACCATTCGGTTACGGACACGATGTTAATCACGATTCGCCCAGCCTGCAGGACACGAATCCATATCACCACCACTAAACCACACGAGTGCGGTATATTGGCTCTGCGGTCCAATTCCACACAATGAGAATTAACCACCACCGAATGCATATGCATGCACATCATAAAGCATGCAACATTAAAATAAGTTTATGATCACACCAGCGTCATAAACCAAGCTAAACCAGAACATGAAATCCTCATTGATCATGCACACAAAAACAACATAAACATGCATTTTATTCCACAAATCGATACAATCGGTTACCACGGATACATCATTGCATACACACCAAATATGCAAAGTACAAAGCTGCATAATTGAAATTGGCCATTTTCAAAATAAATTCAAGCTACAGATAATTTTATTCATTTCATTAAATAGAGTATTAAATTTAAGAAACAACGTCTAAGCAGCCTCAAAACGAACTTACGGTTTGAAAGTTATGAATTTTAAAGTTTAGTATTTTTCAAAAAGTAACGGTGGAGCGGGTTCCTCAAATAGGGAAGGTTCTGGATAAATGTCATTTTCATATGTAAAATTTGCTGCTGAGACGGTTCCTCCATCTTGGAACGGTTCTGGCGTTCTGTAGTAGAAAATACTCAACTTGACAACACTTTCTTACCAACTCAAACCCAATCATTCCTCTGAATCAACTCGTCCAATATCACAAAAATCATCCAACAACGGTATAATAGTGAGTTTAACACAATTTAACCACATCCAACAATCCTATAACATCCATTCATTCTAGTTTCATGCAATTGGGTAAATTTGAATCAAATCCTACAAACCTAGAGAATCCTAAATTAGAATTTCTAACATGTTAATCAACTCTATTGATTATCAAAACTCATAAGGAAAACAATCGAGACAAAATCACCCATTACCTTAAGGATTAAATCGGATTGACACTTTGACTTTTCCTCCTTCTCCTCTTCTCACTTGCGCGTAGGAATGAAACTTCTCAATTCTTCTCTTTTCATTCTTTTCCTTTTATTATTTCATTTATTATTCTAAAATAATAATAAAATAATAATTAGTATGATGAGATTTTTTACTCCTCCTTTACCTACCTTCTCACTGGCACTTCCATTTCTCATTTTACTTAAATAATTCCAATAATTCAAAAATATTAATAATTGAATTCTAATTAAATTAATAATTAAAAATTCTAATTATTTAATACTTGAATTATTTGGGGTGTCACAATAGTCCCTCAACGAAATAAAGAAAAAGGAAAAATTAGTTAATATGAACTATTGAAAATTTTGAAATTCCCCGAAATTTTTTAAAAAAATTGAACTTTGAAATTACTGATAGAAAATACTAGAAATTTTGAAATTTCTGAGAAAATCTAATGGAAATTTTTCAAAAAAATTCTGATATCGCATCTAAATCTCTAATATTGCCCCAAGAATTTCAAAATCTTCGGTTGTTTACTAAAATTTTCATGAAATGGTAAAAAAAATTTGTTTGGACTATTTTGGTATTTTCTACATTTGGGTGCCGGTATAAGTGTATTGGCGAGTGAAAATCGAAAAATTTACTTTGTACCCCTACTTTTAGCCTTGTACTCCTATAATTGAATTTTTTGGACAAAAACACCCTTCATATAAATAGTATAATTTTCAAAAAAAAATCATTTCTCACTTTCAATCCTAAAAGCATTGAAAGCAGCTAAAGAAAAGTATACAATCCGAACTCATTGCTGGTTTACTGGTTCCAAAAGAATACTAAAACACATTACGTAAGTGTTTCAAAAAATTTAGCATACCAGAACACTTCTTTAGAAGTGTTCAGGTTTGTTTTTTTTATATTAAATTTGAATTTGGAGCAGTTTTGAAAGTGATCGGTTTTATTTTGATGCAGAACACTTTTTGAATTGTTCGGTTTGCAAATGCACAGCATCGAAATAATTTTTAAAAGTGTTCCATCTTTTGCACACAAAACACTTTTCAATAGTGTTTGGTTTGTGCTTTATTTTATTCTTTGCATAATGCAAAATTAGGCGATGATAATCGACTTCCTCGGAGAAATGATGGTGCATCACGGATCAGGTTCACATCCTCTAGATGAGCCTATATGATGCAAGGAGGGGCCGTCAGACCTATGAGTCCCTAGTTAGCTAAGAACAACATTATGCTTGACATTTGTAGTGTGGGAAGTAAGTAAATGAAAATTTTATGTGAAATAAATTAGTAATTTTTTCGTAGTTTATTAATATCTTTTTCTTCGAGGAGAGGGATCGAAGAAGAACTTAAATATATTGAGCAGCGGCTAAAGCTTTAGGGGTGGGTTCCTGATAATTTCCTCCCGGAGAGATGGAGCGTTGGGTAAATGATTCTATTCTCTAATCATTGCGAAGAACAAGTTTAGCCAAGTAAACTG
>CM038794.1:69038918-69130491 GCA_021764765.1 Vicia sativa
AGATCCATTTATGCTAAAATAAATAGCGAGGAGAATGAGAAAACCAATCTTCAATGTACCGTGATGCAATGTTATGTTATGCTATGCGATGTTTATGCAAATGCAATGCAATGTTTTCAAGGACCTTGAGATTTAAATTTGTTAAACAAGCAATGAACAAACATTTATTAGTACTCTTTTTATTATTCTTTTTCTTTTTACACAAAGATAGTTCAAGACAAGAACAAAGAAAAGCATAAAAATCCGAAGCTCTAAGTCTCCCATGGGCGCTCCTCTTGGTGCCGAGGTAGGCGCGATGCTTCGCCCCTCGTGAAGTAGCTTAGTCAACTCTAGCACTTTCTTCTCACTTGCATAGCACCGAGCTTCAAAGGTATCCTCTTCCTGAGCTGAATCCGTGATCTCTTCAAGTCTTCAAGATCGCAGAGGCATGTCGATGGAGAACAAGATAGGACTCGCCACCTATAGCAACAGTTCCATAATTATCGGTAACAAGCGTGAATGGCATCATGAGGTTTCGAGCTCGAGCTCGCACTCCATTTGAGGTAAGGTTCCCAAGGAATGGAATCTGTGCCCCAAAGTCTTGTATCGCCTTCTTTACCATGCCCCAAGCGTGTATGAACCTTCGCTTGAACTCGAGATCATGGTTGTAGTCGATCACAACATCTTGGAGAAGCATATCATGTGGACCATCTCTTCGAGCAAAACCAAACCGACGAAAGCTAGAGAAGGGTTGTAAGTACTCCCCTTATACCAAGTAGTGGTACATTAGGGAATCCACAACGCCAATGAAGGTGAAGTCCTTTTGAGAGAAAAGACCTAATGGATATCCGAATGGAGAGTGACATCAACCTTGAGACCACTTCATCCTTCGCGCTCGCTCTTCAATACTCGATGGAGGAAGGTGCTAAATAAACCACCGGAAAGTAATTGCAACATGAGAGTTCTTTGTCTTTTAGTAGTACGAGTGTGGAGAGAATGTAGGTATCTCCAAGTAAAGTAGGCATGGATTACGGTAAGAAACAACTTGATGGCATTGACATCTATGAATTGATCCGAGTTAGGAAATAGAACCAAACCATAGATTAGCAAGGCCACAATGTCTTCGAATGCATGGAAACTCATAACTTGAGGAATTCTCGCTTTCTTAACCAAGAACTTAGAAAGTAAACCCTTAACTCCACTCTAGTTTCCCAATTGGCTTCAATGTCCGAGCGCTTTAAGATGTAAGGTCGATGCAATGTTCGTACCTAGGAACCTTTTCTAGACCTAAGAATGGCATTTGGTCAAGAATAGGTATCCCAAGTAGCTTAGAGAACTCTTCCAAGGTAGGAACCAACCGATAACTGGGAATGTAAAGCAATGGTGCTCGGATCAAAGAACTGGAATAGACATGCATCATATCTTCTTCAAAACCGAGATAACCAAATCAAGCAGATAACCATGTCTTTGATGAACCGAGCATGGTCGGAATTTCTAAACCAATTTTTCGAGTGAGAAGGTATACCCATGAAGTTGATTCTCGATAGTCTTTCTGAAGCCATAATTCCACAAAACAGAAAGCAAAGATAAACTCAGGTCCTTGAAATAGTTAGAAATGATATGCAATGCAAATGATGTCATGATGTCATGTTTGGCACACACAAACAATTCACACAACGAGCCTAGGGTTAAGGCTTGTATGAGGTATAGGTGATTACCCCACCAAAAGTTCGAGTTGGTTCATCCCGTTTCATAATAGTAACCTGTTCTAGGAATCTCACATCATTGATCTTTCTCAGAGGCGCTTATTTCAATACGACTACCAAGTGGTCGATCGAAAATATCCCAAAAGTCCGATCTCAATGAGCGTAGCATCGAGCATCGCCCAACCTTAGTCTACACTCCAAAGCCGCCATCTCACTCACCTTCTAATGGCCAAGATGGGTCAATTAAGGTTCTAAAAGTTTAGTTAGCGCTTGATGACACCACGGAAGCCAAATACTATCCTCAACTTGGGAATGAAGAGTATCAGACATCCAAAGTGTCACACTAACGAAAGTTCATGTTGACCGCTTCGATATACGCTTCAACCACGACGATTTATTGCTACTTACCTAAAAGGAAACCCGGATCCGTGTAGGATCCCTAACAATATAATACCCAAGCAACCCTTAAAGATAAAGCATACAAGTCAAACAAAGGCAATAAAGGTGATCTAGAAATCCTTAAGGCATTCTCTTTTAGGTATCCTCAACAGTAGTCACGCCACCAACACGTGAACTCGACTTTTAGTGTTTTTGTATCGCAAATGTGCGGATAGCAAGAGTCGCCACCGACTTTTATTTTTATCCAATTAAGGGAAGGTAAAAGTACGTAAAAGACCTTCGTTAGATTCTCGAGTAAGTGGAGAAGGTTATGAAAAGGAAGGTATTAGCACCTCTTTCCATCCGTAGTTATCTACGGGCTCTTAGTTGCTCTAGATCACTTTAAAATTGTGCTTTCGTGTGTTTGAAAATGTTTTGAAAAGGCATTTCGCTTTGACTTTGTAATGATTCATGTAGGAATGTATACAAAGTGTTCGAAATGTTTCGCTTTTGAAAAGAGTTTGAACTTTGACAAAAGTGTGAGGTGTGAAAAGTATTTTGATAGAAAGCAACTAAAAGTCTTATTACCTACCTTAATGGTCGCTTTCATGTTGTTTTACGTTCCTTTAGAATAGCGCTATCCATACCATTAGTTGGTAGGTAACCCTATTCGCTGGATGTGAAGGGACATTCTGGGACATCGGATGGTCATAGAAAGCAATCAGGAAGTATCCTAGCACATTCGGCGGACTATCATCATTTTCAGAGGCGACAATCGAGGGTCAAGATCATGTATTCGTGAGGCTTACATCGGGTCTATGATCTTTGTATCGAAGGGACTATGATGATTTGTTTGAAGGCAACGAAGTATAGAATACCTCTACGCTCGAGGACTCGACCATTTGTCAATTTGTAAGGCAACGAGAGAATTACCCTAAGGGGTGCTGTGTGAAAAGAGTGTGTTGATTCGTATATTTTATCTTGAAAATTAGTGAGCTATGTTGATTATTATCTTGCCATACACGCCTAGTTACTAGCAATTTATAGGGTGCGAAATTAAAATGCGAATGTAAAGATGCGGAAAGATAAATGTCCCACGCTATTACATGGCTTTGGGCGTATACATAATTTAAACTTATGGAAAATAAAAACCTAATTTAAACTATTACATCCCATGAACAGCTACATAATTGGAAAAAAATGAAAACAAGAAAGAAACCGTCTCAAACTAATAACCCGTGAAAAGATAAGAAAATCTAAAATACGATGAAATTGAATAAGAGAAAAATATTAGTAAAATGCAAATTTTTGAATGAGAAAAATATGACATGTGGAAATAACATAAATATGCTAAAATAATTTTTTGGATTTTTTGATGCATTTAATAATTTAAAACTAATTAAAATTGATTTAAATGCTAAATTATGAATAAAAATAAATATGCATGCAAAATTGTATTTTTAATTTTATAAATTAAATAAGTATTTTCGGAAATAAATGCAAAAGGAAAAATATTTTGATGATTTTTAATGCATGATATAAAATATGAAAAGAATTAAAATTGATGCAAATATTAAATAAATATGAAAATAGGAAAATAAGAAATAGTTTGAGTTTGGAAAAGAAAACAAAACCAGTCCCGATGAGGTTCGAACAGGGACCTTTGAGCATCTTTCAATCCCAACGCCTTAACCATCGGACAATGTGTCTTGGTGTTTGAAAGCGAAACATTTAATATAAGCGCCACGCGGTTGGATTGGTTTGAAAACAAGTCAAGACGCGGGACTCCACAAGATGGATGAACGAATCAGAGAACCCAACGCCATGCAACCTCGGTCTTCATTGAAGTCACGGAGCTAGGCTCCCGCCATCTTCTCCTGCCAGCCTCGAATCAAACAAGAAAAATATGAGGAATAAATGGTGGGGACCACCCCAATCGATTCTCCCGAATCCTATGGTGGCATTTGCTGGCCGAATCGGCTCAGACGACCGCTCGATTCAAACAATTCTTCGAACCCTAACAATGACAATTGTGATTCCACGTACGCTTGCATGTAAGGTATCATGCATTCTAATAAACCTCCCGAACACAAACAAACACACAAAAAGCATTAGCAACGCATGAATAATGAAATTAATTTCAAGAGTACCAAATCGGAGCAGTCAGTAGGCACGATTCTCGTGTCTTGGCTTCAAGTAAAGATTGATTTCACTCATTGGATGTCAAGGAGTAAGATTGATGGTTAAACACCTTGAACCGGCTGAAAATAAAATTCAATTTTTCAAGTTTCTTGAAAAATTTTGACAAAATAAGGGTTGTTGTAAGGGCTGGGTTTCCTCCTCTTGTCAGGCATCTTGCTTGGTATTTATAGAGGATTCGAGAGAGAAAAAGAGTGAAAAGATTGGTTAATCAATGTGCAATATTTTCATTCAAATAAAATCAAATTTCCTTAAAAATTTGATTTTTTCTTCCATATGCATGCTATCACGAAATTGGTATGCTTGTGCTATCTTGGACCTAAAGTAAGATATAAATCCAATCCATTTGAAATAATATCTTATTTTCATATTTTATATGATTTAATTTTGAATTAAATGTTTTAAAATTCAAAGATAAATCATAAAAATAGAAAATTACCATGGCCAAGCATTTATGGGTCAAAAATAATGTCACGAACAAGTTTGGACCAAAAGATTTTAGGCCCATTTGGAAAATTTTGCATTTTGACTAAAATGTCCTTTTGTGCAATTGTCCAAAATTGCCCAACTTCTGAATGGTGTATCTTGCTCAATTTTCCACATTTTTGAATGTTCTTGGACTTTTTGAAAATCACTAAGAGTTCTCTAACCAACCTTTTTGGTCTCATATCAATTGGAGTTTCCATGCTCAATATATCCTCAAAACAAAATATTGACTTTTGTTGACTGAAAATGACTCAGAATGTTTGGGGCCATACCTCTCAAATGAAGCATTTTTGGACATTCTTGTGAGACATGAAGTTGTAGAGAATTGAATTTCCTTCAAAACAAGAGGTGGTGGAAATTTTTGATAAAGTATGAAGAAGTTATGATCACCAAAGTTCAGTTGACTTTTCACCTAAACCCTAATTTAGAAAGTTTGACTTTTCGAGCAAATCTTGAGTTTTCTTGATGAATCATGATCAACCCTTGATCAAATGATGAAAATAACTTCAAAATGAGGATGTTGACCAAAAATATGAAGTTTGACTCAGTATGTTGACCACGCTTGACTTTTGTCCAATACAACCTTTCAACCGAAAGCAATTCGTTCGAGCAATCTTGACTTGTAAGGCTTGAAACTTGACATGGAGAATCTTTGAAGATATGAGGAGGCATGATGAACATTGAGATGTGGAAGTCCATCCGAGTCGAATTGCCAAACCCTAGTTTGGGTTGATTGTCTAGGAGAGAGTTTTGTCCGATCAACTCTCGAGGAATCTTTGAGCATGGATGTATGAGATATCTTGAGAAATGGAGGGCAAATTTTGGGGTATGACACTAGGTCTCTCCATTTCCGGCATACCTTTGAACTTCTCATCACGACCCATAGACATGCTCTAGTTGCATACTTAGTGGGTGTCAATTCAAGAAGGTACCATATCGTCTGTAAAGCATTTGCTAAGTCGCCTCCGCAATGGACAATCACTTCTAGCCGATAATACCACCCAACTGAGTTCTGGACAAACCTCTTGAAAATAATGCATCCACAACTTTCGTCATCGGTAGGTTATCTCGAACATAGGACTTCAAATGCAGCCGGACAAGAAATGCCATCATACTTGGCAAAAGTTGGAACTTTGAACTTGGGAGGAATCACCACATTGTGGACAAGACTTAAATCATCAAAATTCAGCCCTGACATCTTCGTGTTTTCCACAAGATTCGGACGGTCTTCAAGTTGTTTGTACTTGTCATCTTCATCGAGTAATCGTCATTATCATAGTGATCTTCTCTGCTCTTCTCGTGCTCACGCCGGTCTTCTTCTCATGTCCCTTGACACTTCCTCGCCTTGACACTCCCTTCCTCAGAGCTCTATCCGGCTGACCACTTTAGGACCACCTTGTAACGCCTACCCATGTTGAGAACACCAACGACCTCTTCTTTCCGTTGATGAGGTTCTTCGATCTTCTCGGGCCTTGACCAAGCTAGTGAACATCTCCGGAACCGAGCATTCGAGCTCGAGATCTTTGACAACTGTTCAAGAGCCATTTCGCTAAAATAAATAGCGAAAATGAGAAAACCGATCTTCAATGTAATTAGTATGAAATGTTATGCCATGATATGCGATGCTTATGCAAATGCAATGCAATGTTTTCAAGGACCTTAGAGATTTAAATTTGTTAAACAAGCACGAACAAACATTTATTAGTTCCTTTTTTATTCTTTTTCTTTTAAGTACAAGAGATAGTTCAAAACAATAAAAGGAAAGCAAAATCCTAAAGCTCTAAGTCTCCCATGGCGCTCCTCTTGTGTCGAGATAGGCGTTGATGTTTCGCCCTCGTGAAGTAGCTTGGTCAACTCTAGTACCTTCTTCTCGCTGATATCACCGAGCTTCAAACGTATCCCTTTCTTCTTTAAGTTGAATCCAGATCTCTTCAAGTCTTCAAAATCGTGAGGCATGTCGATGGAGAATAAAGATAGGTACATTACCCATAGCAACAGTTCCATAATTACGTAAAACAGCGTGAATGGCATCATGAGGTTTTGAGCTCGAGCTCGCACCCATTCGAGGTAAGGTTCCCAAGGAATGGAGTTTTGTGCCCCAAAGTCTTGGTATCGCCTCTTTACCATGCCCCAAGCGTGTATGAACCTTCGCTTTAATTCGAGATCGTTGTAGTCAAACACAATATCTTGGAGAAGCATATCATGTGGACCATCTCTTCGAGAAAACCAAACGACGTAGAGCTAAGGAAGGGTTGTGATACCTCCCCTTATGCCAAGCAAAGGGTACATTAGGGAATTCTCCACAACGCTCAATGAAAGTGAAGTCCTTTTGAGAGAAAAAACTCCAACGGATATCCGAATGAGAGTGACATTAGTCTTTGAGACCACTTCAACCTTTGCTCGTTCTTCAAAATCGATGGAGGAAGGTGCGAAATAAACCACCTGGAAAGCAACGGTATGCAACACATGAGAGTTCCTTGTCTCTTAGTAGTACGAGTGTGGAGAGAATGTAGGATGTCTCCAAGTAAGGTAGGTACTGGATTGCGAGTAAGAAATAACTTGATGGCGTTGACATCTATGAATTCATCCGAGTTAGGAAATAGAACCAAACCATAAATTAGCAAGGCCAAGATGTCTTCGAATGCATGGAAACTCATAGCTTTGAGGAATTCTCGGGCTTTCTTTATCAGGAACTTAGCAAGTAAACCCTTAACTCCACTTCTTGTTTCCCAATTGGCTTCAATGTTTGAGCGCTTTAGGTGTAATGCTGATGCGATGTCTTCGCATCTAGGAACCTTTTCTAAACCGTGAATGGCATCCGTCAAGAATGGGTATCCCAAGTAGCTTAGAGAACTCTTCCAAGGTAGGAACTAACTGATAATCTGGGAATGTAAAGCAATGGTGTTTCGGATCGAACAGTTGGAATAAGACATGCATCATATCTTCTTCAAAATCGGAGATAACCAAGTCAAGTAGATAACCATGTCTTTTGATGAACTGGGCATGATCGGAATCTCAAACCAATTCTTCGAAATGAGAAGGTATACCCATGGTTGATTCGATAGTCTTTCTAGAAGCCATAACCCCTTCAAAATAGAGCAAAGATAAATCCCTAGGTCCTTGAAATAGTTAGAAATGATATGCAATGCGATGATGTCATGATGTCATGTTTAGCACACACAAACATTCACACAATAAGCCTAGGTTTAAGGCTTGTATGAGGTAGGTGATTACCCCACCAAAAGTTTGAGTTGGTTCATCCCGCCCTATAGTAACCGGTTCTAGGAATCTCATATCATTGATCTTTCTCGAGGTGTTTATTTCAATACGACTACCAAGTGGTCGAATCGAAAATATCCCAAAAGTCTCGATCTTAATGAGCGTAGCATCGAGTATCGCCCAACCCTGTTCTACACCAAAGCCGCCATCTCACTACCTTCTAATGGCCAAGATGGGTCAATTAAGGTTCTATAAGTTTAGTTAGTGCCGATGACACCACGCAGAAGCCAAATACTATCCTCAACTGGAAATGAAGAGATCAGACATCCAAAGTGTCACACTAACGTAGCTATCATGTTGACTGCTTCGTACGCCTAACGGTCGCGACGATTTATTGCTACTTACCTAAAAGGAAACCCGGATCCGGGTGTAGGATCCCCCACAAATATAATACCCAAGCAACCCTTAAAAGTAAAGCATACAAGTCAAACAGAAAGCAGTAAAAGTGATCTAGAAACCTAAGGTATTCTCTTTAGGGTGTCTCCGCAGTCGCCACTGTAATACGGTGAACTGACTTTGAGATTTTTGTATCGCAAATGCGGATAGCAAGAGTCGCCACCGACTTTTCTTTTATCCAATTAAGGGAAAGTAAAAAGTACAGAAAAAGACCTTCGTTAGATTCTGAGTAAGGGAGAAGGTTATGAAAAGGGAAGGTATTAGCACCCCTTTTCATCCGTAGTTATCTACGGGCTCTTAGTTGCTCTTAGATCATTTTAAAAAGTGCTTTCTGTGTGTTTGACAAAAATGTTTTGAAAAGGCATTTCGCTTTGACTTTGTAATGATTCATGTAGGAATGTATACAAAGTGTTCGGAAATGTTTCGTTTTGAAAAGAGTTTGAACTTTGAAAAAGTGGTGAAAAAGTATTTTGATAGAGCAAGCAACTAAAAGTCTTATTACCTACTTTAATTGGTCGCTTTCATGTTATTTATTGCTCCTTTAGAATAGCTATCCATACCATTAGTTGGTAGGTAACCCTATTCGCTGGATGTAGAAGGACATTCAAGGACATCGATGTCATAAGGCAACTCTCAGGAAGTATTCCACATTCAAGGGACTATCATCATTTTCGAGGCTACAATCGAGGGTCAAGATCATGTATTCAGAGCTTACATCGTGGGTCTATGATCTTTGTATCAAGGGACTATGATGATTTGTTTTGAAGGCAACGGTGCTAGGATACCTCTACGCTCGAGGGACTTGACCATTTGTATTCGTAAGGCAACGAGAGAATTACCCTAAGGGTGTGAAAAGAGTGTGTTGATTTCGTGTATTTTATCTTGGAATTATGAGTGATCTATGTCCAATTTTATCTTGCCATACACGCCTAATTACTAGCGCTTTATAGGGTGCGTAAAGTAAATCATGGAAATGTAAAGTGCGGAAAGTAAATGTCCCACGCTATTACATGGCTTGGGTAGATACATAATGAGAGGCGGAAAATAAAAGTCCTAATTAAACTATTACATCCCATAGGCAATTACATAATTGAAAAAGAAAAGCAAGAAAAATCGTCCAAACGTTATAAACTGCGGAATGATACATAATCTAAAACGAAGAAAATTGCATAAGAGGAAAATGTTAGTAAAAACAAATATTTTTGAATGAGGAAAAGGTTTTATATTAGTAATGACATTAATATGATAAGATAAATTTTTGGTAATTTTGAATTGTTTGATAATTTAAAACAATTAAAAGTCATTTAAATGTTAATTAGTAATTAAATTAAATATGCATGCAAAAATAATAATTTTTATAAAAATTAAATAAACATTTTTCTGATGATTATGCAAAAAATAAATATTTTTGGTGTTTTTAGATGCATGATAAAATATTTGAAGATAAATTAAATTAGATAAAAATATTATGGAAAATAAAAATATGAAAATATAATGTTAGTTTCTAACTTAAAAACATATGCCATGGCTGGAATCGAACCTGTCCCTCTCGGTAACACGCCACGCCTCGCTTTAACCATCGACCAACGCAGACTTGGTGTCGAAATTGAAACGAACTGCTTTTAAGCAAACTTGATTGGAACCAAGAACACGCCAAGATCTTCATCTTCTTCATTTGAAATTTTGAAAGTTGGGCTTACCACTGACGCCAAGGCCCCCGCAAACATCAAAATCCTCAACAAGCAATATAAATGAAATTCAAAGCATGGTTCGATTGAAACATTGTTCCAACACGATGGTGGTGTCTGCTTTGTCCAATTTTTCGCATTTAGAGAAACCCCAATTGTTCGAAAACCCTAACTATGGTGAATCACGCTTCGCACTATGAAATGCAATTGGATTGTCCGTAAAGCTTGCAAACTTCAAACTAAACACAAAGCAAACATCAAAACACGTTAAAAATGCATGAATGATAGAAATCGAATTTGAAAAAGTATGAACAAACTAAATCGTGTTTTCTCAATTCTTGATGTTTTGAGAGATGTAGGGTCCTGGATCGACCAGAGGCTTCAAGGAATGCAATGGATGGTTTAGAATTGATCAAACAAGCGGAACTAGGGTGCCACTGCTTGAAGACATGGTTTTTTGACTTAGGTTAGGGTTCCTCCAAGCAATTTTTCTCGCTCTTGTTCATGTTGTATGCATTGTACATTTATAGAGATGAATTTTAAGATTTGAAGAACAAATAATGATCAATCAATGTAAAAATTATTTGATTTTGTACAAAATCAAATCTTCCTTTTTGATCCAATTTCAATCAAATTCTTGTTAAATCAATGCAAATTTCAAATTTGCTACTTGTGTGAGTTACTTGGATCTCAAGTATAAGAGAAAATCAATTTTGCATTTAATTTTGATTTTTATTTTTTAATTTAATTTGTTTTAAATGAATAAAATCCAAATTAAATAGAAAAATAGACAAAATTGTGGCATTGGGCTTGGAGGTTCCAAATAAGATAAGGAACAAGTTTAAACCAAGAAAAACTAGGCCCATTTGCAAAATTTTGGATTTTGACAAGTATCTCTCTTGTGCACCCTTCAAAATGCCCAACTTATGCAAGGTGTATTTTGCTCAATTTTCCACATTTTTTAGTGTTCTGGACTTTTTAGAAAGCTCTAGGTGTCCTCTAAACAACATCTTTGGTTTCATCTCAATTGAGTTTCCATGCTCAATAAAATTCAAAACAAAAGTTGACTTTGTTGACTTTGAAAAGGACCTCAATGTTTTGATCCATACCTTCCAAATGAAGTATTTTTGAACATTCTTGTGAGACATGAAGTTGTAGAGAATTGAATTTCCTTAAAATGAGAGGTGGTGGAAAATTTTTGAGAAAGTATGAAGAAGTTATGCTCACCAAAGTTTAGTTGACTTTTCACCGAAAAACCTTAATTTGAAAGTTTGACTTTGAGCAAATCTTGAGTTTTCTTGATGAATCATGATCAACCCTTGATCAAATGATGAATGTGACTTCAAAATGAGGATGTTGACCAAAAATTAGAAGTTTGACTGTATGTTGACCACATTGACTTTTGTCCAATACAACAACCATCAAGCAATTGTTCGAGGAAACTTGACATGAGGATGAAACTTGACATGGAGAATCTTTGAAGCATATGAGGAAGCATGATGACCATTGGAGATGTTGGAAGTCCATCTTGATCCGAGGATAGCCAAACCCTAGTTTAGGTTGATTGTCAGAGAGGGTTTGTCCGATCAACCCTCGAGGAATCCTTGAGTATAGATGTATGAAATGTTTTAGAAGTAGAGGGCAAATTTTGGGGTATGACAACTTCCATCAAGAATACCACATAAACACTACCACACCATCATTAACAATGTAACAACCTCGATCATCCATCTTAATTCATTGTCATAATTAGAGTCTTCGCCAAATCATATGGTTTCAAGCTTCTACCAAACTTCATTCATATTCATCACTTTTGCCCCACTTCTCGATAGCAAGACAATTATATACCATCCACGATTGCCTACTATCACAAGAGATTAAGGGTGATCAAGTCCAATTTGTCAATAGACATCCATAATCATACCGAGTATAAACCATCATTACCAACACTTGTTCTCGTAATCATACTCACCTCTTTGCACTTCCAACTATGACTCGTGGTCCAAATGATTCCAACAATTTAACCAATCTTGTAATCAAGGTTTTTCAAGCAAGACTCTTCATACCAATGACTTACAATCGGAACATATCCGGAAGCATCTCTTCTCCCCGCTTAGCTTCACACCACTCCCAGAATAAGCAATCGGTGCAATAAGTATCGACAGTGTTGTACACACTTGCCGCGTACAAAGGGATAATGACATTAAGACACTGGTCACAACGACCGACTATGCGCTGATACCACTTTTGTAACACCCTTCTAAAATACCCCGTGAATATTAATAATTAATTCAAAGCTAACATGTAATAAAAGGGCATTATAATTTATTTAAAAGAAATTTCCATAAACATGTCATGCTTCACTGAAGAACTTCATTAAAATAATTAAACCAAAAGACATGTTCTACACAGCGGAAAATTATCATCAAAACGAAATACATTCAATCAATAATTATTTCCAAAAACAACCAAAAAGAACAACAGAGTTTTAAATATAACTCGCAACCAAACGTTCCCAAGTGTTACAACTACCTGAGCATGACACTGACACACGGATAAACTAAATGCATAGCTCAAGAGCCATCCTCACCAACTCCTAAGCAGCTAAGACTTCAATCTGAAAGCATCAAAGTAAGGATGAGATTTCATCAAAATTAAAATGCATTATAAGTTCATCAAAAACAATAAAATATCATAAGATCGGTCCACCCTATTCAAAGATAATCGATCTGCTTCATACACAAGTCATAAACATACATCATACACAAACAACAGACTATAACAATGGAATCCATCCTAACATGTTATAATCCAAACAATTATAATGCAGACTATATGCATATGGTACCAATCGTGAACTAAATTCACACCTCGTCTGCTTACACCTGGACATGTGTTAATCAACGATTCGCCCATACACCATCGGGACACGAATCCAGCCTCACCACCACTAAACCACTGGTACGGTATTGGCTCGCAGTCCAATTCCACACAATGAGAATTAACCACCACAGAATGCATATGCATGCACATCATAAAGCATGCAACATTAAAATAAGTTTATGATCACACCAACGCCATAAACCAAGCTAAACCGTAATATGAAATCCTCATTGATCATGCACACAAAACAACATAAACATGCATTTTATTCCACAAATCGATACAATCGCTACCACGGATACATCATTGCATACACACCAAATATGCACAAAGTACAAACCGCATAATTCAAATTCGACGATTTTCAAAATAAATTCAAGCTACAGTAATTTTATTCATTTCATTAAATAGAGTATTAAATTTAAGAAACAACGTCTAAAACGACGCTCAAAACGAACTTACGGTTTGAAAGTTATGAATTTTTAAAGTTTAGTATTTTTCAAAAAGTAACAGTGGGAACGGGTTCCTCCAAATGGGGAACCGGTTCCTGGATAAATGTCATTTTCATATGTAAATTTATCGGGAACCCGTTCTCCACATCGAACCGGTTCCTCGGCTCTGTAGTAGAAAATACTCAACTTGACAACACTTTTCTTACCAACTCAAACCCAATCATTCCTCTACGAATCAACTCGTCCAATATCACAAAAATCATCCCAACAACAGTATAATAGTGAGATTTAACACAATTTAACCACATCCAACAATCCTATAACATCCATTCATTCTAGTTTCATGCAATTGGGTAAATTTGAATCAAATCCTACAAACCTAGAGAATCCTAAATTAGAATTTCTAACATGTTAATCAACTCTATTGATTATCAAAACTCATAAGGAAAAACAATCAGACAAAATCACCCATTACCTTAAGGATTCGTCGGATTCCGACACTTTTGACTTTTCCTCCTTCCTTCTCCTCTTCTCACTTGCACGTAGAATGAAACTTCTCAATTCTTCTCTTTTCATTCTTTTCCTTTTATTATTTCATTTATTATTCTAAAATAATAATAAAATAATAATTAGTATGAGTAGAGTTTTTTACTCCTCACACCCCCCACTTTACACTTCTCACCCTGGCACTTCCATTTCTCATTTTACTTAAATAATTCCAATAATTCAAAAATATTAATAATTGAATTCTAATTAAATTAATAATTAAAAATTCTAATTATTTAATACTTGAATTATTTGGGGTGTCACAATGGTCCTCACTGAAATAAAGAAAAAAGGAAAAATTAGTTAATATGAACTATTGAAAATTTTGAAATTCCCCGAAATTTTTTAAAAAAATTGAACTTTGAAATTACTGATAGAAAATACTAGAAATTTTGAAATTTCTGAGAAAATCTAATGGAAATTTTTCAAAAAAATTCTGATATCGCATCTAAATCTCTAATATTGCCCCAAGAATTTCAAAATCTTCGGTTGTTTACTAAAATTTTCATGAAATGGTAAAAAAAATTTGTTTGGACTATTTTGGTATTTTCATACATTTTGGGTGCCAGGTATAAGTGTATGGTGGCAGGTAAAATCCGAAAAATTTACTTTGTACCCCTACTTTTAGCCTTGTACTCCTATAATTGAATTTTTTGGACAAAAACACCCTTCATATAAATAGTATAATTTTCAAAAAAAAATCATTTCTCACTTTCAATCCTAAAAACTGTTCTGAAACGCTCTGAAAAAGTATACAATCCAGAACTCATTGCACAAGTTTTCTGGTTCCAAAAAAAGAATACTAAAACACATTACGTAAGTGTTTCAAAAAATTTAGCATACCAGAACACTTCTTTAGAAGTGTTCCGGTTTGTTTTTTTTATATTAAATTTGAATTTGGAACAGATTTTGAAAGTGATCCGGTTTTATTTTGATGCACCAGAACACTTTTTGAATTGTTCCGGTTTGCAAATGCACATACCGAAATAATTTTTAAAAGTGTTCCGAAAATTTCATCTTTTTGCACACCAAAACACTTTTCAATAGTGTTTCGGTTTGTGCTTTTTATTTTATTCTTTTGCATAATGCAAAATTAGGCAGTGATGATCGACTTCCTCGGAGAAATGATGGTGCATCTGGATCCGGTTCACATCCTCTAGATGAGCCTATATGATACCCGAGAGGACCGTCAGACCTATCAGTCCTAGTTAGCTAAGGGCAACATTATGCTTGACATTTGTAGTGTGGGGAGGTAAGTAAATGAAAATTTTATGTGAAATAAATTAGTAATTTTTTTCGTAGTTTATTAATATGCTGCTTTTTTCTTTCAGGAGAGAGGATCGAAGAAAGAACTTAAATATGTTGAACGCCGGCTAAAGCTTTAGGGGTGGGTTCCACAATAATTCCTCAGAGAGATGGAACGTTGGGTAAATGATTCTATTCTCTAATCGCTGCAAAGAACAAGTTTGTCGAAGGTAAACCTGAACCTGCTCACAAACTTTGTAGAGAGATGGCACTCGGATACATCGTCATTTCACATGCCATATGATGAGATGACGATTACTCTAGATGATGTTGCTTATCTTCTACACCTCCCTATAAGGGGTGTCTACTGGAGTCCCCAACACGTCACCGAAGATGTTTTTGCTGATCTTGATGTGACCTACTTAGGAGTGTAACATGTTACTACACTGCGCCAAGTTCGTGAAAGTAGAGGTGCCCACTATAAGCTGAAGTGGTTGTACGACTTATTTGTTGCCCATCGAGCTGCTTTTTCTTGGTCATATGTCACCAGAGCATACCTATTGATGTTAGTTGGTTACACTATTTTTGCTGACAAGACGTTTATGCTTGTCGATGCAAATATTTGCTGCTATTTCGGGACTTGGATGGTATGGGGAGATATAGTTAGGGAGCAACTGCTTTGGGGACCCTTTATGATGCCCTTGGAGATGCATGTGTCTTTGGTACCAAACAATTGGATGGTTATCCAACTCTTCTTCAGGTATTTAATTAATATTTTTAATAAATTGTTTATTATACTAAAGTATTATTATTTTTCATTTATAATTTTTGACATTGGAACAGTGTTGGATCCATGAGTATTTTTCCATAATTGGAAGAAAAGAGGAAAACTGGATACCAAGTGATAACCATGGACTACTTAGAGAGAGAGATGGTCGTACAAGCAGAGAGCATTGAAGGTGGATGCCTTGCGACCTATTCTTGATGCGCTGACAATAGTTGACGTGGTATGGCGCCCATTAGAGGACCATTGACAGTGGCACCCGTTTGACGAGATTTCTTTTTTCAGTGGGGCCTACAGTGGGAAGGTACTTTTGTTCTATATTTACCTGATAGATGTTTACGTCAGTTTGGTTTGAAGTAGTATGTACCACATTCACTTACTGGTCTTATTGAGATAGATGCCAATGTTAACTAGATTGGCTACGATCAGAGCATCGTAGAGGTGGTTGGATTGACATAACCAGTCACATTTCCTTCTAAGACTGATCAAAATTATTTGGATTGATATTTATCGTGTGTCACACCCTCGACTAGTACCACCACATCGAAATGAACCAAGAGAGCTGCTAGTTCCTCAGTATGCAACAGGGCCATATGATCCTAATTGGGCTCGTGTCTCCATATAGATTAATCGTTACCTCCAGAGATATGGTGCTGAAGAGGATGATCCGCAGTTTACTACAAATTTATTTGAGGCGTTGCATATATCTCTTTCACAATGGTTTTTTGTTATGTGTATTAACATAATGATTTATGTAATATTTTATTAACACTTTGAATATTTTTTGACTTGTTTTATGTATTATTTTATTTTATGTTTTATTTTATGTTATATTTTTATGATTTATTTTAATGGTTGTGATTGGACCGACATTTTTAATGATTGTGATTTGATCGACACTTTGAATGGTCTAGAATAAATTAAAGTAATATAAATATTGGTCACGTGTTATTTAATATTTCTATCTCAAAATGTCTATCCCAAATTATTTGATTGATGTTGAAGTTGTTGTACCCCAATTTTTTCCCTAAGGCTTTTCATCATTTCATCATCACAATATATCAAGATCACAGACAAGGTTTAGTTCTCCTGCTTCTCCTATTCTTAAGTTTGATCTCAAGGGATCGCCAAGTGTAACTCCCCGAATTTAATTATTTAATTAAATTATTTCAGAATTATTTGTTGAAATTGATGAATTATAATATATGGAAGTAAGTTGCATTGTGGTATTATTCGATTGAGTGTGTTGATTTAAGTTATGGAAATAACAATAGAATATTGGGAATATTATTATTATTATTATTATGAATTTGATGGAATGAGTAAAATATAAGAGAGTTATGGGCTTAGTTATGTGATGGTAAATAGCAATTTGTAGGTGTAAATATTAGGCCCAATAAGACAATACGAGGATTTTGTTATTATATTATTAATTAGAAGAATAAGAAGTAGTAGTTTCTTATGCAAAAGAAATAGGGTTTTGGAGAAGGAGGCTAGAACAAAGAAAGTTGCTAGAGCCAAGTGTGATACGGTGAACTAACTTTTAGTGTTTTTGTATCGCAAATGTGCGGATAGCAAGAGTCGCCACCAACTTTTATTTTTATCCAATTAAGGGAAGGTAAAAGTACAGAAAAAGACCTTCGTTAGATTCTGAGTAAGGGAGAAGGTTATGAAAAGGGAAGGTATTAGCACCCCTTTCCATCCGTAGTTATCTACGGGATCTTAGTTGCTCTTAGATCACTTTAATATTGTGCTTTCTGTGTGTTTGACAAAAATGTTTTGAAAAGGGCATTTCGCTTTGACTTTGTAATGATTCATGTAGGAATGTATACAAAGTGTTCTAAATGTTTCTTTGAAAAGAGTTTGAACTTTGACAAAAGTGTGAGTGTGAAAAGTATTTTGATAGAGCAAGCAACTAAAAGTCTTATTACCTACTCGTAATTGGTCGCTGTTGTTTTACGCCTCCTTAGAATAGCACTATCCATACCATTAGTTGGTAGGTAACCCTATTTGTTGGATGTAAGGGACATTCGAAGGGACATCGGATGGTCATAGAAAGCAATCAGAGGAAGTATCCTAGCACATTCAAGGGACTATCATCATTTTTCGTAGGCGACAATCGAGGGTCAAGATCATGTATTCGGAGGCGACATCGTGGGTCTTATGATCTTTGTATCAAGGGACTATGATGATTTGTTTGAAGGCAACTGCTAGAATACCTCTACGCTCGAGGGACATGACCAATTGAATTGAAGGCAACGAGAGAATTACCCTAAGGGTGCATGTGTGAAAAGAGTGTGTCGATTCGTATATTTTATCTTGAAAATTAGTGAGCTATGTTGATTATTATCTTGCCATACACGCCTAGTTACTAGCAATTATAGGTGCGAAATTAAAATGCGAATGTAAAGATGCGAAAGGTAAATGTCCCACGCTATTACATGTCTTTGGGGCGTATACATAATTTAAACTTATGGAAAATTAAAACCTAATTTAAACTATTACATCCCATAAACAGTTACATTATTGGAAAAATGAAAACAGAAAAGAAACCGTCTCAAACGGAATAACCTCAGAAAAGAATGAGAAATCTAAAATACGAGATGAATCGAATAAGAGAAAAATGTTAGAAAATGCAAGTTTTGAATGAGAAAAATATGACATGCTGGAACATAAATATGCTAAAATAATTTTTGGGATTTTTTGGATGCAATTTAATAATTTAAAACTAATTAAAAGTGATTTTAATGCTAAATTATGAATAAAAATAAATATGCATTTAAAATAATATTTTTTAATTTTATAAATTAAATAAGTATTTTATGAAAATAAATGCAAAAGGAAAAAATATTTTGGCAATTTTTAATGCAGGGAATAAAAATATGAAAAGAAATTAAAATAGATGCAAAATATTAGAAAATATGAAAATATGGAAAATATGAAAAGCTTGAGTTTGTAAAAAAGAAAGCAAAACCGGTGCCAGTGAGGATCGAACTCATGACCCTGGAGAGCATCTGTGCACAGTCCACTCCTTAACCAACTGAGCCAAGTGTGCAAGCTGTTTGAAAACCGGAGCGAGTGTTACAAACACGCTCTCCTTCATTGCCTGCCTCCGCTCAACCATCGCCTTCTTCATTTTGAATTTTCAAAAGTTACGCTTGCCTTTTCTTTGACGCCACAGCCCCGCTAAATGAAAAATCAAACACAAGTAATATAAATGCATTGTGAATACATGTGTCAACTCGCTTTCATCCCCGATCACCCGTATGCTTATTGGTCCAATTTTTTCCTGCTTTGAAGAAACCCTAATTCGAACCCGAAAACCCTAGCCATGGTGATTTTCGCTCCAGTCACTAAAACGCAATCGGGCTACCCGTATAGCTTCTTGCAAACTTGTTCTCGATCATGAACAAACAATCAAAAGTGTTAATAATGCATGAAAAAAATGAAACGATTTTGGAAAAAATAAGAACAAACCAAATCGTATTTTAATTCGGATGGTTTTTGGCAAAGTAAGGTCCGGATCGACTCAAGAGGTATCAAGGAATGTGTTGGACACCTCAAAATCGAGAAAATGGCCGGAAATAGGATTGCACTTTGCTTGTTTGCCACGGGTTTTTGAGCTTGAATAGGTTCTTGAATAAATTTCACCCTAATTCGTGGTGGTATGTATCATGCATATATAGAGAAGGATTCGAGTTGTTTTGGGAAAGAATTAATCAATGATCAATGCCAATCAAATTTGAATTTTGTAAAATCAAATCTTCAAATTTTGATCAATTCTCAATCCAATCTTGCCATATCCATCAAATTTCGAAAATTGTTGGCTTTTAATAAGTTGATTGATCCCAAGGAAGAAATAAAAATCAAGTTTGCAATTAATTTTGATTTTATACTTATTTTTTAAATTTAATTTGTATTTAAATGAATAAATTCCAAATTAAATAGAAAATAAAACAAAAAATTCGTGGCATTGGGCTTGGATATTCCTAATGGTGTGAGAATAAGTTTGATGAAGAAAAAGAGCCCATTTGCAAAGTTTTTTGATTTTAGAAGTATTTTGGTACTTTCAAAAATCGCCAACTCAGAATGGTGTATCTTGCTCAATTTTCCATTTTTTAGTGTTCTTGGACTTTTTGAAAGATCTAAGAGTCCTCTAACCAACCTTTTGGTCTCATCTCAATTGGAGTTTCCATGCTCAATATATCTTCAAAACAAATGTTGACTTTTGTTGACTTTGAAAATGACCTCGTAATGTTTTGAGCCATACCTCTCAAATGAAGCATTTTTGGACATTCTTGTGAGACATGAAGTTGTAGAGAATTGAATTTCCTTCAAACAAAAGGTGGTGGAAAAATTTCTCGAGAAAGTATGAAGAAGTTATGATCACCAAAGTTCGCTTGACTTTCACCTAGAAACCCTAATTTAGAAAGTTTGATTTTGAGCAAATCTTGAGTTTTCGATGAATCATGATCAACCCTTGATCAAATGATGAATGTAACTTCAAAATGAGGATGTTGACAAAAAACTATGAAGTTTGACCGATGTTGACCACAGCTTGACTTTTGTCCAATACAACTGATTTTCAAACCATCCGAGCAATTGTTTGAGAAATTTGACTTGTAAGGCTTTGAACTTGACATGGAGAATCTTGAAGCATATGAGGAGGCATGATGAACATTGGAGATGTTGGAAATCCATTTGATTCGAATCACCAAACCCTAGTTTGGTCGATTGTTCAGAGAGTTTATCCGATCAACTCGAGGAATCTCGAGTATGGATGTATGGAATGCTCCGAGAAGATGGAGGGAATTTTGGGGTATGACAATTGCTGAATTAGCGGTCACACCGCCGTCGAGTCTCGATACCCGTCGGAGAAAAGGGGAATTGTTGAGAGATATCCGGGGATAAACATCTTAGCTTGGGATGAAGTGTTATTGATGTAACATTACCGCTTGAGTGGAATCACCGCCGTGGATTAACATATATATCTACTGGGGAGGTTTAGTGAGTGACACCTCTCATGAGAGATTATGCTCATGGGAATGTTTTTGGTGACCTTTTGTTGTCATCTCAATTCTCGGAGCCTCGTAGTAATTACTTTTGTTGCTCACTTTTCGTGATGTTTGTGATTAGATTCTTATTGTCAAATGCGATAGTCATTCAAAACAAACGCTGGACTTATTGTAAAACCACACAATAGTGAAAATTGAAAGAAAGAATCAGATTTATTTGGAAGGTGGCGATGGCCAAGTAGTTTATACACAAGAAAGTAAAAGCTATGCTGAAACAATCGTTAAGTTCCAACTATGCTAGTACTCATATTTCAACCATCTCATCTCCTTGTCACAAGAAAAGTGAGTAATCGACCGCCATTTGAATCTTGAATGTTGATAGTAGTCTCGAAGCGTGATCCGGAAGAGACATAGTCATCGCTTTAAATCCCTAACTTTGCCTAGACCGCCTCTTTCTGTTTTCGCCCAATGGATACCCTTTTGCCCAAGCCACTTTTCGTGTTTTCGACTTGCCGTGTACATGTTTTGTATATATCCTTAACTTTTGCCCGAACCTTTTGGTTCGCCAGATGCCCTTATTTTTGCCTAGGTTCACCGACCTAGCGGGTCTATTTCATGCGTAGTATTTTTGACTATGTCTCGCTCATGTGGTGTGGGAAGTCTTCACCATCCATGGTGCAGTATCATAGCTCGCCGGAAAATATCGCCTTGACTACAAATGGTCCTCGTAGGTGGGAGTCCATTTGCCCCTGGATCACCTTGTGGAAGAATGATGCGCTGACTACTAGATCACCGACTTGGTAGACTCGGTGCTTGACCTGTTAAATGCTCGATCATTCGCTTCTCGATAGACCGTCCATGGCGTATGGATGCGAGTCGCTTTCATCAATCAAATTAACTGTCAAGGCGAAGTCTCGATCCAATCGCTCGCTTAACTCTCGCCCCGAGGACTCGTCGAGGGTATTCAACCTCGATGGGTAGAGACGGCTTCCATACCGTATACAAGAGAGAAGGGGTTGCCCTCGTTGATGTTCGTGGTCAGAAAAGGTAACCATGAAGAGCAAATGGTAACATCTCATGCCAATCTAAGTCACCGCTATCTTCTCGTATAATCTCTTAATGTTCTTGTTGGCTTCCACTACGCCATTCATCTTAGGCCGATAAGGAGAAGAGTTGTGATGCTTGATCTTGAACTGCTGCAGAGTTCATGATCATCTTGTTGTTGAGATTAGAGCCATTATCCGTGATAATCCTTTCGGAGTGCCATACCGATGATAAGATTATGTTTGATGAATCGAGCCACAACATTCTTGGTAAATGATGCAACGAGGTCGCTTCTACCCACTTGTAAAGTAATCAATTGCCACAAGGATGAAACGATGTCCATGGAAGTCAGGGCTTGATTTCTCCGATCATGTCAATGCCCCACATTGCAAAAGGCCAAGGAGCTGTTAAAATATTCTGAGGTACCGAGGTACGGTACTTTGTCCGATAACCGCACTTTGTGACAAGATCGAGCGTAGCGGTGACAATCGCCCATGGTGGACCAATAGTAACCTCGCTCTCAAAATCTTCTTAGCCATGTGTGTCCACCGGAGTGGGTACCAAATGCGCCTTCGTAACTCTTCCATGACGCCGTATTGCTTTTCCGGTCACACGCCGGAGTAAGCACAAGTCGTGATGCGCTTTGTATAAGATGTCACATCGAGGAAGAATTTGATGCAAATCTTCTCATGAACTTTATCATTGATGATGCCCCTCTGGATATTCTGAGTCTCAAGATACCTTTTCACCATAGTACCAAGGTTTCTCTTCCGATCAAGCTCATAACATGGTTCATCAAACTCTCAATGATGATCCGGGAGCCTCGTTGTCCCATCCGACCTTGAACATAGATGACATAGTAGCCAATGCGTCTCGCCAACCGATTCTCTTCTCGTGGAATATGATCAAGTAATTTCTTCAAGTAGGGATCAAACTCGTAACATGCTCTCGATACTAATGAGATTCGGATGCTTCGTATCCCACTCGCCCTTAATCTACCGATCACTAAAGCGAGTCTCCATACACTTGCAAGAACTTGATTCTTAAGTCAATAGCATCTTTGATACCCATGATGCACGCTCAGATTCGCCATGTTGTTAGTGCAATCGAAACATAATCTGCGGTGAAAGGCGGTGTCCACTGTAGGGATGTAATGATGGCGCCAATGCCATTGCCAAGTGCTTGAGGCTTCATCAAAGACCATGGTCCATCGATCCTTGTTCGTGTCCCGTCTGGGCCTCGGTTCTTCACAATCAGAACTAGTAAAACATCTTCGTCTGAAATTGAATCGCATAGATCGATAGTCATCTACGCTTGATGAGCCAATGATCGCTACTACACTTCCTTTGATCGCTTTCTCGAGAAGTGTACCGATGTCATATTCGGTCGATCATTTGCCATCTTGCTATTCTTCCCGAGAGAGCTGGTTTCTCAAATATGTATTTTATCGGATCCATCTTGAAATCAACAAGGTAGTGTGAGTCATATAACGCCTTAGTCGGCGAAAGCAGCCCAAGCCAAAGTGTTGTAAGTTTTCTCGAGTTGTGAGTATCTTGTTTCACACCGGTAAACTTTTGCTAAGGTAGTATATTGCATGCTCTTTTCGACTGGACTCGCCATGTTGCCCCAACACACACCCCATCGAGTTCTCTAACACTGCCAAGTACATGATAAGAGGTCTTCCTTCGAGGGCGGCATCGTGGATAGAGGATTCAGAGGTACTCTTGATTTTGTCAAAAGCGATCCGCAATCGCCATTCCATTCCACCACTTGATCCTTCTTCAAGAACTTGAAGATTGGCTCACAAGTAGCGCTTAGATGTGCAATGAATCTGCAATGTAATTCAATCGGCCCAAGAAACCTCGACTTCCTTCTCGGTAGGGAGTCGGCATTTCTTGAATAGCTTTAACCTGCTGGGTCAACTTCAATACCTTTCCCACTAACAACAAACCTAGGAGTTTTCCTGATCCGACCCAAAGGTGCACTTGGGGATTAAGTCTCACCGCACTTCTTCAACCTATCAAACAGCTTCCAGATGATCAAGATGTTCTTCACCGCGGATCGAGCTATCATGTCGCCGACGAGACCTCTATCTCGTGATGAATCATGTCATGAAATAATGTCACCATGATAAGTGGCGCCTGTGTTCTTCAACCGAACGGCATAACCTTGTAGCAAAAAGTTCCCCACCGTAACAAAAGTAGTCTTTTCCATGTCTTCGTGAGCCATTTTAATCGATTGTAACCGAGAAACCATCCATGAAAGAGAAACCTTATGCCGAGCGGTGTTGTCAACCGTAACATCAATATGAGGAAGTGAAAATCGCCTTTCTGACTCGCTTTGTTCGATCTCTAATCCACACACATTCGCATTTGCCATCCTTCTTAGGTACGGCACCACATTTGCAACCCATCGTGGATAGGAAGTAATGTAGAAGAAGCGTTAAACTGCTTCATAACTCTCGCTTTGATTTTCTCTCGACATCTCAGACGATGCGATTTAACCTTCGTTTCACTGGAGAAAACCTCTTTGTTGGCAATGCTACCACAATATCAATGTCCAAACCCCGATGTTCGTATGACCAAGCAAAACCTCAATATAGTCTCGAGCATCCGAATCAATCTTTCTTTAACACTGCTCAAGACCCTCCTATCTTGATCTCTTTTCTCTTAAGACTCCAAATTCACAACCTCAACTTGCTTTCGGTGGTCAGATAACTCGCTCTTCTTGTCAGTAGCCCCGACAAGTTCTCCGGCACTTCACAATCTTCCTCACTTCCCTTCGGCTTGGTAGATCGGATTATCAAGTCATATTTAGCAATAGCATAGTCGTTATTAACGAGATCGGAGTGATTCTCGCAGTGTATCACGGGTGTGTGTAAGAAACACATAGCTTTTGAAGAGGTGATAAAGTAAAGAAAGAAAACAAACAATTGAATGCAAAAGTCCAACGAATTTATTGAATGAAAACGCAAACAATGTGATAATAACCTCTCAAACGAGCCATGATGCCCTGCAAGGCACTAGGCTTTCAAAGTTTATTGTTCAAACATAAAGAAATATGAAAAGCAAAACAAAACAAGAGCAATTACTCCCCGCTAAAGGAGATTGGTATGACGCCTTCTTCCAATTGCCGAGTCCGTGATCCGAGTCAAGATCCACTTGTCGATGTCAAGCCGTTGTCGCCGCCTTCTATAGCATGGATTCCACTCGCCGAGCGGAAAGGAAGTTGGCCGACACGCTCATGGGCGTATCATCTTCGACCTTTAATGGTGAAGCCTAAACCACTTGTCGATTTGAAAGGGAGATCGTGGAGTTGTCCCCAAATAGAACTCTTCCCTTCAACAAAGGCTTGAGCATCTTTCAACGAGGCCATCCTAGGCGGAGCTCAGGTAACTTCGTGAGTAACAGAGAGTCAACAAGCATGACTCGGTATTGTTTCAAAAGCTTGACAGGAGTCTCAAAGAATTCACCTTCCATCTCGAGGTATCGAATGATCAGAGATGACCCACTATACCTCTTCACACATCAGAACAACCTTCCTTTCACCGCTTCACCTCCGATGCAGAGGTAATAATACCGCCTGCTGTATCCAAGGCCCAAGTAGGAAGAGTAAGTCGGACGGATGTCCATGACAAAGAAAGTGGAGCAAAAGTCCGGAACCGACTTTAGCAAGAGTGAGCTCTCCAAGCATCGCTTAGAACCATCAAAAGCTCACGATTATATCATCGGGTCTCGTAACCAACCCTTCGATATCAAGTCGATCAAAAGATGTCTTGGTAGGATGTCAGCAGAACCAAGATCCACCAAAACATGAGATATAGTGCCTGCATTCAATGTAGATGTGCAAGGCTTGTGTGTTTCTTTCCCGCAGAGTCAAATCAAGATCGAGAAGCCTAGCTTGTCAGCCAAAGCAGCAATACAAACTTCAAACGGTCGGTGGTAGTGTCTTGAGGTACGTGAGCATTCTCTTTAAACTTCACCAAGGCATTAGCACAGGCCTGAGCACAAGAGCAGCAAGCATGGAGATTTTGGACGAGTCCGCCCTAACTGCTCCACAACATTGTATCACTCTTCTTGATGATCTTCTAATTTCTCCATTTCTTGTTCGAGGTGTCTTCAAGAACTTCCTTTGGTACTTCGGCCGAAAGGTGATGAGTCACCGGTTCTTTCCTCTAGCTTGGGAATGGATTGAGGTGAATGCGAAATGGAGTCGCGTGTCTTTTGGAGGAGAGATATCCGAGAGAATACCTTCCTGCTCGTCACCTTACTAGATCCGTGATGTTGTCAATGTCGTGAATGGGCTTCAATCAGAAGATCTTCAATGGTGGTCTTGCTTGACGCCATGATAGTAAACATCGCTCCATAATTCCAAGGAAATTGTCGAGGAATATGGAATTGATCCGGGAGAAGTAATGATGAGAGGTGCCACTCTAGGCACGTGATCGCCAGAGGAAATCCTTATCAGGTTAACATCAAGATAGTCTTCTGGGAAATCATCACCCCATCCGGCCGCCTTTAACATCTTCAATAGGAATCTTGTAGCTCGTGAACAAAGATACTTCACCATGTAATCATACTTCCACTGGCTGCCCCAAGGTATCCCACACGATGGCATGCCATTTGCATTGTCAATCTTCAACTTAGACATTTCTTCACACAGTCCGATGTGTGGTTTCAAATAGTATCTCACGGTTATCCATCATGCATCGAACTCGCCTCTCAACCAAGGACAACCATCAGTGCAGATGGGCACCAACGCAATTCTCTCGGGCATCCCGATTGACACCGCTTGTAGCAAATTCTTCTTAATAACATCGAGGAATGGTCAAGTCATCTATGTTGAAAACATAAGTATCTTCACCAACAACATTGGAACTCTTGTCATGGTTAGGCATAGGAGCGTTGATCACATCTTGAGTCTCAACAGAGGATCAAACTCAACTGCTTAGCTTCAATCATATCTTGAATCTTGTTCTTCAGAGCCCAACAATCATCAAGACTATGTCCTGGCTATTGGAATGGTAAGCACACTTAGCATTAGGATTGTATCTCTGAGAGGAAGTGTTGACATTCTGGAGGAGGATCCTCAAGGTATCACCGCTTTCAACATGTTGCAAGGCTTGGCACAATGGCTGATCTTCAGAACTATCTGCTATGCTGCTCGTTACGCTACTGTCTCACCGAGGTCAGGCCGATGAGGATCGAGATCACAACCGCCTCACGATTGAGCCGGTCGGTCTTGGCTTGACTTTTCCGACCATACGATTGGCTTTTCTTACACACAAAAGATTCAAAGATTTGAAGATGTCTCCACCGAATCTTCCCACTCTTGATACCTGTTCACACGTCATTCACAATATCACCGTGAATCCGTCAAGAGTTTCCAATCGATGATTGAAGAATGGGCTCGCTGTTGTTTCTATAAACATATCAACCAACTCCCTATTGACAAGGGTGGTTGAACTCGCTAGATCTCTCCATTTCGAGCATACCCTTGAACTTCTCATCACGACCCATAGACATGCTTTGTAGTTGCATGCGATGGGTGTCAATTCAAAGATTGTACCATAATGTCTCTAGAAAGCATCACCAAGTCACCCAAGTACGGATACGGCCATTCTCTAGCTCGATAATACCACTCCAATCGAGTTCCGACAAACTCTTGAAAATAATGCATCCACAACTTTCGCCATCAACGTGGGATTGATTTTCCAACATAAGACTTCAAATGCACTAGGGACATGCCACATACTTAGCAAAAGTTGGAACTTTGAACTTGGGAGGAATCACAACACCTGTGGACAAGACTTAGATCATCAAAATTCAGCCCTTGACATCTTCGTGTTTTCCACAGATTCAAAGGTCTTCAAGTTGCTTGTACTTGTCATCTCATCGTATTGGCCATCATCATAGTTCTTTCTCGCTCAGCTGATCGCCTTCACCATCACCCTTGTTACTTTGTTCATCCTCCTTCGACACTTCCTTCGAGAGCTCAATTCGACTAACCACTCTAGGACCTCTTTTGTAGCCCGCCCATGTGAGAAGACCAACAACCTTCTTCTTCTCGTTGATGAGCTTCTTCAGATCTTCGGCCTTGGACCAACCGTGAACATCCGAATCGAGCACTCGAGCCTCAAGATCTTTGACAAATGCTCAAGAGCCATTTTCTAAAAATAAGAATGAGAAACCAATCTTCAATGTACCTGATGCAATGTTATGCTATATAATATTTATGCGAATGCGATGCAATGTTTTCAAGGACCTAGAGATTTAAATTTGTTAGACAAGCAATGAGCAAACATTTATTAGTACTCTTTATTCTTTTTAAGTACAAAGATAGTTCAAAACAATAAAAGAAAACATATAAATCCTAAACTCTAAGTCTCCCATGGGCGCCTCTTTGGTGCCGATAGTTTTGTCATCTCGTGGAAGTCAACTTACTTTCTCTCTGCATAACACCGAGCTTCAAAGGTATCCTCTTCTTGTCAATCCAGATCTCTTCAAGTCTTCAAAATCGTGAGGCATGTCGGGGATGGAGAACGATGGTACGCCACCTATGCAGCAACATTCCATAACCATCACAAAGTGAATGGCATCATGAGGTTTTGAGCTCGAGCCTCACCCATTTGAGGTAAGGTTCCAAGGAATGGAGTTTTGATGCCCCAAAGTCTTGGTATGCCTTCTTTGCCCCAAGCGCAATGAACCTTCGCTTGAATTTCGAGATCGTGATTGTAGTCGAACACAATATCTTGGAGAAGCATATCATGGGCCATCCTTCTGCAAAACCAAACCGACGAGCTAGAGAAGGGTTGTAGTAATACTCCCTTATACCAAGTAAAGGTACATTAGAATTTCCACAACGCCAATGAAGGTGAAATCCTTTTGAGAGAAAAGATTCCAACAAATATCCGAATGAGAGTGACATTAACCTCGAGACCATCTCAACTTTGCTCATTCTTCAAAACGATGGAGGAAGGTGCTAAATAAACCACCTTGAAAGTAACAGTATGCAACACATGAGAGTTCCTTGTCTTTGATAGTACGAGTGGAGAGAATGTAGAATATCTCCAAGTAAAAGGATTGGTGAGTAGGAATATCTTGATGGCGCTGACATCTATGAATTGATCCGAGTTAGGAATAGAACCAAACCATAGATTAGCAAGGCCACAATGTCTTCGAATGCATGGAAACTCATAACTTTGAGGAATTCTCGCCGATTAAGAACTTGGAAAGTAAACCCTTAACTCCACTTCTAGTTTCAATTGGCTTCAATGTCTCGAGCACTTAAGATGTAAAGCGGATGCGATGTCTTCCACTTAGGAACCTTTTCTAAACCTGAATGGCATTTGGTCAAGAATAGGTACCAAGTAGCTAGAGAACTCTTCCAAGGTAGGAACCAACTGATAGTCGGAATGTAAAGCAATGGTGTTTCTGGATCAAAGAACCGAATAGGACATGCACCATATCTTCTTCAAACCGAGATAACCAAATCAAGTAGATAACCATGTCTTTGATGAATCGAAATGATCGGAATTTCAAACCAATTCGAGCGAGAAGGATACCCATAAAGTTGATTCGATAGTCTTTCTAGAAGCCATAATCCCTAAAAAGTAGCAAAAGATAAACCCAGGTCCTTGAAATAGTTAGAAATGATATGCAATGCAAATGATGTCATGATGTCATGTTTCACACAAGCAATTCACACAATGAGCCTAGGTTAAGGCTTCAGCATGAGGTAGGTGATTACCCCACCAAGTTTGAGTTGGTTCATCCTGCCCTATAATAGTAACCGGTTCTAGGAATCATATCATTGATCTTTCTCTGAGGCGCTTATTTCAATACGATACCAAGGGTCGACCGAAAATATCCCAAAGTCCGATCTCAATGAGCGAGTATCAGTATCACCAACCTTAGTCTGCACCAGCCATCTCACTACCTTCTAATGGCCAAGATGTCAATTAAGGTTCTAAAAGTTTAGTTAGCGCCATGACACCATGCAGAAGCCAAATACTATCCTCAACTTGAAATGAAGAGTATCAGGATATCCAGTGTCACACTAACGTAGCTCATGTTGACCGCTTCGATATATGTCTAACGGTCCATGACGATTTATTGCTTACCTAAAGGAAACCCGGATCCCGTGTAGGATCCCTCACAAATATAATACCCAAGCAACCCTTAAAAGTAAAAGCATACAAATCAAATGTAAAGCAAAGGTGATATAGAAATCCCTAAGGCATTCTCTTTTAGGGTATCCCCAGAGTCGCCAATTCCGGATACTTGAACCGACTTTTTAGTGTTTTGTATCGCAAATGCGGATAAAAGAGTCGCCACCGACTTTTATTTTTATCCAATTAAGGGAAGGTAAAAGTACGTAAAAGACCTTCGTTAGACTGAGGTGAGAAGGTTATGAAAAGGGAAGGTATTAGCACCCCTTTCCATCCGTAGTTATCTACGGCTCTAGTTGCTCTTAGATCACTTTAATATTGTGCTTTCGTGAGTTTGACAAAAATTTTGAAAAGGGCATTTTCGCTTTAATTTAATGAAGATGTATGCATACAAAGTGTTCGTAAATGTTTCGCTTGAAAGAGTTTGAACTTTGACAAAAGTGTGAGGTGTGAAAAGTATTTTGATAGAGCAACCAAAAGTCTTATTACCTACTCGTAATTGGTCGCTTTGTTGTTTTGCTCCTTAGAATATCCATACCATTAGTTGGTAGGTAACCTATTTGTTGGATGTGCGGGACATCTGGAAGTGACATCTGATGGTCATAGAAAGCAAACCAGAGGAAGTATCCTAGCACATTCGGCGGGACTATCATCATTTTTCGAGCGACAATCGAGGTCAAGATCAATATGTACCGAGGCGACATCGGTCTTATGATCTTTGTATGAAGACTATGATGATTTGTTTTGAAGGCAATCTAGTATAGAACCTCACGCTCGGGGACACTGAATTGAATTGAAAGGCAACGAGAGAAATTACCCTAAGGGTGCATGTGAAAAGAGTGCGTCGATTCAGATATTTTTATCTTTGAAAATTAGTGAGCTATGTTGATTGTTATCTTGCCATACACGCCTAATTAGTGAGCTATGTTGAAAATTAGTTACTAGCAGTGAGGATCGAACTCATGACCCTGGAGAGCATCTGTGCACAGTCCACGCCTTAACCAACTGAGCCAAGTGTGCAAGTCAAGCGAAAAACCGAGTAAGTTACAAACACGTTGCCTCCTTCTCAATACCATCGCCTCTTTCGTTGAATTTTCAAAAGTTAGCTTGGCCTTCTTCGACGCCACAGCCCTAGTAAATGAAAATCACAAGTAATATAAATGCATCAGAATTCATGTGTCAACTGTTTTCATCCCCGATCACTCTCGGTGCTTAGTTTGGTCCAATTTTTCCTGCTTAAAGAAACACTAATTCAACCCGAAACCAGCATGGTGATTTTCGTTTAAAGTCACTAAACCAATCATATGTAAATGATGTCGATCATGAACAAACAATCAAAAGTGTTAATAATGCATGAAAACAAATCGATTTTGGAAAAAATAAGAACAAACCGAATCGATTTCAATTCGATGGTTTTGGCAAAGTAAAGGTCCGATCGACCAAGAGGTATCAAGGAATGTTGACACCTCAAAATCGATTGAAAACGGCCGAAATAGGATTGCACTTTGCTTGTTTCACGGTTTTTGAGCTTGGAATAGTTCTTGAGTCAAAATTTCTACCCTAATTGTGTATCATGCATATATAAGTAGAAGGATTCTGAGTTGTTAAAAAGAATTAATCAATGATCAATGCCAATCAAATTTGATTTTGTACAAAATCAAATCTTCAAATTTTGATCAATTCTCAATCCAATCTTGCCGTATCCATCAAATTTCGAAAATTGTTGGCTTTTAATGAGTTGATTTGATCCCAAGGAAGAAATAAAAATCAAGTTTGCAATTAATTTAATTATTTTATACTTATTTTTAAATTTAATTTGTATTTAAATGAATAAATTCCAAATTAAATAGAAAATAAAACAAAAAATTCGTGGCATTGGGCTTGATATTCCTAATGGTGTGAGGAATAAGTTTGATGAAGAAAAGTAGCCCATTTGCAAAGTTTTTTATTTTAGTACTTTTTGTACTTCTTCAAATCGCCCAACTTGGAATGGTGTATCTTGCTCAATTTTCCACATTTTTAGTGTTCTTGGACTTTTGGAAAGATCTAAGAGTCCTCTAACCAACCTTTTGGTCTAATCTCTGGAGTTTCCATGCTCAATATATCTTCAAAACAAAATGTTGACTTTTGTTGACTTTGAAATGACCAGAATGTTTCGAGCCATACCTCCTCAAATGAAGCATTTTTGGACATTCTTGTGAGACATGAAGTTGTAGAGAATCGAATTTCCTTCAAAACAAGAGGTGGTGGAAAATTTCGAGAAAGTATGAAGAAGTTATGATCAACAAAGTTCATTGACTTTTCACCTAGAAACCCTAATTTAGAAAGTTTGACTTTGAGCAAATCTTGAGTTTTCTTGATGAATCATGATCAACCCTTGATCAAATGATGAATGTAACTTCAAAATGAGGATGTTGACCAAAATTATGAAGTTTGATGTGAATGTTGACCATAGTTGACTTGTCCAATACAACTGATTCAACCATCCGAGCAATTGTCTGAGGAAATTTGACTTGTAAGGCTTTGAAACTTGACATGGAGAATTTTGAAGCATATGAGGAGGCATGATGAACATTGAGATGTTGGAAATCCAATTTGATCTCGAGAATCACCAAACCCTAGTTTGTTGATTGTCTAGAGTTTATCCGATCAACTTCGAGGAATCCTCGAGTATGGATGTATGGAATGTCTTGAGAAGGAGGGAAATTTTGGGGTATGACACCAAGGTTCCGTAAACCGATCAAGGTTTAGAGTCGCCATCAATCCAGAGGTGGGTGGGTTTGACTCTATAATGGGATACATGATGGATGATATGTGGTATGGGTTTAGATTTGCCTGCTGGTGTTTTGATTGTCGTGGTTTGATTCCAAATTTTTGGTTGTTGCTCATGAAATTGGTTGCATGAATATATATGCTTGGGATTGATTCCTTTTACTTTATAATTGTATTGATTCGCTCTTGTCTATGATGGAATTGGATGCAAAAACTTAGTGATGATGGTGTTAGAAGTCAGATAGAAATCCTTTCTATTCTGTTTTACTTATGCTTAATGTGGACGCCATGAACCGAGTCTTCATTATTCTCGCGCCAACCTTAGGTCGCCACATACCGTGTCGCTCCCGAATATTTTCTGATTCATTGTTCTTCCCATGGTGATTGGTTGATCGGCTCAAGTAATAGTAGGATGCCCTTGAGTAAATAATGATTATTAAAAGTAGGGAAATTGGTTATGGTAATTGAAGTAGTATGTCATTAGAATCAACTAAGATAAGTGATTAAAATTGGTAGAAAGTTTATTAATAAAGTGATAATATGGTTGTATGGTGTTCAATTAAATTAAATTTGATTTAGTTGGATTATGTAGATTATATGAATATCGACAGAGAAAAATGGTTGAAGATAACGGTGTTTAACAACTGTAACAAGAAATAGTAGAAGAATAAGCAGTTGTTCAGGACTAGTAGATTCAAACACCTAGTAGTATACTTTAATGACTAGAATTAATATACTTTAATTGAAAAACAAATGAATGGTTGTTGATAGTGGTATAATCGAAATACTAGCAATCCTAACCGATAAACGCTAACTAGAATTAGATGAAAACAATCTAAATGATTATAAGTTGAATTTTAGTATAAGTTGGTAGGAGATTAATGTAGTAACTAATAGGGTTATTGTGAATGGGTAGTATATGTTGGTAGCAAGTGGTATTAATAAGACTTATAATAATAGTATTGGTATTACTAAGTTGTAGGCTTTAGCCAATGTTGAATTGTTACTAAGTTGTAGGTTTTAGTCAATGAATTGTTGCTAAGTCAGAGGCCCATGTTGAAGTGATGAGTACCTACGCTTATTGGTACAAGGTTTGATATAGGCTTATGCCTTGGTGATGATGATTGTTCTTGTTGTTGTGTGTGATTGTTGCATTCATTGAGTCACATACATTTGCATATTTAAGTTGCCTGGATTGGAATTTTTTTTAAGTTGGAGCGAATGCTCATTATGTTGGCCTGGATTGGAGCGAATGCTCACTATGTTGGCCTGGATTGGCAAAATATTAAGTTGAAGGCTTATGCCTTGTTGATGCCTCGGTAAATTAACAGATTTCTAAGTTGAGAGTTTTACTCCAATGGTACCACATGCATGTGCACAGTTGAGTCGCATTTGAAGTTGCATAATTATAAGTTTCTATGTTGAGGTGTTGATTGATTTAAGTTGTTATTGCTACTTATAAGTTGTGAAATAGTTGTTATGTTGCGTGAGAAATGTTGTTGTGATATAATTGTTGTTGTTAATATATAACTGTTGTTGATTCTATTATAATTGTTATTATAAGTTGCGAAATGGTGATTTTATATAATTTGATCTAATATATTGTTTATCATGCATTCAATTATATTGATAGATATCTCACCCTTTTCATTTGTTTCGTCGTTGCCTTTATACTGGTAACGTACAAATATTCGAGAATGAAGAATTAATTGTTGTTAGTCCAAGTCGATTTAGTTGCTCTGATACGTAGCACTCGGGGGGATGAACGATTGTTGTTTAATTGTTGTAATTGTTTTAGTAGTTGAATCTTAAGTTGTTGTTATTAAAGAATCGTTATATTAAAGTTGTTTTGAGCTGGATATGAGGTTATGTCATTATAAGTTGAATTATGTGAAGCCGCTTATTAATAAAAGATGTTTTGTTTTCAAAAGAATAAATCAGGTTGTTATCAGTTTATCCGAACCAGTGTTATGTATCTAAATTAATTATGGCTGTATGAATTTGTCCTAAGTCGAAAATGTGGCATCTCATTTGTTTGTTGAATTTTTTTCACTCTGATTTCCTTATAATTACCGGGTAGAAATGGGGTGTTACACCAAGCATCTTAACTGTGTATCTCGTATATTTGTGGTTGACATTTTTCTAACCTCTGATTAAAATACCAAAAATATTTGCTTTTGTCTTTGTATATTTGTGGTATCGAGTCAAAACTTCTGACGAGTGTAAGTTTTTCCGGTGTTTTCCCCCCAACACTTGTTTTGCATTAATTTTTTAAAAAAAAATTGCAGTGCAATCGATTTTCACTTTGGAGAAATTGATTGCTCATTGTTCATTTCAGCCAAATTTTCAAAAAAAAACTTAGTGCAATCGATTTGCACGCGCGAAAATCTGATAAATTGTGTAATTTTCAAGTTTGTGGGTTTTGGCTCCAATTTTCTTTTAATTTTCATTTTAATTTCGAATTTATTCTTGGATCACCCAAAATTACACTACCTTATCATAATTAAACTATATCATACACCCTCATTTGATGACATAAACACCATTTGATTCAAATTTGGCTCCAAATTCATTTTCCAAGCCTAATTCCATACCCAAACCAAATTCCAAACCACCACTAATTCCCAACCCTAAATCCTTTAAATAGAGGTCTCCTCTCATTTAAATTTCAAGCTTTTGATAGCCAAACTCACCTTGCCAAAAATTCTATCTACTCTCTCCATTCCCCCAATTCTCCCAATTCACTCAAAGCTCTTCTTCTTCATAAAGTTTAGTAAATTCTTCATTGGAATTTTCTAAATCTTTGAGCTAAACCTCCATCCATACTCTTTTTATTCATCAATTCTCTAAATCTAAGCTTGTGATTATGATTTTTTGGAGCTAGATTGAAGCAATTTGAAGTGTTACTCTTGCCAATTTTCATCAAGATCTTTAAGTGGTGAGTTTGAATCTTCATCTTCCATAATGTGATCTCTTGATAATTCTTGTGTTTTGATTCATTGAGAAAACTTGTTTTTAGTTTCATTGGTGTTGATTTCTCAAAAAAATAGATGAAATTTTTGTGCTCAATTGAATCAAAGATCACAAGGTGTTTGGTGAAAAGTTTGAATAAGGATTTGTGCTTTTGAAATGTGATTTTTTGGTTTTAACAGTGAACAATCGATTGCATCTGTTAGTGCAATCTATTGCAGTTTTTATTTTTTGAGCGGAATGTTGAAAAATAAGGTTGTGCAATCGATTTGCACAATGCATAATGCTTTTTGTCTTGTTTTTTTTTACTTGTTTTGGATTATTACTCTTCTCCTACTCCATTATTTTGATGTTTTCCTTGGATTGTAATCTTGAATACCAAATTTCTCTTTAAATTCAATAGACTTTGGGAGTTGATGACGTTGGATAAATGTATTGTTGATTCAAATATATCAAAGGATGAATTAATTGATTCATTCTTGGATCTTTGAGTTAAGAATATATTTAGTGCTTTAATTCCCTAAGATGAGTGGTTGGACTTAAAGATGAAAGAATTTTGAGAAGATAATCCAAATTAATATATCATTTCCCATACCTCTTCATCTTATCCAATTCTTTTTTATTTTATAGTTGAAAAACATTAGAGGTTGATCTATATATCAATCCTCTCGTTTGCTTTTTCAACACATATATCATGCTTGACCGACCTCGTTGTAGGGTGACATCTATATAGGTTACTTGGCGATTGCTTAACATAGCTCTACATTGTGTCCCGAATCGGAAATGATCAATTTGTGGCATAAAATTTATGTTTTATAAAAATCCCCAAAGGATGTTTTGAGTCTTGATTTTGGTTCGACACTTGTGATACTTGTCGTGTTGCCGCTATGATTTTAATCAACCTTTTGATAAGTTTTCAATAACTTTGTCCAATTGAAATACTCAATCATCTCTGATCAAGTGTGATAATCTTTGATTGTTACAAAATGTATGATATACTTGACAAAAAGCATTTGAAACTTGTCGTGTGGTCGCTATAATTTTATCAAGCTTTTGGGTTATTTTGTCTATGCTTGGGTTATTTTTATGTGTGCATGTTAACCTGTTTGTACTCGCATACGAGTAGATTTCCTCTAAATACAGTTGTTACTCTGCCTATTTTTTTTGAAGACATGATTACATTTGAGGCATTGATTCATCCAAAATTTGGTATTTTTGGTCCGGATACTTGGTTTGGGAATCCAAAGGATGAGAATATGGTATTGGATTCTTGATGTCAAGTACTAGTTTCTTACCTGGTTAGATCTTTCTTTACCCTCACCTTTTAATTTTTGTACATAGGTTAGCATCTTCATCTCCTCCCATATTCTTAAATTTTCAAAATCTTCTCCCTTTTTCAAAAGCTTCTTTGTTTTCAAACTCGAACCGCTTTCATAAAAAACTTGGACTTAGGTCCATGCATTTTCAAACTTTTTTCTTAATCAAATGTTAATCCATCTAACCATACTCTAACCTTTTCAAAAAGACTAAAAAACATGTAACCTCATTCAACCCTTTTTTGTGCCCCTGTGCACTTTCTATCTTTAAAACCTTTTTGTGATCAGACATTAGTCATTTATAATTGAGATGTTTTTCCTCTATCCCCATGGTTCTCGACTTTTCTACTTGAGTACTAGAGGTGTTCTCAAACCCTCCCTCATGTTGGTGCATAGTCTTTTATTCTTTATCATACCTTGTGGGCGTTTAGACGAGTCTTCTCCTTTAAAAATGATGACTTGTCTCTTCATTTAAAATCAACCAATACACCAATTTTGGTCTTTGTTGGTATGTAGGCCTGGAACTCATTGGGAGTTCTATTAAATAAAAAATTGTAAAAAGTACTTCTTTTCTCACCTTCACCATCTATTTTGTACATACTTTTTATAACATATATACAAATTTTCAAAAAGGTTCCTGCAGAGTACCGTAGATGCTTAGGGTGTCTAATACCTTCCCTTTGCATAATTAACCCCCGTACCTTGATCTCTATTTTTATTTTTGGGTTTTGTTCGCTTTTTTCCCATATCCCTTTGGAAACAATAAAGTGCGGTGGCAACTTTCACTGATTTATGAGTTAAGTCAATTCAATGACTTAGTCTCAGAGTTTTTGCTGCTACAAAAGTGTATTTTAGTGGAATACAAGATATTGTGAAGTTTAAGATCCTTGACGAATTTTTAAACCTCGAGGGGTTGAAAGAAAAGTTTGACTACGAGTTGCTACCTAAAGATGGTAACAAGAGGGTGAAGAAGATTTCATACCGTGAGAACTGGAACATGAATGTTGATGGAAGGATAAGTTACAACATTGTAGAGGTGTAGAGCAACGAAGACATGAAGACCATGTGGAAATCATACCGTCGTAGACTAACTAAGGGGCCTATTGAGTTTAAAGCGATGGTTACTAGATCTGCCGAAGACGTGATAAAAATGCTGCAACGTCCATAATCATCTAGTAGAGTCCAAATGTGTTGTTTTCATTTCATTCAAGTAATTTTGTCACGTGTTGTTTTAAGTTATTTTCCCATGTGTTATTGTAAGTTATTTTCTCATGTGTTGTTTTAAGAAAGTATTTCGATGAACGAAAAGAACGTCGGTGTGTTGTTGTAATGCTTTGTTACATGTTATAACAATTTGAGTCAACATTACACAAAATATAACATAATGATAAATTGTTTATGCTAAGCTAACATATGAAGGTAATACGAGTGAAAGATGTAGCCATAGTTGTAAGCGTCCCACAACTGATAACATCAAAGAAGTTGCATCCAAGTGATAAAACTTTTTCCAATCAGAGGCACCGGGGGTTAAGGGAATCCATCTTACATGTTTACCTGAGTAAAAAAAACAATTAAATTAATAAACCAATTACTTTATATAGTAAAAAAATAAATTATTACCTGAACCCAATGGTTATTATTGACTAAACCAATGCACCAAATAGTTGGATTATGTGTAGGTGATGATGTCATAGGGAAAAAATTCAAGCACAGATTGCCTAAATGCCTAAATATTAATGCATTAAATATATAATATAGTAAAAAACCTAAAAAAATAACATTCTAAATATTAATGCATAATAAATATATAACATAATAAAAACACTAAAATAAAAGACATATTAATTAGTCGCGGTGTTGCCCAAATGAAGCACTCTATCAATCCATGCTCCAACAAATCTATACTATGTGGAGTCAACCATGTGTCTTTCACATAATCAATAAAGTCACTACAGTAAAGTCAACCATGGAGTCAACCGTTGACTATACTCAACCTCATCACTAGCCCGTACAACATCTGTCCATAACGTGTCTATGGTCTCTTGCATTTCTTTCATCACACATTGCTTGCATCGCATCCCAACATTTTTGTTAATGTGAAATTAGCAAATTAACTATAGTAAGCAACACAATTTCTACCATTTTCATCAAACCTAGACCTTTATCCGTCAAAATCACTTGTGGACACAAATCTTTCTGCACAAACAATTCCTTCAGCTTCTCCAAGACCCAACAAAAACCATTTGTCTGCTCAGACTCCATATAAGCAAATGCAACAGCAAACGTCAACTCGTTCGGTGTCATGCCAACAATTTCAAACAGAGGTTGCCTATATTTATTTGTCTTATATGTGCTATCCATAACTAAAACAATGGGAAAATATATCTCCACAATATATCTCCCACAATATCTGAGCTATCTCTTTTTCTACTCCAGTAGACATAGCCTGAATCCTATATGAGCTTAAGCAAATGTTGTATCTCACTTCTTAGACCCCTTATCTCTTTTTCTATCACACTCTTCTGCTTATATATTTGAGTGATCCAAGTGATATTTTCAGGATCCCGCTCTTGTAGGGAAATCAATATGTGTATAGGAGGAACACGTCTCTTTGTCAAATAAAAAACACGTTGCTTTTCATCTGAAGTCAACATGCCAACAAGCACATGACCTTCAAGCCTAACAGGTAATCCAAGATTTTGAACTCCACATTTTACATCAACCTTCCATCTAGACTCATCTTTTGACGGAGTCAATATGATTTTGAACGGACATCCACATCTCTTAGTTGCACTATAAGTTTCACTTTTATCCTTGTATTTCCCCCTTTATCACACCCAAAAGTTATTTTGTTACTCCTTCCTCTCTTACCGGTTTCAGTGTCCAAACGCTTGATAATAACAATGATTTTATTTCTTATTCCAATCTCTTTGATCTAGCTTGTAACCTCTTCTCGTGTAACGAATGTTTGTGTTGTAGAGAATACATCAGTGGTATCTACAGAGGACTCATTTTTTTAACAAACTTGGACCGAGTTTTCCATACCTGAAATGAAAAAAAATATAAAAAAAACGCGTTCCGGAAGACTTCAAAAAGTGTTTCGGTTTACATTTAAGAACAAAGCAGAACACTATTGGAAACTGTTCCGGTATATAAAACTGCATTTCAGAAGACTTTCCTAATATGTTTCGGTTTGCATAAAAATCATTTTTAAAATCGAAACACTTTCAAAAACTCTTGCGAAACATTTTTTTGAAAGTTTAGAACACTTATTTGTACTGTTCCGGTTCATATTTAACATACTAGAAGACTTGGACGAACTCTTCCAAAATATCTTTCGAACCAATTTGTTGGGGTACAAATTTCAAACTTTTTTGGTGAATGGTAAAAAATAAAAAAAAATAAAATGATTAAATTCTGCTAAGAGTAAAATTGACATTTAAAAAAAAAAGTAGGGGTACAACTAAAATTAGGGCTACAAAGTAAATTTTTCTTAAAATCCTCGTTGTTGGGCCATTATAGAAAGCCCAAGATATTGTTCCATCTGAGAAACCCAAAAACCTTTACTGAATTTCAAGCGATACCCTTTAGCGTTTGTTTTGCCTTCAAACAAACCTGTTGTGCTAAGCAAAGCGACGACGGTGGAAGTCGTATCGTCTTCTCATCCATTCACAGTAAGCATCTCTCTCTCTCTCATAAATTTTCTTTCTGTTTTTATTTTCAAAAACACAAACTAAGCCATGCAAAGATCTCTTCTCACCATTTTCAATTGCCTCTCTCTCCATCCCTCTCTCTCTGTCTATGAATGGGTCCTCAAATCCCACTGGGACCCAATTGCTTCTCTTGAACAATTTTTAAGAATGCCCATTTGAGAAACCCTTTTGTTTAATTTGATTAAAAATTGCATCTTTTTCAATGGCGTTGGTGTTTTTTCTGGCATGCTACCAAATATGCTATTCTAGTTTATGAGTGTTAGTTTCATGAAATTGGAAGGGTTGTTATGTAGAGTTGTTTCTTCTGAGTGTGTTTGGCTGTGTGTCTGAGGTTTAGTGATTAATAATGATGTTTGATTCACATGATTGAAATGAGATAGGAAGGGCTTTATGTTGGAATTATGGACTAGCCTTTGATTGATAGGCAATGTAAGGGTGGAAGATTTTCTTTTTAAGTTGATGGCCCTTCGCAGGCCAATAGCGTAGCGGTGGGGGGTCCTTCCACCAAGCTACACCACCGCAATATCGCGCTATTGACAACCTTGGTTTTAATTGACTTGTTTGTTTTCTTGACTTTTGTGTTTTGCTTTAAGGCCTATGTTTTGTTTTAGTAACTTCATTACATTTAATAACATTTCATGAATTTATAGTATTAACTATTTAATATGTATAGTATAATTCCAACAGCTGTCATCTGGGTTTTCCCCTTTGAACGCTGTTCACACAAGGAAAACAGAATGTTGCAACTCAGTGAAGCATGAGTAGACGGTAGCGGAAATTGAGGATTGTCCATTGCTTTGTTTGGATTACAGGAAGGAACCATCCCTAAAGTTTGCGGTATAAGTTTTTCAATTTTCCATGTAAAGAAATTTCTTCATAAACTTTATATAGATTAGTTCTCATGATACGTGATTTCTTGATGGATTGAGTTGTAAGATACACGTTTCTGTCAAACTACTTTTGAAAATCCTTTACTTTATTTCAATTTTATAAATAATTGGTCAAGACCTTTGTCTTTTTATTGTTGAATATTGATCAATATTTCGTGAATTTGGAGTATGAAAAAAAATTAAGAATAGTGGTAATCCTTGTATGCTATATCCTGTTATAGTGATTTTGCAATGGGCTGCTATATTTTGTTATCCGAGATTAATAACTGTGCTTTTGTTCCTCTCCCTGTGAATGAATGATGCCTTCTGTAGTTTAAGAATAAGTTAAACAAACACGTTGAACTTGTGTCACTCAATGTCAATACCAACATGCATTAGATATGTTCAATCAAATACTATATAATATGAAATTCTTTAGACATAGACTCCAAAGAGTTTATATAGAGTGAGCACCTTACAAACCAGTTTTGTAAGGAAGAGTTATGTCAAAACGCTAATAGATATCTCTTTCATGTTTATTATTTATCAACGAATTGCATTAATATTGTGTTTCCTCATATTTTTACAGTGTCAATTTTACCTCAATACGCTGTTTACTTAAGGAAAAGAGAATTTCATAACTCGATGAAGCATGAGTAGATGGAAGTCAAAGTTGAGGATTTTCAATTACTTCCTTTCGATTATTACAGGAAGGATCCATCCCTAAAATCTGCAGTATAAATCATTCAATTTTTTTCAGGTAAATGAAGTTCATCTTAAATTTTATGTAGATTAGTTGTCGAGATATGCAAGCAATAAAAACAATAACAATAACAACAACACATGCTGTCATTTCTTGATGTTTTGAAAGATACGAACTTCATTCAAAATATACTTTTGGAAATTCATTAATTTGTTATCATTCTAAAAGTAATTAGTTAGCTTCTTAAGTTTCAACATGTCGTATGCATTCAACAAGTTGCTTATTTGCTTGACTTTGGGGCTATCAATTTCCGATTGTAGAAAATTATGATTTGTTCGGATCCTATCGCCAGTGTTATCAAATATCCAGCATGGTGGATATACATGGCAGTTTTGGGCTCCCCGCAATGGTAAATGTAAGCTGATATTGCAGGTTTTTCCGTCATAATCTGTTATAACGGCGCCGCAAGATGGCTGTTATGGCGGGATTTTGGCGCCTGCCATGGACTACCACCCGCCATCGACAACACTGAGCTCCTATTTGACAACCGTGCTTAGAATCTTTTCTTTTAATGTTTTGGCGATTTTTCTTATCTTCTCTAGCCTTTTGTTCTTTTAAGAGTTTGCATTACCCTTGTCAATTGCGACCTCCCTTCTATTTTGATAAGTTACTTTTACAAAACAAAATCAAAAAAGAAATTCAAGCTTCTGTTTTTCACTTAACTTTTTTTCTCATTTTAGTCATCAGTAATGGAAGTGGGAGTGGTGGATCCTTACACAACAAATCCAGGTCCAATTGATGGTTCAGTTCTATATGATCAAGACAAGCACGTATCAAACGCAGTTTGGGAAGGGCAGGTGCATTTTGCTAACTGCCACTACCTTCCGCTTCACTATATTTCGTTTTCTTTTCTGAAAATTAATTGACTATTTGTATAACTGTTCTCTCGTTAATACCTTTATTAGCAGGAGCGCGGTGCCCTCAGATGTCACGAACACACTTCAAAACTCGATCAGTGGACACTTACACCAAAACAGGTTGAATTGGTAGAGAAGGCTGGATTTGGATACTTAAGGTCAATTCCAGCTATTAGTCTAGACAACCCACTTATCTCTGCTCTAGTTGAAAGATGGAGAAGAGAAACAAACACTTTTCACTTGAATGTTGGTGAAATGACAGTAACCCTTAAAGATGTCGCGCTCTTGCTTGGGCTGGCAATTGACGGGGAACCCGTAATAGGCCTGACATATACCTCATGCCATTCCGTTTGTGAAAAGTATCTTGGCCGATCACCCGAATCGGGATACACGAGTGGCGGGATGGTGAAGCTAAGTTGGTTGAAGGAGTTCTTTTCTCGATGTCCTGATGTTGCTCCAATTGAAGTGATCGAGCAACATACTCGTGCTTATCTTCTTTATCTTGTAGGTAGTACCATATTCTCCACAACTACAGGGAATAAGGTCCCTGTAATGTATTTGCCGTTGTTTGAGAATTTTGTTAGATGTGGACAATATGCATGGGGCTCGGCGGCTTTGTCGTTCTTGTATAGAGCACTAGGAAATGCCTCGCTAAGAACTCAAAGCACCATCAGTGGCTGTTTAACACTACTGCAGGTTGTGGTCCTCTTTATCATTTTCTTTCGAACTGTAGTTTTTCTTGCTTATCAGATTGAAGGCGTGTTATGTAACACGTGTCAGGTGTCGTGGACACAACACCATGTGTTGACATTTTCTCAGTTTAATATTGGTGTCACCATGTTACTGTTTGGTTGGTGTTCGTGTATGTGTTATTGCTTCACAGGATTTAACCGATTATTATGCATTTGCAGTGTTGGAGTTACTTTCATCTAAATGTTGGACGACCAAAGCTCAATCTTGATATGATGCATGATCGATTTCCCTTTGTGCTTAGATGGAAAGGAAAACAAAGTGGCCCAACTGCAAATCGCGATGTGGTATTTTATCGGAAAGCTTTGGATTCCCTAAAACCGTGTGATGTAAGTCTTATTTTCATTCTCATGTTTAATATAGGCATGTTAATATTCTATATATTTTTTTAAGATATAGAATCCAGTTTTACTAGTCTAGATCTACAGGTGGAATGGCTCCCCTACCGAAACATGGACAGCATGGTAATTCCAGATCATATCAAAAGCACTTTAATTATTGGGAGGTCAAAGACAATGCTAATATGCTTTGACAAGGCTGAAAGACATCTTCCAAATCGGTGCTTAAGGCAATATGGCATGCTTCAATCAATTCCGGATGATGTGGAGCGATGGGAGAGGAAGAGTAGAGGAGTTGACGGTGGGGTTGATTTATCTGGAAAAATGGAGTCAGAACTTACTGAGTGGATGGACCGTCAGCTGTACATTGTTGATGGAGACGAGGGTGTTGATGAAAGCGAGTACATGGATTGGTATATGAGGATTACCCGCAAGTTCATAGGGAGGCCTATTTCTCTGTCATCTGAGTTTCAAAGAACGGTAAGGATATGTTTCACGAGTTAATTTTTATGTATCAAGTAGCAATTGTAGATTAAGTTTGAAATGCTTTTTTATAGAAAATAAACAAATCCTTGCAGAATGCTGGTCTGAGGGATATCGCACACATTGCCGATACTTTTTCAACCAAAGGGTTAGATCCGCAACAAATAGAATCAATATCTCGGATACGATATATTGCACATGAATGTTTGAGAGACCAAATCAGTGGTCCAACAATAGTAACAGCCCCACCTCAAGCTGAACATGGAAAACGAGTAAGGGGAAAGGAGAGGGTCAGAAGAAAAGGCGGGGCGGGTAAACGATTGCGGAAGGATGGTGTGATTCAATATAACGTTGCTAGCGAGGACGAACAACCTCAATTCTATGGCACCACTATTGAGGTTAACCAATTGCATCTAAGTCACATGGATAGAGAGATGGAGCATCATGCACAATTATATACTGTGGAAAATGCAGTAAATTCTGTCCGTATGCTTCACGCAGAAGCTGAAAATATGCACCTCTGCGACACACACCTTGGGGTTGATCAATCTGAGCTAGGCTATGATGACGATGAAAACGACGATTTTAACCATGATGATCTGAAGCAAGAAGCTGATGAGGAAATAAAAGAAGAGTTTAACCATATGACTTCCGAGCAAAATATTGAGGAGCTCCATGCAGGGAATGAGATCGATCATATAGATCAAGATTTACGACCGTGTGATCATATTGTGATCGACGATTCACAGTTTTGTGACGTAAGTCACGAGATCAACACAAAAAACTTTTCAGATGATGCGGACGAAGTGAATCACACGCATTTTGTCGATCCACAAGAATTCAATCCAAGTGAAGATTTTGTTAATTCTCAACTTTCTCATGTTAATGATGAAAGTGAACTACCATCATCTGCTATGGCAACAATAGAAGTGTCTCAACATTCTTCAATTGAACCTCATGGTGATATTTCCCAGAAAGGTGATTGTAGTGTTGCTGTATAGTGCATAGCTTACATTTACATTTATTTGTAGAGAAGCAAAATACAAAAGTTTTTAGGCAGACTTAATTCTCATGAGAAGTGATCATGCCATGTATAATTATTTATATTCATTTTTTGATGCCTAACTTGCATTTTCTTATATTAGTAACAATCACTGTCTTCTGATTTTTTTTCTTAAGAATAAATGGTTGTAGAAAATGTTCATTTGCGATTTATTGAAATAGAAACTTTGATTTCTTTCATTGACATTGTTCATGAATGATTAGAAAAACTTTACGGTCCTGGGAACTGAAACAGAGTCAACTAATCCATTTATTATGTACCAACATATAGTTTAAAAAACAAAAGAAAATAAAGAATTGAAATCTCAAGACATATCAAGTATAGAGGCATCCTTTTTCTTTGCAACATGTGCGAGCACGATTTATTTAGGCCATTTATCAATTATATTTTAATAGACTATGTATTAAAACTGATATAAATTATCTTTTAAAATGTAATAGACTATGTATTAACACTATGATATATAAATTATCTTTTAAAATGTAATAGACTATGTATTAAAGCTATAATATCATAATAACTGAGATGGTACGAATCAAAATGTGGAGCACAAGGTCTATGTCCTTTGCAGGTAGAGTCACACTCATAAACTCAGTCTTGCTTATTATACATTCGTATTGGAGCCAAATTATTATCCTTCCAAAGAGGACAATCAAGGATATCAATAGTGTGTGCATAACTTTACTTTGGACATGAAATGCCTTGGTTGGAAATGCAGGTAACATAGCATGGAATAAGGTTTTCATGCCTAAAAGGCTGGAGGCATGGGTTTTCAAAATACACTCCTTTGGAATCAAGCTACTATTGGTAAGCATATTTGGGCAATTGCGAACAAGGCCGACAATATATGGATAAAATGGGTGCATAACGTATACATCAAGAATGATTTTTGGTGGGATCACAAGGCCCACATGAAAAGTAGTTGGTATTGGCGAACGATTGTTGACATGAAGATCAATATCAAAGCTGACAGTAATACTCAGAGTTTCATGACAGGAAAATACAGTATCCAACAAATTATAAAAATTCTACAGGGTGTAACTGATAATAAGTTTTGATTTGCAGAGGTCTGGAACAGAATGAGCATTCTCAGACATCGTTTCATCATTTGGTTTACAATTCAGGATAGGCTGAAAACAAAGCAAAGATTGTTCAAGTTAAAAAATAATTCAAGATGCTAACTGTCTGATCTGTAGAGACATAGAGGAATCTTGTACTCATTTGTTTTTCAATTGCGTGTTAAGTAGGAGAATTTGGAATAACATAAAGGATTGGCTCAACTGGAAGGTGCAGGAGAACAATATCATGAATACATAAAATGGATCACTTTTACGAATATATCCAAGTTTAAGAATGTTGGGAATCCACCAAAATCTATGATGAATTTCTATCGATCTTGATGAACAAGATTGATATCACACACAATGGAAATGGAAAATTAAAGAAAAGAAGAAGAAAGAATGATTTTCTGCAGAGTTTCTCTCTGCCCACAAACTGTGGAAAACTTTATTATTCACTTTGCAACTGCAAAATAATGTGAATGAATTCAATTACAAAACATAGGGGTTACTCCCACTATTTATAGATTTAGGTTATCTTGCACCCAAAGTTAAATCAAATATATTCTATTTTAGATTTAAATCAAATCTATCTAAATGTAAAATCAAATCTGTGTGTAACAAACTATTTCCACACTCCTAAGTCAAATCAAATCTTTTCAACACAAGAAATTACTTTCAACACAAGAAATTACTTTCAACACACCACCTAATTCATTGTGTCTAAGCTATCAACATTCATCATAGCTCTTAGTCTTTGAAATACTTTGACCTGCACACCCTTTGTCATGATATATGCAATCTGATTCTCAGTTCTGCAGTGTCCCAAATTCATCTTCCCATCTGCTACCCGCTCTCGAAGATAGTGGAACCTCATTTCAATGTGTTTGCTTCGACCATGAGCTATTGGGTTCTTCGCCAGGTTGATAGATGACATGTTGTCGATCTTCATGGTAATTGCTCCATGATCTTTACCAGTGATTTATTCGACCAAATTTACCATCCAAGTTGCTTGACATGCACAAAGAGAAACAACTATGTATTTTGCTTTGCATGATGATAATTCCACAACTGATTCCTTTCTCGAACTCCAAGCAATTGACACACCACCTAACATAAACACATATCCTACTGTGGATTTTCGATCCTCAGCATCACTGCACTAACTCAAATCTGTGTACCCCACTAACTTGCATTCATTTCCTTTACCAGCTGCTGGAAATAAAATGCCATAGTAAAAAATTCCTTTCAAATACCTCAATATCCTCTTTGTCGCTGCTAGGTGTGATACCTTTGGTTTCTGCATGAATCTACTCACGATACCCATATTGTATGCTAAGTCAGGCCTCGTATGACAAATGTATCTTAAGGACCCAATAAGTCTTCTATATTGGGTTAGGTCGACATCATCTTCTTCTGAGTTTTCGACAGTTGCAGTATTGGTTCTGCACATGTCGAAGTCGAATTGCATTCTTCCATCTCAAATCTCTTGAGAATTTCTCCTGCATATCTTCTTTGATGCATAATAAAACCTCTACTACTCTTGTAGAATTTGATGCCTAGAAATATGAAATATCACCTAAATTAGACATTTCGAATTCCTTGCTGAGATCACCTATCAAGTCTTTGATCTCCTTCTTGCAGCTACCTGTTATCAATAAGTCATCTACATAGAGACATAATATAAGCAATTCACTATTGGTTCTTCTTACATATACTTCATGTTCAGTTGTGCACTTCACAAATTCCTTCTCCCTTAGAAAACTATCAATCTTCTTATTCCAAGCTCTTGGAGCTTGTTTCAATCCATACAGGACTTTATGAAGCATGTACACCTTTATCTCTTTGTTATGTTTCACAAACCCAATTGGTTGTTTAACATAAACTTCTTCATCTAACGATCCATTCAGGAATGCACACTTAACATCCATTTGACATATGTGCCAACTGTTTATTTCTGCTAAGCCAACAACCAACCTGATTGTTTCGATCCTAGCCACAGGTGCAAAAACCTCATCGAAGTCAATTCCTTCTTTCTGGAGAAATCTTTTCACCACTAGCCTTTGTTTGTGTCGAGTTACTTCCCCTTTAGGATTCATTTTCACTTTGTATACCCACTTGACATCAATTGCTTTCTTGCCTAGAGGCAATTCGACAAGTGACCAAGTGTTGTTGTCTTCAATGGATTTCACTTCTTCGTTTAATGCTTTTACCCACTTCGAATCTTTCAATGCATCAACTACATTGACTGGTTTAACATATGCATAGAAAGAATAATGTACCAACTCACCTTCGTTATCAACCACATCATCTGATGTAACCACACAATCATGCATGAACGTATCTTGTTCTTTGATGTCTGTTTGTACTTGTACTTGGTTGATCCATAACCGCTGGTTCCTCTCGTCGAACTTCTCTTTCGACTTGAGTTTCTGGTTCTTCAAGTAAGATTCTCATTGAATCTTTCTTGATATTTTGAGTCTAATCCCATTCTTTCAGATCATTTATAATCACGTCCCTGTTGATCACAATCTTCTTGTTTACTGGGTCGAACAACTTGTAACCTCCTATCGAATGATATCCTACTAGAATCATTTGACTCGACTTGTCAACAAGTTTTCTTCTCAATTGATCCGATACATGTTTATGTGCAATAGATCCAAATACATTCAGATGACTCAAACTAGGTTTTACACAAGACCAACATTGTTCTGGAGTAATCCCTTCTAGCTTCTTCGTTGGACATCTGTTCAAAATATAAGTTGCAGTAGACACAACTTCACCCCAAAACTCTTTAGGTAAATTCTTGCCTTTCAACATAGTTCGAACCATATTCATGATGGTTCGATTTTTCCTTTCTGCAGTACTATTATGCTGTAGAGTGTAGGGTGGAACCACCTCATGCACAATCCCTTCTTTTTCACATAACTTATCAAAGTCTTTCGACACATACTCTTCACCACCATCAGTTCTCAAAACTTTGAGCTTTCGACCATAGACTTACACTTGGCAAATACCTCGATCACTTCACTTTTCTTCTTGATCAGGTAAGTCCATAGTTTTCTACTAAAATCATCTATGAATGTGACAAAGTATTTATTACCTCCAAACGAATCCACTTGGATTGGTCCATATACATCAGAGTATATGACTTCGAGAATAGCCTTCGACTTGCTTCCGACATCCTTGCTGAAGCTATTCTTGTGCTGCTTCGCTTGCACACATTCTTCACAAACTTCGTTTGGAATGTCAATTTCTGGAAAACCTAAAACCATATTCTTTCTCTTTAAATCTTTGATGTCTCTGAAGTTGAGATGACCTAGTCGATAGTGCCATATCTATTCGTCTCTGCTAGCTACAATCTGTCATACCCCAAATTTGCCCGCCCTTTACTTTTGCAATCAAAAATATTTTCAACATTGGTTTTTATAAAATTCTTTGGGTTTATTTACACTAATATTTTGGGTTTTATAAATACTCGTTTTTAAATCTATTCAAAAATATAATAGTTTACTGTTAAAATTATTTGCATCTTTAAATAGAAAATACTTGCTCGCCTCCATATAATTTCTATTAGCTTTTAATTTTGAATAAGTAATATAGCACAATTGTTAAGGATGAAGCTTGCAAGTATAAGGTCGTGAGTTCGAATCTCTTGTGTTGCATTTTTTTCTTCTAGTTTTTGTCACTAATTTCCTTTCCTTTTTGGGAATTAAACTTTGGGCTTTTCATTGGATTGGCTAACTTACTTCCTAAGTTTTAACCTAATCTCAAATCTCAAATCTATAAATAGGGCTCTGGTATTCCTAATTTTTTAATCAATGATCACCATATTATCAACAAATTCTTGGAGAGAAACCTTGTCATTGTCTATATCAGGTAGTGGCCAAGGATCATCAACAATCATTGGGAGAATTACACAACCAACAATTATTGGAGAGAAATTTTGTTGTTGTTGTCTCTATCAGACAATAGCAAACAGACACCAATAATCATCTACGAAATCCACGATTTTCCATAATTATTATATATATTACAAGAGAGTTTTGTATTCTAAAAATACTTGCTAGAATTTTGTTTTGAAAAGTACTAACTAACATAATTACTGGGGCATTACAAAGTTAAAATTAATAAATGAATGCAATTTCCCTTAAATAAAATATATAGTAGAATAAAATCAATTAATTCCCCTAAAATAAAATCAATTAATATATCTATAATTTTAGCTACTAAAGAGCACTAAAATTAAAATAATGATATAGGTGTAATACGGTGAACTGACTTTTTTAGTGTTTGTATCGCAAATGTGCGGATAGCAAGAGTCGCCACCGACTTTTATTTTTATCCAATTAAGGGAAGGTAAAAAGTACAGAAAAAGACCTTCGTTAGATTCTGAGTTCGGGAGAATGGTTATGAAAAGGGAAGGTATTAGCACCCCTTTCCATCCGTAGTTTATTCTACGGGCTCTTAGTTGCTCTAGATCACCTTTTAAAATTGCTTTCTGTGTGTTTGACAAAAATGTTTTGAAAAAGGCATTCCGCTTTGACTTTGTAATGACTCATGTAGGAGTGTATACAAAGTGTTTGGAAATGTTTCGTTTTGAAAAGAGTTTGAACTTTGAAAAAAAGAGTGTGTGGTGTGAAAAGTATTTGGTTTAGAGCAAGCAACTAAAAGACTTATTTACCTACTCAGAATTGGTCGTTTTTTGTATTGTTACGTTCCTTTAGAATAGCGCTAACCATACCATTAGTTAGTAGGTAGCTCCATTCGTTGGATGTAAGCGGGACATTCGAAGGGACATCGGGCGGTCATAGAAGGCAACTTGTAGGAAGTATCCTAGCACATTCGAAGGGACTATCATCATTTTTTGTAGGCGACAATCGAGGGTCAAGATCATGTATTTGGAGGCGGCATCGTGGGTCTTATGATCTTTGTATCGAAGGGACTATGATGATTTGTTTGGAAGGCAACGGTGCTAGAATACCTCTACGTTCGAGGGACATGACCATTTTGAATTCGTAAGGCAACGAGAGAGAATTACCCTAAGGGGTGCGTGTGTGAAAGAAGTGTGTTGATTTCGGATATTTTATCTTGAAAATTAGCGGGCTAAGTTCATTATTATCTTGCCATGCACGCCTAGTTACTAGCAGTTGATAGGGTGAGGAAAGTAAAATGCGAAATGTAAAGGTGCGGAAAGGTAAACGTCCTACGCTATTACATGGCTTTGGGGCAGATACATAATTTAAAAATGCGGAAAATAAAGGCCTAATTTAAACTATTACATCCCATAGACAGTTACATTATTGAAAGATAAAATGCGAAAACGGTAAAGAAATGTCTGAAGCGGAATAACCTGTGAAACGATAAGAGAAATTGAAAAATATGATGAAATCGAAATAAGAGAAAATGTTAGAAAAATGCAAGTTTTTATATGAGAAAATTATTACATGCTAGAAATAATATAAATATGCTAAAATAAATTTTTGGGATTTTTTGGATGCAATTTAATAATTAAAAACTAATTAAATGTGATTTAAATGCAAAATTATGAATACAAATAAATATGCATGCAAAATTGTATTTTTTAATTTTATAAATTAAATAAAGATTTTCTGAAAATAATGTAAAAAGAAAAATAATTTTTGATGGTTTTTTAATGCTTAAATAAAATTATGAAAAGGAATTAAATTGATGCAAAATATTAAAAATAAATGGAAAATATGAAAATAGGAAAATAATGCAAGTTTGAGAAAAAGAAGCAAAACTGGTTTTGGCAGGGATCGAACTCATGACCCTGGAGAGCATCCCACAACAGTATGTGCCTTAACCACTAGGCCACGTTGCATTTGATGTTTTGAAGTTCAGAATCAAATCAATATGAAGGTAAACTTGTCACTGATTTGAATTCAAACCCAGTCAGCCGTGTGGTCCCCACGTGTAACGAGTAAGCGAATCAGAGCGAGCCAAACTTCCACGCGTGCAGTCCAACTTTCAACGCCGGAGTCCACGCCGGAGCTAGGGCTCCGGTCATCTTCTCCGATTGCCCTTAAATCTAAAAACCTGCAAAATGCATCGTTCAAAGTGAAACAAAAACCCAAATCGACTAATTCGATCCTTGCGAGCACGATGGTGCAATCCTTTCGTCCTGAAACGGCCTGGAACTCGTGTTTCGAAACTCACAGTTCTAAAAACCCTAACAATGGCATGCTTGGATTTCTACGTGGAAACTTTCATGTAATGCATCAAACATAATCTAATGAATACCCTGGACACAAACAAACACATGAAAACGATTAATAATGCATGAAATATCAAAATCGAAATTGCAAAGAATAGCAAACCGGTGAGAGTTGAATAACGCGTTCTGGGCAGTTCTGGGCACGAGTAAAGGTTGCTTTTGCTTGCTGGGAACCTCCTGAGCAAGAATGGATGGCTAGATCGGGCTGAAACCTGCTGCAATTTGGAATTTGATTTTTCTCAAGTTTTGAGAAAAATTTGGCACAATAAGGACTCTCTCTTGGGCTAGGGTTTCGTGTTGCTTGCTTGTGATCTTGCTGAGCATTTATAGAGAAAGTTTGGATGGCAAAAGGAGTGAAAAAAGATTGCTCCATCAATGTGCAAATATTTTCCATTTAAAACAAATCAAATATTTGAAAAATTGATTTTCTCATGAATGCCATGGCTAGCACGAATTTGGTATGAATATTGGGCTTTCTTGGACTTTAAGAAAGATATAAATCCATTCCTTTTGAAAAAAAACTTAATTTTCATATTTTATATAATTTATTTTTGAATTAAATGTTATAAAATTCAAATATAAATCATAAAAATAGAAAATCACCAAGGTCAAGCATTTATGGGTCAAAAATATTGTCATGAACAAGTTTGGATCAAAATATTTTAGGCCCATTTGGGAAATTTTGCATTTTGACCAAAATGTCCTTTTGTGCAATTGTCCAAAATTGCCCAACTTCTGAATAGTGTATCTTGCTCAATTTTCCACATTTTTGAGTGTTCTTGGACTTTTTGGAAATCTCTAAGAGTCCTCTAACCAACCTTTTTGGTCTCATCTCAATTGGAGTTTCCATGCTCAATATATCTTCAAAACAAAAAGTTGACTTTTTGTTGACTTTGAAAAGGACCTGTAATGTTTTGATCCATACCTTCCAAATGAAGCATTTTTTGAACATTCTTGTGAGACATGAAGTTGTAGAGAATTGAATTTCCTTCAAAATGAGAGGTGGTGGAAAAATTTCTGAGAAAGTATGAAGAAGTTATGCTCAGTCAAAGTTCAGTTGACTTTTCATTGAAAAACCCTAATTTGGAAAGTTTGACTTTTGAGTAAATCTTGAGTTTTCTTGATGAATCATGATCAACCCTTGATCAAATGATGAATGTAACTTCAAAATGAGGATGTTGACCAAAAATCAGGAAGTTTGACTGTATGTTGACCACAGTTGACTTTTTGTCCAATACAACTGATTTTCAACCATCTGAGCAATTGTCTGAGGAAACTTGACTTGTGAAGCTTGAAACTTGACATGGAGAATCTTTGAAACATATGTGGAGGCATGAAGACCATTAGAGATATTGGAAGTCCATCTTGACTTGAGAGATACCAAACCCTAATTTGGGTTGATTGTCTAGGAGAGAGTTTGTCTGATCAACTCTTGAGGAATCCTTGAGTATGGATGTATGAAATCTCTTGAGTGGATGGAGGGCAAATTTTGGGGTATGACAATAGGGAATATAAATAATTGAAAAGTTTGATTTCTAACTCTTGATTAAGACTCAAAACCCTAGTTTATGAATTTGTTTTCTTTCTAATTCTCAAATCTCAATCTAATTAAAACATTTCAATCTCTCTGAAAAAGCATCAGTGCATACCGTAAGTGCCAAGCCAAACAATCAAAAGTCAAAATATTTCTTTTATAAGATGCTAAATTTCATGTTGTTTGCTTTTCAGGATCAAGTTTGATTTGGTGTTAAAAGACTTTTGAAACAAATTGATCAGAATTTAAGTAGAAGGTTAAAAATTAACATCAGGTACTATTATTTCATCTCTATGATTGTTTGAAATGTTTCCTAAAAAATAATTGTCTAGTCATCTAAAACGAAAAAGAAAGAAACTAATTGAAATCAATAATAAATCTCAAAAGGGTGATATTCATATTTTTTTTTGAAAACACTCTTCAATTCCTATTTCGAATGATGTAATTCTAGGTAATTTGAACATTGAAGTTGAGATTTTAGAGATTGAACAACTAAATAGGATTGTTGAAGAGCAAAATATTTTGGTTGAAAACAATGAAAATGAAGATGATGTTGAAGTCGGAAATTTTGATGATGATGGTTATACTAGGTTATATGATATTGAGTTCTTTAAAGACTTTTAATTGTTTTCCTAATGCATGCACAACTTATAGAATAATATTGACTATTCCTATCGGTGTTGCATTTGCTGAAAGAAGTTTTTCTAAAATAAAATTATTAAATTTTTATTTGAGATCTACTATGTCACAAGATAGATTAAATAGTCTTACATTGATTTCAATTGAAAATAATTTTATTAAGAACTTTGATTATGAAGGAATTATTAATGAATTTGTAACAAAAAATGCTAAAAGGATGATATTTAAATAATTTTAAACGTTTGATCAATTTTTTATAGGAAAAAAGATCGAATCAAGATAAATAAGAATAAGAAGAAAAAGAAGAAGAATAATAAATTTCTTTATACTGGTTTATGTTTTGATGTAGTATATACATTCATTCTTTTTGGACAATGTCAAATGAAAATGTGTTTTTTATCCAATTATTTCTTTTATCGTTATGTATATATTGTAAAAAAAATAAATAGGGACACTAATCTTTTGATAGTCTGCCTTGCAAGAACTTTCAAATTGAGAATGAAAGTATAATTCAACTACAAATATATTATATTACTATCTATTATCATCATTTCCCAAATAGCTGTAAAGTCTAGTCCTTAATTATTAGCGCTTGAAGAAGCTCGCAGTTTAGGAAGAGAGTTAATAGATCAATGATTGATGAAATTATCAGATAGGTTAATCTTGCCGAGTTTGGGAAGTACCAAGAATGGATCACTATGAGCATTTCTAAAACATGAGATGAACCACCATGCCTGCAATAAATTGTATCGAAATTAGCAATTATCCACTTCAAAATATGGCTCAAAATTTTTTTTGGTTAAACTTATTTATGTCATAAAGGTTGGTTCTGTAAAGAATTTTAGCTAAACAAATTAAAAAACTACCTCTTTTTACTTTCTATTGCTTCATCACTTGATATCTGCCAAATCACACGTATCGGGTTAAGTTTTGCAAATATTGCACATCCATGACCTCCAACGTCTGCGGCTATCATCGCTCACGTTTCCGTTGGGGAAAAACCTATCAAAATCTAATGACGTTGTTTCTATAGTCGTCTCTTGTTCACTCAGATTGAAGAAAGCCAAATACAATTCTCCTGAATACCAATATAATAATATAAGTGTTTATTATTAGGATGTAGAAAAGAGACATCAGAGCATAAGGTTTCAGAGGCTCAAGTGAGGATACTGGCCTCCAAGCTATGAGTCTAACTTACTCTGCCGTCGGGAGCCCTTAGATAAGAGGTTATGAGAGAGATAGAGAATGCAGTTCTCCCTTTCCTCCGAGGTGTTTAGGCCTATTTATAATATAGGTCATAACCCTCATTTAATTAGCCATGATTAATGGTAACCGTTTATTAATATCTTATAACGTTCGTAACCGCTCTTAATAACTTGTAACTCTTGTAACCGCTACTTATTAAGTTTCGTAACTGAAACCAACCCGGCTTGACTCGACTCGTCCATCATAGTTAGACAGTGGGCATATGACTAGAGAGTCCGGCCATAATACCCGGCTCTGATCCGGGGATCCCGTCGAGGTGTTGATCGGTTATCAGCTAATAAGCCTACCTCAGTCTCTTTTCATCTCTCCTAGCTCGAGCAGTAGATTTTATGCACGAACATAAGCCCCCAGAGCATATGACTTCTAGCCTTGAAGCCTTATGGTCGATTTAATAGAAGCATGAATATTTGCCTCGAGCTGGACTTCCAATACCGAGCTATGCCTCTATGCGAATTTCGCTTGTATATAGAGGTTTATCATTTTCTATTTTTTAAGCAGGCATTAATTCACCGGAGTTTAAGTGACCACGGGTTTTATTAAACTTGAGTGAACTCAAAGTGTGTAAATCATAGCCGAGGATTTTATGGTATTCGTCTATTTTAATGGTTCAATTCATCCGGAGGTGGTAGTTTGACCAATTTAGGCTTTGATTCCACTCCGATCAAGTACTCAACTCTTTTTGATGAAGAATATTTGCTTATACGGGCTGTACGCGACCGATCATGCAGTGTCGGGAATTATAGAAAGCCCTCAGTGTTTTACATGTCTGCTTTTCATCATAATTTCATGGAGCTTTTAAGACTCACTATACCTCTAAAAGGAGGTGTTCGTATTACTCAACCTTCGTGAAGGGAGCATTTAACTGATGCATAAATATGCCTTTGAGCAAGTTTGTGAGGAAAAACTTGGAGGTTTAAATCAATTTAAAATTTTCAGAGCTCCTTATGCAAGGATATACTGAGAACGCTCTGAGCAATTTGCTGTGAGATATAAGAGTATCTTTCAAGCATTTTTCCGATTTTTGAGGCGTTTTAGATCAAAACCTCTAGCTTAGATACATTTTTATCCACGAGTCTTCGGATTTTGTCTACGAGAGACTCTGTTTGTGAATAAGTCAGATATAATTATGAACACCAAGGGTTGTTAGTCCCTGTCCATATAAAGCTCATACAAACCGTAAAATTATATCTAAGACGGCTCAACTTAGAACCGATGTATAGAGCCATGTACTGGCTTGTATGGGCCAGTTAATAGTATTTTAAGCGTGGAATGTCTTTGAACACTCAGGAGTATTTAGTTTTGATTTATCTACAGGTGCCTTTAGGCATTTTTTGATGTGAACCAAGGTACAAAGCCTTCGAGAATATCCTTAGATATGTTCTGGAAGAATCCGATTATGGTTCCTCGCCTGAGAGCTTTCCCATAAGGAAAGTTAAGTTTTTTTAAACAACCATGTAAGCTTTATGGAGGATGATGATGATGACGATCCCCTCAGCTGTTTGGTGTAGCAGGTGCCGCTCGAGACAACCAAGTGTTTTTCTTGGTTATTTTGTCTCGTTAATCACCCCCTTTTTTGGCGGGTGCATTTTGTAATAACATGCTTGTTAATAATAGATTTTTACTATCTTTAACCATACTTTCTGTTGCTTTAAACATATTTGTGAATTTCACCATAGAAACTTTATTTCCCGATTTTCGATTTGCTTTTCATTTTTATGCATGGAATGGTTATGGATGTATAGTAGCCCCCAAGTCGAGTGGCTCTATCAGACCATGAGGACTTTATATAAGGGACACTAACGCTTGCATGCAAATTTAAAAATGTTTTATCCAATTTCATCAACCTCCCCGACTTGCAATTTAGCCCCCGACTCTTTGAAAACGACTATAAGATGATTGAGGCTTGGGCGTTTTTATGCTTTTGAAGCGTTGCTTTGTACGAGGCGTAAAGACGATGGGATAAAGCCAATGAGGTTTGACCATGGCAAAAAGCCGGGAGATACCTAAGAAGGTTCATGGAAATGAACCAAGGCATTGAGCCGAGTTATGGCAAAATGATGGGCTATACCTGAGTAGGTTCATTGAAATGAACCAAGGCATTGAGCCGAGTTGTGGCAAAATGCTGGGCTATACCTGAGTAGGTTCATGGAAATGGACCAAGGCATTGAGCCGAATTATGGCGAAATGCCAGACTATACCTGAGTAGGTTCATGGAAATGAACCAAGGCATTGAGCCAAATTGTGGGTACACCAGAGTACAGAGCCCGTGGCATTGAGCCATAGCGAAATGTCGAGGATGATACACCTGGAACTAGTACCTTAAAAGGTCCAGCCGAGGTGCAGTTCACTCATAAGGGTACACCCGAAGATGTAGAGCTCGTGGAATAGAGCCGTGGCATGAAGCCGAGGAGGATACACCTGAAACTAGTACCTTAATAGGTTCAAACGACATGCAATGCACTCATGAGGGTACACCCGAAGATGTAGAGCTCATGGCATAGAGCCGCGACATGAAGTCGGGGAGGATACACCTGGAACTAGTACCTTAATAGGTTCATCCGAGGTGTAGTGCACTTATGAGGGTACACCCGAAGATGTAGAGCTTGTGGCATAGAGCCGTGGCATGACGCCAAGGAGGATACACCTGGAACTAGTACGTTAATAGGTCCAGGCCGAGGTGCAGTGCACTAATGAGGGTACACTTGAAGATGCAGAGCTCGTGGGATAGAGCTATGGCATGAATCCAGGGAGGATACACTTGGAAATGGTACCTTAAAAGGTCCAGCCGAGGTGTAGTGCACTCATGAGGGTACACCCGAAGGTGCAAAGCTTGTGGTACACCCGAAGGTGCAAAGCTTGTGGCATAGAGCCGTGGCATGAAGCTGGGGAGGATACACATGGAACTAGTACCTTAAAATGTCCAGCGGAGGTGCAGTGAACTCATGAGGGTACACCCTATTTGATCTCCATACATACTAAACTTTTTTAAGGTGCCTCATTGCCCACGCAGGGGGAGAATGACAACACCTTTATCTCTAAAACACAAATGAGATTTCTTACAATCGGCAAAGACATTAGCTCGCCTTATACAACAATATTTAAACAATTTAAATTTGTATTCTACCCGACTTTGCATTGACGTTGTCTTCTAAAATTTATCTTGGCTTCTTCATTTTGTTGCATATACTCCGGATGCCTATATGATTCCCCCATGCGTGATGATTTGTTGGAGCAAGATGAAGCGCTTTGACATAAAGCCACCCTGATCAAGGAGGACTCTATTAATTGTTGCTTTGTCGAGTACTTAAGCCGGGTACTTGTTACTTTTTACACATTGTCCGGATTCTTCCTAATTTCAATACTAATAAAAGTAGGGTGTCTCCCGCCCACACAGGGGATATGAGCAACACTCATTAAAGTAATATCTAAATACTTCAGACAAATAGTTACAAATGGTATATACATTTTTCTCGCTTCATCGGATAATATATATTTCCAACGTATTTCCCCGAGACCAAATGTATTTACATCACTTAATTTATTCAAATGACTCCATTTATTATTTATGGAGGGGCCCATTGCACGTTCTTTTCCAAATATTCTCATACTTAGTTGGGACATTCACATCGATTTGGTCCTGTCTTTTGTCGGGCATATGGGCTGCAACGTAACAACACAACAGGTGACACAAATCGAATTGCAAGTCAGTTGGGAAGTATCTTTCATGTCTAAATTTGCCTTGTGTCATACCCCAATTTTTTACCTAAGATACCACCTTATATCATTCACATATGCATCACTGCATCACTAACAATTTCAGAACAGAATAGATCGTGCGTGGCTTTTAGAAGTCAAAGTTAGGATTTCTTCAAAATTTCATCTGTTCAAGATATGATCAATTAGGGTTTGAGTTTCCACTCACCTAAAATGATCTATCTTAATCAATCATCAACATTTGATCTTCAAAATCCCAACTTTTTCTCATGATCTACCTTGAATCGACCAATTAGGGTTTTGATCGAAGATAGTGAATCATTGACTTTCTGCTCAACGGATAACCTATTTGCTTGAAGATTGATCTTAACATCTTAAATGCAACATCTTGACCCAATTTCTTGATTCAAAACATTGCAAAATCCATGTTTCTTCATCAGACAAATTCTGAATCATCCGATGAAAATTCATCTGCTCAAAAAAGTCAAACTTTGACTTTTGATCAACTTTTTCAAGACTAAACTTTTTCAATCATAAACACATTTCAAATAATCCATCATGATCATAAAAAATCAAGAAATGTGAAAAAAGTCAACAAAAAGTCAAGATTTGAATTTTTTCTAACACAGAAAAATTTTCAAGTGTTAAGAAACATGTTTTTTCCTTACTTTCATGGCCATTTTTCACCTAGATCCATTGTGATTCAGGAAAAACTCAAAACATGAAAGTTGCAGGTCTTGTTACAAGTTTTCCAAAATATCCAAGAACTTGCAAAAACACTTTGTCTAACTAGGCTTTTGATTTTGAAACATAGAGCTCCAAAACCATGGAATTCCAAGATCATGCATCAAAATTACAAGTCATTTTTTTGCAACTTCTCTTCTAGAAGCCTTGTCATCAGTTTTAGATAGGTTATAACTGATAAATATCAATTAGGAATGATTGAGAAAGGATTGGATCAAGGAGAGATTTTAACCATGGTTAGAAAGTAACTATTTGCATTAAATGCAAAAGATTCCTTCTTACCACTTAAGCCAAGTTGCAAGCTCTCTCAATGATAACCTTGCCTTGTCATTCAGAATTTTTGGCCTATAAATAGAGGTCATTTCTTCATTTCAAACCACACAAAAGCAATCATAATCCAAACTTTCCTTCTTTCTTTCTTGATTTCCAAGTTTCAAAGTTCTAAGAGGGAAATTTTGCAATCTTCAAGCTTTGCAAATTCTGAGCAAACTTGAGCTTCTAACATCTTCTAAACATCATTTAGAAGTTGTTTGAAACTTTAAACCATCCAAAAACAAGCCAAGAGTCAGTTTTCTCCATAAAACTTCATTTGTGCAAGTTTTGAGCCAAAACTTCCAAACTTGAAAACTACTCGTGCTTGTCTTGATTTTACACTTCAGACGCATTCTATACAACATATAGAGACTGTCCAAACACTTAAACAAGTTATGGAACAGCTCCATCATCATCTTCCATTTTCAAATTAACAACCTACAACTTGACTTGGTCAAAGAGTTCTAGCCACTTTCAGAGCAATCTAAGAGTAGAAACATACTCAGTGAGGTTCAGGGAAGCTTTTTCAATCATCACTTTGTACCTGGAAGCTTCCTATACTCGATCTGGTATTTCATACCAAGAGGTGAGTTTTCGAAACTTTGATACCTCCATACATGTATCTTTAGCTTCAAATTTGAAAAGGAAAATGTAGATATCCTATCACTAAAGCTATCTGGATCCTCAATTTAAACTAAAATTAACTGAGTTCACAGAATTAATCATTTAATCAGTTAGGGTTTAAATTGGGATTATCAAAATTCACGTTCATCTTTGATTATTAATTTTAACAAGATACATGGTTAGAATCGTGATAAAATTCTAGACAAATCTGTATTTTGAACTTTTAAAATTGATGAAGAAACAAAGAAATTCAAATCTGAGCCATGGATGCTCGCGCCTGTTTCCACGAAGAAGATGAAGTGGAAATTCAAAAATTCAAAAGCTGGGTTTATAATATATATATTTTGAGTTAAAATAATGGATGTATAGCCACCCTAGTGGTAAGCCAGCACGCATTAAAGCTTTCCTTTGCCTCAAGGTCTAGGGTTCAATTCCCCCTAGAACCTTTTTTTATTAATAAAAGGCAAAGCAAGCTTCTGAGGCTTGCTTCTCCAGAAGCACTTCTGAGGTTCAACCCTCCAGAAGTACTTCTGAAGCTTCTACCTTTAGAAGCTCCCCATTTCAACACTCTTCAGAAGCACTTCTAGTGCTTCTATCCCCAGAAGCATCAAGCTTCTACTCTTAGAAACTTTCAGTTTCTACACTCTTTAGAAGCACTTCTAGTGTTTCTAGCCTCCAGAAGAACCAACTTCTCAAACATTCCTAGAAGCATCAAGCTTCTATCATCCAGAAGCAACTAGCTTCTAGCCTCCAGAAACAACCAGCTTCTCAAGCAGCCAGAAGCCACACGCTCCTTCTCACGCCCTAGAAGCTGCAAGCCTCAAAGCGCTCCAGAAGCAGCCAGCTTCAAAGCCTTCTGCCTCCAGAAGCAAACTAGCTTTTGATCCTTCCAGAAGTAGCACAACTTCTGAACATTTTCAAAACTTCATTTTTTTCAAAACTACTTCTAAGCAAGGTAATTAAATGACAAGTCAAGCAAATGGCTCAATGGAAAAACTCTTCACTTCTAAGCCAGAAGTCCAAGGTTCAAACCTCCTTAGGACCAAAAACTCTTTTTTATCACTAATTTCTCAAGTTTTTCTACAAACTTCAACATTTTCAAAAACCATTCAAAACTTCTCATTTTGAGATGATTTTTTGTACACTTGTCATTTAATATGCCTATTTTATGATTATGTCAAAAAAAAATCCAAAAAATATTTTCTTTTTGATTATATTTTTATTAAGTTAAAAATGGGACATTTTAAGTATTTTTTAATACTTTTCAAAAATGTTTTCTTTCCAACTTTCAAACTTAAATATTTTCAAAACTTCTTGTGAATATCCTTCACTTTTCAAAATCATTTTCAAAACCTTTTCAAAAACATTTCAATAAACTTACACACCTTTTTTCCATGATCAATTAAATTTAAAGATAAACCAAACCAGGTTTCTCCTTGAATTTCTTAATTGATCATGGGCCTCCCTCACGGTGTAAGTCCCAACCCTCCTATGTACATATTCATTTCCTAGTACATAAAAACCCTTTCGTGTACATATTCATTTCCTTGTACACATTCAATCATCATTGTAAATATTCAAGCATAAACAAACTTCGTTCGTTTGTTTTCATCCGCTTGTTTATACACCGATTCCATTGGTATTAAGAGAAGCATTATTCCCGGTGAAAATGCTCTTAAAACCAACGGGCCTCCCTTAAGGTGTAAGTCCCAAACCTTGTATATATTCAAGTTACACTTGCTTTAAACGCTCGTTTTATACACTTGTTTATATTTCCTTCATAAACTCCTGTGAGTACACGTCACACACTTGTTCATATAACTGTTCAGTTATAACATAACAACTAGTCTAACTGTCATACCCCAAAATTTTCCCTCCTATTTCTCAAGACATCCCATACCTCTATGCTCAAGGATTCCTCAAGGGTTGAGCAGACAAACCCTCTCCTAGACAATCAACCCAAACTAGGGTTTGGCTATCCACAGATCCAGATGAACTTCCAACATCTCCAATGGTCATCATGCCTCCTCATATGCTTCAAAGATTCTCCATGTCAAGTTTCAAGCCTCACAAGTCAAGTTTCCTCAGACAATTGCTCAGATGGTTGAAAATCAGTTGTATTGGACAAAAAGTCAATTGTGGTCAACATACAGTCAAACTTCCTGATTTTTGGTCAACATCCTCATTTTGAAGTTACATTCATCATTTGATCAAGGGTTGATCATGATTCATCAAGAAAACTCAAGATTTGCTCAAAAGTCAAACTTTCCAAATTAGGGTTTTTTAGTGAAAAGTCAACTGAACTTTGACTGAGCATAACTTCTTCATACTTTCTCAGAAATTTTTCCACCACCTCTCATTTTGAAGGAAATTCAATTCTCTACAACTTCATGTCTCACAAGAATGTTCAAAAAATGCTTCATTTGGAAGGTATGGATCAAAACATTACAGGTCCTTTTCAAAGTCAACAAAAAGTCAACTTTTTGTTTTGAAGATTGATTGAGCATGGAAACTCCAATTGAGATGAAACCAAAGAGGTTGTTTAGAGGACATTTAGAGCTTTCTAAAAAGTCCAAGAACACTAAAAAATGTGGAAAATTGAGAAAAATACACCTTGTACAAGTTGGACATTTTTGAAGAAGTGCACAAAGAGAGATATTTGTGAAAATCCAAAATTTTGCAAATGGGCCTAGTTTTTCTTCATTCAAACTTGTTCCTTAGACAATTTGGAACATCCAAGCCCAATGCCACGAATTTTAGCTTTATTTTTCTATTTAATTTGGATTTTATTCATTTAAATACAAATTAAATTAAAAAATAAGGTATAAAATCAAAATTAAATGCAAGATTGATTTTTCTCTCATGCTTGAGGTCCAAGTAACTCACCGAAGCTGGCAAATTTCGAAATTTGCATAGATTTGGCAAGAATTTGATTGAAATTTGATCAAAAAAGGAAAATTTGATTTCATACAAAATCAAATATTTTCTACATTGATTGATCATTATTTGTTCTTCAATTCAGCCCAAAATCCATGCATTATAAATATACAATGCATACCACACAAGAAAGAACATAAAAATTGCCTCAAGAACCCTAACTTAAAGTCAAAAAAACCGTGCACTACAAGCAACTTGCAGCCTTGGTTTTAGCTCGTTTCAATTGATTCTAAGCCTTCCATTGCATTCCTTGGTGTCTTTAGAATCGATCCAGACCTTTACATTATTCAAAAACATCAAGAATCAAGCAATCCCGATTTCGGTTTGTCACACTTTTTTCAAAATCGAATTCTGTTTATCATGCATTTTTAACACGTTTTGATGTTTGTTTTGTGTTTAGTTTGAAGTTTGCAAGCAATCTGGACAATCCAATTGCATTTTCATGGCCTGAATCGAAGGATACCATTGCTAGGGTTTTCTGAACCGATTTAGGGTTTCTCTAAATAGGATAAATTGGACAAAAAGAACACCACCATCGTGTTCAGAGCAATGTTTCCAATCAAACCATTCCTTTAGATTTCATTTATATTGCTTGTGTTGGATTTTTGATGTTTGCAGGGGCCTTAGCGTCGAGTTTGGCCGACGCAAAATTCCTAGAAATTCAAACGAAGAAGATGATGTTCTTCGCGCGTGAATTTGAATTCGAGCGATTTCGTTTAAAACAATTCGTTCCGTTTCTTAAACACGTGGGCGCTCTAGCTCGTTGGTTAGTGGCGTTGTGAAACAACGGACCGGTTCGAATCGACCATGGCAATGTATTTTTACAAGTTTGCATATTTTTTCATTTTTTTTTCTATTTTTCATATTTTCTTTAATATTTTTCATACTATTTAATTTTTCTTCAATAATTTTTATCATGCATCTAAAAAACACCAAAAATATTTATTTTTTGCATAATCATCAGAAAAATGCTTATTTAATTTTTAATATAAAAATTATTATTTTTGCATGCATATTTAATTTAATTGCTAATTAATCATTTAAATGGCTTTTAATTGTTTTTAAATTATCAAATCAATTCCAAAAATTACCAAAAAAATTATCTTATCATATTTATGTCATCATTAACACAAAAAACTTTTTCTCATTCAAAAATACTTATTTTTACTAACATTTTCCTCTTATGCAATTTTCTTCAGTTTTCAGATTTCGCATCTATTCACAGGTTATACCGTTTCGGACAATTTTTATCGCTTTTCTTTTCCAATTATGTAATTGCCTATGGGATGTAATAGTTTAATTAGGGCTTTTATTTTCCGCACTTTCAATTATGTATCTGCCCCAAAGCCATGTAATAGCGTAGGACTTTATCTTTCCGCACTTTACATTTCATGATTTACTTTACACCCTATAAGCTGCTAGTAATTAGGCGTGTATGGCAAGAATAAAATTGGACATAGATCACTCATAACTCAAGACAAAAATATCGAATTGACACACTCTTTTCACATGCACCTTAGGGTAATTCTCTCTCGTTGCCTTTACAAATACAAGCGGTCGAGTCCCTCGAGCGTAGAGGTATTCTAGCAGTTGCCTTCAAAACAAATCATCCATAGTCCCTTGATACAAAGATCATAGACCCACGATGTCGCCTACGAATACATGATCTTGACCCTCGATTGTCGCCTACAAAAATGATGATAATCCCGAATGTGCTAGGATACTTCCTCAAGTTGCTTTCTATGACCATCCGATGTCCCTTGATTGTCCCTTCACATCCAACGAATAGGGTTACCTACCAACTAATGGTATGGATAACACTATTCTAAAGGAAAAAAAAATAACACGAAAACAACCAATCGAGTAGGTAATAAGAGTTTTGTTGCTTGCTCTATCAAAATACTTTTCACACCACACTTTTTGTCAAAGTTCAAACTCTTTTCAAAACAAAACATTTCGAACACTTTGTATACATTCCTACATGAATCATTACAAAGTCAAGCGAAATACCTTTTCAAAACATTTTGTCAAACACACAGAAAGCACAATTTTAAAGTGATCTAAGAGCAACTAAGATCCGTAGATAACTACGGATGGAAAGGTGCTAATACCTTCCCTTTCATAACCTTACTTAGAATCTAACGAAGGTCTTTTTCTGTAATTTTTAACTTCCCTTAATTGGATAAAAGAAAAGTCGGTGGCGACTCTTGCTATCCGCACATTTGCGATACAAAAATCTCAAAGTCAGTTCACCGTATTAAAGAACTGGCGACTCTGGGAGACACCTAAAGAGAATACCTTAGGTTTCTAGATCATATTCTTGCTTCATTTGACTTGCTTTATCTTCAAGGGTTGCTTGGGTATTATATTTGTGGGGGATCCTACACCCGGATCTGGGTTTCCTTTTAGGTAAGTAGCAATAAATCATCGCGACCGTTAGACGTATATCGAAATGGTCAACATGATGGCTACATTAGTGTGACACTTTGGATGTCCTGATACTCTTCATTTCCAAGTTGAGGATAGTATTTGGCTTCTGTGTGGTGTCATCAGCACTAACTAAACTTTTAGAACCTTAATTGACCCATCTTAGCCATTAGAAGGTAGTGAGATGGCCGACTTTGGTGCAGACTAAGGTTGGCTGATACTCGATGCTACGCTCATTAAGATCGGACTTTTGGGATATTTTCGGTCGACCACTTGGTAGTCATATTGAAATAAATGCCTACGAGAAAGATCAATGATATGAGATTCCTAGAACCCGGTTACTATTATAGGACAGGATGAACCAGCTCAAACTTTTGGTGGGGTAATCACCTATACCTCATGCAAGCCTTAAACCTAGGCTCATTGTGTGGATTGTTTGTGTGTGCTAAACATGACATCATGACATCATCGCATTGCATATCATTTCTAACTATTTCAAGGACCTAAGGGATTTATCTTTGCTCTTTTGTAGGGATTATGGCTTCTAGAAAGACTATCGAATCACCTTCATGGGTATACCTTCTCATTCAAAGAATTGGTTTGAAATTCCGACCATTCTCGGTTCATCAAGAGACATGGTTATCTACTTGACTTGGTTGTCTCGGTTTGAAGAAGATATGATGCACGTCCTATTCAGTTCTTTGATCGAAACACCATTGCTTTACATTCCCAGTTATCGATTAGTTCCTACCTTGGAAGAGTTCTCTAAGCTACTTGGGTACCTATTCTTGACCAAATGCCATTAACCGGTTTAGAAAAGGTTCCTAGGTATGAAGACATTGCATCGATTACCTTAAGCTCGGACATTGAAGCCAATTGGGAAACTAGAAGTGGAGTTAAGGGTTTACTTGCCAAGTTCCTAATTAAGAAAGCCCGAGAATTCCTCAAAGTTATGAGTTTCCATGCATTCGAAGACGTTGTGGCCTTGCTAATCTATGGTTTGGTTCTATTCCCTAACTCGGATCAATTCATAGATGTTAACGCCATCAAATTGTTTCTTACTCGCAATCCAGTGCCTACTTTACTTGGAGATATTCTACATTCTCTCCACACTCGTACTACTAAGAGACAAGGAACTCTCATGTGTTGTATACCGTTACTTTCCAGGTGGTTTATTTCGCACCTTCCTCCATCAGTATTGAAGAACGAACAAAGGTTGAAGTGGTCTCAGAGGTTAATGTCACTTTCTCATTCAGATATCCGTTGGTGTCTTTTCTCTCAGAAGGACTTCACATTCATTGAGCGTTGTGGAGAATTCCCTAACGTACCGCTACTTGGTATAAGGGGAGGTATTACTTATAACCCTTCTTTAGCTGTACGTCATTTTGGTTTCGCTCGAAGAGATGGACCACATGATATGCTTCTCCAAGATATTGTGTTTGACTACAACCACGATCTCGAGTTAAGCGAAGGTTCATACGCTTGGGGCATGGTAAAGAAAGGCGATACCAAGATTTTGGGGCACAAAACTTCATTCATTAGGAACCTTACCTCAAATGGGTGCGAGCTCGAGCTCGAAACCTCATGATGCCATTCACGCTTTGTTCTACGTAATTATGGAACTGTTGCTATAGGTGGCGTCCTATACATTCTCCATCCCGACCGCCTCACGATTTTGAAGACTTGAAGAGATCTGGATTCGACAAAGAAGAAAGGGTATATTTGAGGCTCGGTGCTATGCAAGCGAGAAGAAGGTACTAGAGTTGACAAAGCTACTTCACGAGGAGCGAAGCATCAGCCTCTACCTCACAGAGGAAGCGCCCATGGGAGACTTAGAGCTTTAGGATTTTATGCTTTTCTTTTATTGTTTTGAACTATCTTTTGTACTTAAAAGAAAAGAATAAAAAGAGAACTAATAAATGTTTGTTAGTGCTTGTTTAACAAATTTAAATCTCTAAGGTCCTTGAAAACATTGCATTGCATCTGCATAAACATCGCATATCATGGCATAACATCTCATATGGTACATTGAAGATCGGTTTTCTCATTCTCTCGCTATTTATTTTAGCTGGCTCTTGAGCAGTGTCAAAGATCTCGAGTTGAATACTCGGTTCAGGAGATGTTCACTAGCTTGGTCAAGGCCAAGAAGATCTGAAGAAGCTCATTAACGAGAAAGAAGAGGTCGTTGGTGTTCTCAACATGGGTAGACGCTACAAAGGTGGCCCTAAAGTGGTCAGCCGAATAGAGCTCTCAGAAGGAAGTGTCAAGACTGAGGGAAGTGTCAAGGGACATGAAGAAGACCAGCATGAGCCTAAGAAGGACAGAGAAGATCACTATGATAATGACCAGTACTCTGATGAAGATGACAAGTACAAGCAACTTGAAGACCGTCGAATCTTGTGAAAACTGAAGATGTCCGGGTTGAATTTTGATGATCTGAGCCTTGTCCCTGGTGTAGTGATTCCTCCCAAGTTCAAAGTTCCAACTTTTGCCAAATATGATGGCATTTCATGTCCGAAACTGCATTTGAAGTCCTATGTTCAGAAGATTAACCCCCACACTGATGACAGAAAGTTGTGGATGCATTATTTTCAAGAGAGTTTGTCCGGAACTCAATTGGAGTGGTATTACCAACTAGAAAATGACTGTATCCGTACTTGGAGTGACTTAGCGGATGCTTTCTACAAACAGTATGAGTACAATGCTGAATTGACACCCACTCGCATGCAACTACAGAGCATGTCTATGGGTCGTGATGAGAAGTTCAAAGAGTATGCTCAAAAATGGAGAGATCTAGCAGGCAGAGTTCAACCACCCTTGTCAAATAGGGAGTTGGTTGATATGTTCATGGGTGGAAACTCTTAAGCCGGATTCACCGAGCTGATATTGACAGGAGAGCTTATTGAAGTTGGTATCAAGAGTGGAAAAATTCAGATAAAGTCATCTTCAAATGCTGCAAAGAGATCTTTTGGTGGTAAGAAAGAAGCCAATGCTGTGTATGGCCAAAAAAGCCGAGCCAAGACCGTCACTAAATCAGTGGGGTTGTGATCTCGATCCTACATCGGCCAACCTCGGTGAGACAGCGTAGCGCGAGAAGGCAGTCTACAAAGATCAACATGCCGTTGTCGCAAGCCTTGCAACACATGTTGAAAGCGGTGATTACTGAAGGATCCTCCTCAGTGTCAACACTTCCTCTCAGATACAATCCTAATGCTAAGTGTGCTTACACTCAATGACCCGGGGCACGACACGACGTTGGGCTCTAAAGAACAAGATTCAAGATATGATTGAAGCTAAGCAGATTGAGTTTGACCCTCCTGTTGAGACTCCAAATGTGATCAACGCGCCTATGCCTAACCATGACAAGAGTTCCAATGCTGTTGGTGGGGATACTTACGTTTTCAACGTAGATGACCTGACCATTCCTCTGATGAATGTTAAGAAGAATCTGCTGCAAGCCGGTGTCAATCAAGATGCCCGGTTGCCGTTGGTGCCCATCGCACGATGGTTGTGCAGTTGAGAAGGCGTGTCCAGTGCATGATGGATAACCGTGAAATACTATTCCTAAAACCACCTATGGAGAGTCTGTGTGAAGACATGTCCAAGAAACTAAAGATCGAGGATGTGAATGAAACAGTACCAAATGTGTGGGATACCTTGTGGCAGCCAAGTGGAAAGTTTGATTACATGGTGAAGTATACTGTTCCCGAAAGCTACAAGATTCCTATTGAAGATGTTAAGGCAACGGATGGGGTGACGATTTCCAGAAGACTATCTTTGATGTTAACACAATAAGGATTTCCTCTGCGATTACATGCCTAGAGTGGCACCTCTCATCATTACTTCTCTAGACCGGTCCATATTCCTCGACAAAGCTATTCCTTGGAATTATGGGTGATGTTTACTATCATGGCGTCAGCAAGACCCTCGACCATTGAAGATCTTACGATTGAAGCTACCATTCGACATTGACAACATCACCGGATCAAGTAAGGTGACCCGAACGGAAGAGTATTCTCTCGGATATCTCTCCTCCAAAGACACTGCGACTCCGGCTCGCATTCCGGCTATTGAACGAGTTCCCAAGACTAGAGGAAAGAACGGTGACTCATCACCTTTCGACCAAGTACCAAAGGAAGTTCTGAAGACACCTCCAAACGAAAATGGAGAAATTAAAGATTATCAAGAAGAGTGACTACAATGTTGTGGAACAGTTGGGACAGACTCCGTCCAAGATCTCCATGCTTGCTCTGCTCTTGTGCTCCGAGGCTCATGCTAACGCCTTGGTGCAGTTTCTGAAGAATGCTCATGTACCACAAGACACTACTACTGACCAGTTTGAAGTTTGTATTGCTAGCCTGGCTGCCAATAACGACCTAGGCTTCTCTGATGCTGATTTGACTCCTGCCGGAAGGAAACACAACAAAGCCTTGCACATCTCTGTAGAATGCAAGGGCACTACGTTGTCTCATGTTTTGGTGGATACCGGTTCTGCTTTGAATATCCTGCCGGAGACTGCTTTTGATCGACTTGACGTTGAATGGTTGGTTCTGAAACCCAGTGACATTATTGTGAGAGATTTTGATGGTTCTAAGCGAACATTACTTGGAGAGCTCATTCTGCTTGTTAAAGTCGGTTCCCAGACTTTTGACTCCACTTTCTTTGTCATGGACATCCGTCCAGCCCACTCTTGCCTACTTGGACGCCCTTGGATACATGGGGCATTACCTCTACCTTGCGGAAGCTGAAATACCGGTGAAAGGGGTTATTCTGATATGTGGTGAAGAAGAATATAGTCGGTCATCTGGTCATTCCGATACCTCGAGGTGTAGGGTGAATTCTTGAGACTCCTGTCAAGCTTTTGAAACAATACTCAGTCGTGCCTGTTGACTCTCCGTCCTCCCGAAGTTACACTCCGCCTAGGATGGCCTCGTTGAAACATGCTCAGCGGCGGTTGAAGAAGGAGGTAGTACTATTTGGGTCACTCCGATCTTCCTTTCAAATTTGACAAGGCGGTTTAGGCTTCACCATCAAAGGTCGAAGATGATCGCGAGCGTGAACTTTTTCATCGGCCAGTGGAATCCATGCTATAGAAGGCGGCGACAACGACTTGACAAGTGGATCTTCGACTCGATAGTGGACTCAACAATTGGAAGGCGAAGCGTCATACCAATCTCCTTTAGGCAGAGTAATTGCTCTTGTCTTTGTTTTGCTTTCGTATTTTCTATGTTTTGAACAATGAACTCTAAAGCCTAGTGCCTTGCAGGGGCATCATGGCTCGCTTGTGAGGGTTATTATCATCATTTCCATATTTTCATTCAATAAAATCGTTGAACTTTGCATTCAATTATTGTTTTCTTTCTTTTACTTTATCACCCTTCAAAAGCTATGTGTTTCTTACACACACCCGTACAACTGCAGAATCACTCGAATCTAGTTGATAATAGCTATGCTATTGCTAAATATGACTTGATAATCCGATCTACCAAGCGAAGATGAAGGTGAGGAAGATTGTGAAGTGCCGGAGAACTTGGCTTCTACAGAAGAAGCGAGTTATCACACGAAGAGCAAGTTGAGGTTGTAAATTTGAGTCTTGATGAAGGCGAAAGAGATCAAGATAGGGCGGGTCTTGAAGCGATGTTAAAGAAGATTGGTTCGGATGCTACGAGACTATATTGAGGTTTTCTTGGTCATACGAATACATGCAGTTTGGACGTTAATATTGTGATGCACGATTGCCGACAAAGAAGGTTTTCTCGGTAAAAGCGAAGGTTCGTCGCATCGTCTGAGATGTCGAGAGAAAATCAAAGCAAGTTATAAGCAGTTCAACGCGGTTTCCTAACCGTTACTTCCTATCCACAATGGGTTGCTAATGTGGTGCTGTGCCCGAAGGATGGCAAAATACGAATGTGTGTGGATTACAGAGATCTGAACAAAGCAAGTCCGAAAGACGATTTTCCACTCCCTCATATTGATGTTCTTGTTGACAACACCGCTCAGCATAAAGTTTTCTCCTTCATGGATGGTTTCTCTAGTTACAATCGATTAAAATGGCTCCAAGACATGGAGAAGACTACTTCGTTACGGTGGGGCATTTTACGCTACAAGGTCATGCCGTTCGAATGAAGAAGCGGCGCCACTTATCGGTGCCATGGTGGCATTATTTCATGACATGATTCATCACGAGATAGAGGTCTCGTCGATGACATGATAGCTCGATCACAGTGAAGAAGAACATCTTGATCATCTACGAAAACTGTTTGATAGGTTGAAGAAGTACAGGTTGAGACTTAACCCCAATAAGTGCACCTTTGGAGTCAGATCCGGAAAACTCCTAGGGTTTGTTGTCAGCGGTAAAGGTATTGAAGTTGACCCGCCAAGGTTAGAGCTATTCAAGAGATGCCAACTCCCGCGAGAAAGTGAGGAGGTTTCTTGGGCCGATTGAACTATATTGCCAGATTCATTGCACATCTAACTGCTACTTGTGAGCCAATCTTCAATTGCTAAAGAAAGATCAAGTAGTGGAATGGAGCGACAATTGCGGATCGCTTTTGACAAAATCAAGGGTACCTCTGAATCCTCCTATCGATGCGCTTTGAAGAAGACCTCTTATCATGTACTTGGCGGTGTTAGAGAACTCAATGGGGTGTGTGTTGGGGCAACATGGCGAGTCAGGTAAAAGAGTATGCAATATACTACCTTAGCAAAAGTTTACCGGTGTGAAACAAGATACTCACGGCTTGAGAAAACTTGCAGTAACTTTGGCTTGGGCTGCTTGACTAAGGCAGTATATGTTGACTCACACTACCTTGTTGATCTCCAAGATGGATCCGATAAAATACATATTTGAGAAGCCGACTCTCTCGGAAGAATAGCAAGATGGAAGATGATCTTGACGAATCGACATCGGTACACTTCTCGGAAAGCAATCAAAAGAAGTGTAGCCGATCATTTGGCTCATCAAGTAGATGACTATCGGTCTATGTAGTTAATTCCGGATGAAGATGTTTTACTAGTCATGATTGTGAAGAACAGGCCGGACGAAGGACACTTGGATCCCGATGGACCATGGTCTTTGATGGAGCCTCAAGCACTTGGCATGGCATTGGCGCCATCATTACATCCCTGAGGAGGACACACGCCTTTCACCGCCAGATTATGTTTGGTTGCACTAACAATATGACCGAATCGACATCCGGTACACTTCTCGGAAAGCAATCAGAAGGTCAAGCACAGAGTCTACCAAGTCGGTGATCTAGTAGTCAGCGCATCATTCTTCCACAAGGTGATCGAGGGCAAATGGACTCCCTTACGAGGGACCATTTGTAGTCAAGGCGGTATTTTCGGGAAGAGCTATGATACTTAGCACCATGGATGGTGAAGACTTCCACACCATGAGCGAGACATAGTCAAAATCCTACGCATAAAGAGACACCTAGGTCGGTGACCTAGGAAAAATAAGGGCATCTGGCGAACCAAAAGGGTTCGGGTAAAGTTAAGGATATATATACAAAACATGTACACCAAGTGAAAACTTGAAAGCGGCTTGGGCAAAAAGGGTATCATTGGGCGAAAACCGAAAGGGCGGTCTAGGCAAAAGTTAGGGATTTAAGCGCACGACTATGTCTCGCCCAGATCACCTATCTACTTCCAGACCACTATCAGCATTCAAGGTTCAAATGGCGAAGATCAATTCACTCACTTTCTACTGACAACAAGGAGATGAGATAGTTGAAATATATGAGTACTAGCATAGTTGGAAATTAACGATATTGTTTCCGCATAGCTTTTTTACCTTTCTTGTGTGCAAACTACTTGGCCATACGCCGCATTTCAAATTAATACAAGTTCTTTCTCTTTTACAATTTTTGTTGTTGTCGTTTGCATAAAGTCCAACGTTTGCTTTAAATGATTATATGCATTTGACAATAAAAATCTATTCACAAACATGCGAAAAGTGAACATACAAAGTTAATTGCTACAGGCTCTAGGAATTGAGATGATGACGAAAGTCACCAATGCATTCCTCTGCAGAGCATGATCCCCACAGAGATGTCACTCACTACAAACCTTCCCCATTGGAGTGCTTGTGTCCATTCCAAGCTTCATCACGTTAGTCCCCGATCAGTGATCCTAATCAAGCTGAACCATGTCACGTCAGTCTTCGAGCAATAACGGTTCATCTCCAACAGAGGTATTTATCCCCAGCAAAATATCTCTCAGCAAGCATCACCTCCCCGGCAGCTGCAGTATCCAGACTCGAAACTTGGTCAGATAGTGCATCGGAGGAAACCTACATCTTTATTTCCCCAGCCAGAGATTTCGACGGGCTCCAGATGCTTTTAACCCGGTCTCCCCCAGCAACTATCAAATACTCTCTAGCAGGATTTACGCGCAAGGTCCCCAGTAAAGCGCCTACTAATTTTCCCCCAGCAGGGTTTATGCACAAGATCCTCAACATCGCACCTCTCAGTTTCTACCATCCTCAACAATATCTAGGCTCGAGACTTGGTCAAATAGTGCATCGGAGGAATCAAGGATGTCTTTCTTCTTTTTCAAAAGCAGGGTTTTCATCCGTTTCATCCTCAAACAGAAGCCGTGAATCCCCAAGCAGAGCATCCACATCTTCTTCAAGATGGATATGTTTTGAAATACCACAACATCTATCATTCATACATTACTCATAAGAGCCATAATTTGTGCATATGTCATTCATATACATTGTCATGCATCATAATCTGCATAAGACTAACGATAATCTATCAAAGTTTCTTTTGTTTTTCCCAGACAGGTGAAAACCACTTCTGAAACGACAGGTCCAGGATTAATGCCCGAAGCCAGACGGGAAAACTATCTGAACGACCGCCCACGTTGTCCTCCGACAACAGATCCAGGATTAATACCCGAAGCCAGACGGGAAAACTATCTGAACGATCACAAGTTATCCTCCGATAACAGGCATTGGATCAATACCCGAAGCACAATAGGGAAGCTGTCCACATTTTGCCAACAATTATCCCCTCAGAGCAATCAAGACGAATATTTGTTCTGACACTCTCTTATTATCAACAACAACTACATAGTCTAGCGTACGACTCAGTTGCCTTGGATGGCATCTTAAGCCCATCTCCGACTACTTGTCGACATTTCTCCACTTTCAGAATGCTGCATATTTGGTTAAAAAACCAATACAAACCAATGACTTCATTCAAAGATGAGCACGAAGTCTAACGTATGACTCCCTCCGGATGGCATCTTAAGCCCATCTCCATATTCCTTCCACTTTCAGAAACGTCTACAGAGCTTAGCGTACGGCTCACTCCCCAGCATCGATCATTCCAAATGGCATCTTAAGCCCATCTCCGCCAGTTCTCCCATTCAAACAACAATCTCGAGTCTAGCGTACGACTCATTCCCCAACGAAATCTCCAACTTCTCCCAATGGCATCTGTAAGCCCATTCCCGTATCATCCGCCAACAACGAGTGCAAATTTTCAGGTGTACTTGAGTGTTCAATCATCTTCTACCTCCAGGTCACGAAAGGCGAACATGCTAATCTAACCCTTCCAGTATAAGAAGATTGAACAGGGGCAGCTGTCATACTCCAAAATTTGCCCTCCTATTTCTCAAGACATCCCATACCTCCATGCTCAAGGATTCCTCAAGGGTTGATCAGTCAAACCCTCTCCTAGACAATCAACCCAAACTAGGGTTTGGCTATCCACAGATCCAGATGAACTTCCAACATCTCCAATGGTCATCATGCCTCCTCATATGCTTCAAAGATTCTCCATGTCAAGTTTCAAGCCTCACAAGTCAAGTTTCCTCAGACAATTGCTCAGATGGTTGAAAATCAGTTGTATTGGACAAAAAGTCAATTGTGGTCAACATACAGTCAAACTTCCTGATTTTTGGTCAACATCCTCATTTTGAAGTTACATTCATCATTTGATCAAGGGTTGATCATGATTCATCAAGAAAACTCAAGATTTACTCAAAAGTCAAACTTTCCAAATTAGGGTTTTTCAATGAAAAGTCAACTGAACTTTGACTGAGCATAACTTCTTCATACTTTCTCAGAAATTTTTCCACCACCTCTCATTTTGAAGGAAATTCAATTCTCTACAACTTCATGTCTCACAAGAATGTTCAAAAAATGCTTCATTTGGAAGGTATGGATCAAAACATTACAGGTCCTTTTCAAAGTCAACAAAAAGTCAACTTTTTGTTTTGAAGATTGATTGAGCATGGAAACTCCAATTGAGATGAAACCAAAGAGGTTGTTTAGAGGACATTTAGAGCTTTCTAAAAAGTCCAAGAGCACTCAAAAATGTGGAAAATTGAGCAAAACACACCTTGTACAAGTAGGGCATTTTTGAAGAAGTGCACACAGAGAGATATTTGTGAAAATCCAAAATTTTGCAAATGGGCCTAGTTTTTCTTCATTCAAACTTGTTCCTTAGACAATTTCGAACATCCAAGCCCAATGCCACGAATTTTAGCTTTATTTTTCTATTTAATTTGGATTTTATTCATTTAAATACAAATTAAATTAAAAAATAAGGTATAAAATCAAAATTAAATGCAAGATTGATTTTTCTCTCATGCTTGAGGTCCAAGTAACTCACCCAAGCTGGCAAATTTCGAAATTTGCATAGATTTGGCAAGAATTTGATTGAAATTTGATCAAAAAAGGAAAATTTGATTTCATACAAAACCAAATATTTTCTACATTGATTGATCATTATTTGTTCTTCAATTCAGCCCAAAATCCATGCATTATAAATATACAATGCATACCACACAAGAAAGAACATAAAAATTGCCTCAAGAACCCTAACCTAAAGTCAAAAAAACCGTGCACTACAAGTAACTTGCAGCCTTGGTTTTAGCTCGTTTCAATTGATTCTAAGCCTTCCATTGCATTCCTTGGTGTCTTTAGAATCGATCCAGACCATTACATCGTTCAAAAACATCAAGAATCAAGCAATCCCGATTTCGGTTTGTCACACTTTTTTCAAAATCGAATTCTGTTTATCATGCATTTTTAACACATTTTGATGTTTGTTTTGTGTTTAGTTTGAAGTTTGCAAGCTATCTGGACAATCTAATTGCATTTTCATGGCCTGAATCGAAGGATACCATTGCTAGGGTTTTCTGAACCGATTTAGGGTTTCTCTAAATAGGATAAATTGGACAAAAAGAACACCACCATCGTGTTTAGAGCAATGTTTCCAATCGAACCATGCCTTTAGATTTCATTTATATTGCTTGTGTTAGATTTTTGATGTTTGCAGGGGCCTTAGCGTCGAGTTTGGCCGACGCAAAATTCCCAGAAATTCAAACGAAGAAGATGATGTTCTTCGCGCGTGAATTTGGATTCCCAGGAAGCAGTTTCGTTTAAAAACAATTCGTTCCGTTTCTTAAACACGTGGACGCTCTAGCTCAGTTGGTCATGGCAACGCGTTGTGAAGCAAGGGACCCCGGTTCGAATCCCAGCCATGGCAATGTATTTTTACAAGTTTGCATATTTTTTCATTTTTTTTCTATTTTTCATATTTTCTTTAATATTTTTCATACTATTTAATTTTTCTTCAATAATTTTTATCATGCATCTAAAAAATACGAAAAATATTTGTTTTTTGCATAATCATCAGAAAAATGCTTATTTAATTTTTAATATAAAAATTATTATTTTTGCATGCATATTTAATTTAATTGCTAATTAATCATTTAAATGGCTTTTAATTGTTTTTAAATTATCAAATCAATTCCAAAAATTACCAAAAAAATTAGCTTATCATATTTATGTCAACATTAACACAAAAAACTTTTTCTCATTCAAAAATACTTATTTTTACTAACATTTTCCTCTTATGCAATTTTCTTAGTTTTAGATTTTGCATACATTCACGAGTTATACCGTTTCGGACAATTTTTATCGCTTTTCTTTTCCAATTATGTAATTTCCTATGGGATGTAATAGTTTAATTAGGGATTTTATTTTCCGCACTTTCAATTATGTATCTGCCCCAAAGCCATGTAATAGCGTAGGACTTTATCTTTCCGCACTTTACATTTCCATGATTTACTTTCTGCACCCTATAAACTGCTAGTAATTAGGCGTGTATGGCAAGAATAAAATTGGACATAGATCACTCATAACTCCAAGACAAAAAATATCTGAATTGACACACTCTTTTCACACATGCACCCCTTAGGGTAATTCTCTCTCGTTGCCTTTACAAATACAAATGGTCAAGTCCCTCGAGGCGTGAGGTATTCTAGCCGTTGCCTTGAACAAATCATCATAGTCCCTTGATACAAAGATCATAGACCCACGATGTCGCCTACGAATACATGATCTTGACCCTCGATTGTCGCCTACAAAAAATGATGATAGTCCCTTCGAATGTGCCAGGATACTTCCTACAAGTTGCTTTCTATGACCATCAGATGTCCCTTCGATTGTCCCTTCTACATCCAACGAATAGGGTTACCTACCAACTAATGGTATGGATAGCACTATTCTAAAGGAAAGTAAAATAACACGAAAACGACCAATTGTGAGTAGGTAATAAGAGTTTTAGTTGCTTGCTCTATCAAAATACTTTTCACACCACACACTTTTTGTCAAAGTTCAAACTCTTTTTCAAAACGAAACATTTCCGAACACTTTGTATACATTCCTACATGAATCATTACAAAGTCAAAGCGAAATGCCTTTTCAAAACATTTTTGTCAAACACACAAAAAGCACAATTTTAAAGTGATCTAAGAGCAACTAAGAGCCCGTAGATAACTACGGATGGAAAGGGGTGCTAATACCTTCCCTTTTCATAACCTTCTCCTTACTCGAAATCTAACGAAGGTCTTTTTCTGTACTTTTTACCTTCCCTTAATTGGATAAAAGAAAAGTCGGTGGCGACTCTTGCTATCCGCATATTTGCGATACAAAAATCTAAAAGTCAGTTCACCGTATTACACTAACAACTAGGTTCCCTTTAGCCTCCTCTTAGGCTTCGTATAAGATAACTCATTCATCTGAGTTAGCCTCCTCTTAGGCTTCATATAAGAAAACTCATTTATTGAGTTTAGCCTCCTCTTAGGCTTCATATAAGACAACTCCCCTGCTGAGTTAGCCTCCTCTTGGGCTTCGTTCAAAAGAACTCCCTCGTTGAGTTTAGCCTTTTCTTGGGCATCAAACAAGAAAGAGACCTGGAAATCTCTTAACAGCCTCCTATTGGGCTTCCAATACAAAGAATCACCCGCGCTAGGATAGAACCACAGGAGTATGATTTCCGGTGAAATCACTCTTAAATCCTAAGAGGATGGTTTCCCGGTGAAACCACTCTTAAAGCCAAAGCCAACCATACCATATAGCTTCCTCTTGAGCTTCATACAAGGACCCTCGATGACCCTCAGAATTCCTTCTCTTGGGCTCACAATACAAGGACCCTCGATGACCCTCGGAATGTCTCCTCTTGGGCTTACAATACAAGGACCCACAGGCTTCTTAAAAGAATCCCCCTAATCCTAATCAATTTCTCCTCGAGATTTAGACATTTATCATCTGTATGGAAGAAGTATTTCATCTATCACATCACATACAATCAATCACTTTTCAATCACACTCTTTTTTCAAACAAAAACATCTTTTAACTGTAAGTGGTAACGCTTGTACACTCAAGCAAAACACCCAATACTTGCAATTAAAGATTTAGTCATCTTTCTTAACTTATAAGTGGTAACTCTTGTACACTCAAGCAAAACACCTAATACTTACGATGAAAGATTTAATCAATCAACCCTTCAAAATGTATGTGATGAAATAGATTAGATACATTTTTCATTAAGATGACATTTGTCTTTGTCTCTTAATAACACCTGTTTCTTCCACTAGCATAAGTGGGAACTACGATTGCTCTAACTTTATCAACCTCCCTTTGAGAAAACGTAGGCACAAGGTCTCATCCTTGGAGAGCATACTTCTTTCTTCCTCAAACCAAACAAAATCATAGCTTCCTTTAGATCTGGGCTACAAATGCTCTGATTCCCATTAAGGGATATGTATGCAGAAGATCCCAATGATCTTTGAGAGCACAATAATAACAAAACCTAGGATCCCACATAATCTACCCTTCTTAAAATCCAAAGGAGAAAATTTCCCAAGAATAGAATAGCAAATTAAAACACACAAACATATTAAACTATTCATATATAAGGCTATAGATAACTATATATATTTAGGGTGCCACATCTATTCCCTTTATATAACTGTCATACCCCAAAATTTTCCCTCCATCTACTCAAGAGATTTCATACATCTATGCTCAAGGATTCCTCAAGAGTTGATCAGACAAACTCTCTCCTAGACAATCAACCCAAATTAGGGTTTGGTATCTCTCAAGTCAAGATGGACTTCCAATATCTCTAATGGTCTTCATGCCTCCACATATGTTTCAAAGATTCTCCATGTCAAGTTTCAAGCTTCACAAGTCAAGTTTCCTCAGACAATTGCTCAGATGGTTGAAAATCAGTTGTATTGGACAAAAAGTCAATTGTGGTCAACATACAGTCAAACTTCCTGATTTTTGGTCAACATCCTCATTTTGAAGTTACATTCATCATTTGATCAAGGGTTGATCATGATTCATCAAGAAAACTCAAGATTTGCTCAAAAGTCAAACTTTCCAAATTAGGGTTTTTTAGTGAAAAGTCAACTGAACTTTGACTGAGCATAACTTCTTCATACTTTCTCAGAAATTTTTCCACCACCTCTCATTTTGAAGGAAATTCAATTCTCTACAACTTCATGTCTCACAAGAATGTTCAAAAAATGCTTCATTTGGAAGGTATGGATCAAAACATTACAGGTCCTTTTCAAAGTCAACAAAAAGTCAACTTTTTGTTTTGAAGATATATTGAGCATGGAAACTCCAATTGAGATGAGACCAAAAAGGTTGGTTAGAGGACTCTTAGAGATTTCCAAAAAGTCCAAGAACACTCAAAAATGTGGAAAATTGAGCAAGATACACTATTCAGAAGTTGGGCAATTTTGGACAATTGCACAAAAGGACATTTTGGTCAAAATGCAAAATTTCCCAAATGGGCCTAAAATATTTTGATCCAAACTTGTTCATGACAATATTTTTGACCCATAAATGCTTGACCTTGGTGATTTTCTATTTTTATGATTTATATTTGAATTTTATAACATTTAATTCAAAAATAAATTATATAAAATATGAAAATTAAGGATTTTTTCCAAAAGGGCCTGATTTTATATCTTCCTTAATGTCCAAGAAAGCCCACAACAATTGCCAAATTCGTGCTAAGCCTTTACATGGAAGGAAAATCAAATTTTTTCCAAAATTTGATTTGTTTTAAAGAGAAAATATTTGCACATTGATTATTCAATCTTTTTTGCTTGCTTTTGCCATCGATTGCTTCTATAAATACCTAGCATTGCATCTGAGCGAGGAAAACCTAACCCTTAAAACCACCCAAACTCTTGCAAATTTTTTCAAGAATTGTGAAATTCAATTTCAAAAGCGACCACTTTCACCTCAAACATCATTCCATCGTGCTCGGAGAGTAAGTTTGAGTAAGAATGCATTATCCTCATTGATCGAACCATCGAATTGGGCCACATACATACATACATATTCAATTTTGTTTGATTTTGCATTCTATTATTCTCATTTTCAATTGATTCTAACGCCTTTTTGTGTTCATGAGACCCCATATATCTGATCGGGCAATCGCTAGCAAGGTTGAACGTCAAAACTCATGATGCCATGTTTAGGGTTTGTGTTGAGTTTGGCGGCATTTAGAGAACTTTTAGAAAAACGAGACCACCATCGGAGTTCGCGACCCGATTTAGGGGTAGCCTTAATCGACCTTGATTTCCATTATTTTGCGGGTTAGCGGATCGGGCATCCGGAGAAGATGGCCGGGCCCTAGCTCGTGTGACTCGAGCGTGGACGGCGAGGAACCAGCGTGGCACAATGAAGCGTTTCAATTCGTCCATTCAAAAACAACTGGGGCCCGCGCGCTGACTCAGTTTGAAATATAATCCTGACGCGTCATCACTCATATACCTTTGATTTCCAGCTTTCGAACACCAAGTGTCAAGTGGTTTGGTGGTTAAGACACTCAGTGCAGGATACTCTCGGTCATGAGTTCGATTCGACTGGGACTGGTTTTTTTTTTTTCCAAAATTCAAACTTTTCTTATTTTTCATATTTTTCTTATTATTTAATATTTTGCATCTATTTTAATTTCTTTTCATATTTTTATTTATGCATTAAAAAATTATCAAAAATTATTTTCCTTTTGCATTTATTTTCAGAAAATCTTTATTTAATTTAATAAATTAAAAAACATATTTTTGCATGCATATTTTTATTTATAATTTTGCATTTAGATCACTTTTAATTCATTTTTAATTATTAAATTGCATCTAAAAAATCCCAAAAAAATTATTTTAGCATGTTTACATTATTTCCAGCATGTAATAATTTTCTCATATAAAAATTTGCATTTTTCTAACATTTTTTCTCTTGTTCGATTCATATCGCATTTTAGATTTCTCACGGGTTGTTCAGATTCGAGACGATTTTCCTTTATCATTCTATTTTTCCAATAATGTAACTGTATATGGGATGTAATAGTTTAATTTAGGATTTTATTTTCCGCATTTTAAATTATGTATCGCCCCAAGCCTTGTAATAGCGTGGGACATTTACCTTTCCGCACTTTACATTCCGCATTTAATTTCCGCACCCTATAAATTGCTAGTAATTAGGCGTGTATGGCAAGATAATAATGAACATAGCCCACTAATTTTCAAGATAAAATATCTGAAATCAACACACTTCTTTCACACACGCACCCCTTAGGGTAATTCTCTCTCGTTGCCTTTGCGAATTCAAAATGGTCATGTCCCTCGAGCGTAGAGGTATTCTATACCGTTGCCTTCCGACAAATCATCATAGTCCCTTCGATACAAGATCATAAGACCCGATGTAGCCTCCGAATACATGATCTTGACCCTCGATTGTAAGCCTCTGAAAATGATGATAGTCGCCGAATGCTAGGATACTTCCTACAAGTTGCTTTCTATGACCATCCGATGTCCTTCGAATGTCGCTTACATCCAACGAATGGAGCTACCTACTAACTAATGGTATGGCTAGCGCTACTCTAAAGGAACGTAGAAGTACAACAAAATGACCAATTATGAGTGGGTAAATAAGTCTTTTAGTTGCTTGCTCTAAACCAAATGCTTTTCACACCACACACTCTTTTTCAAAGTTCAAATTCTTTTCAAAACAAAAACATTTCGAACACTTTGTATACACTCCTACATGAGTCATTACAAAGTCAAAGCGAAATGCCTTTTTTCAAAACATCTTTGTCAAAAACACAGAAAGCAATTTTAAAAAAGTGACCTAGAGCAACTAAGAGCCCGTAGATAACTACGGATGAAAAGGGGTGCTAATACCTTCCCTTTTCATAACCATTCTCCGAACTCGAATCTAACGAAGGTCTTTTTCGTACTTTTACCTTCCCTTAATTGGATAAAAATAAAAGTCGGTGGCGACTCTTGCTATCCGCACATTTGGATACAAAATCCTACAAAGTCGAGTTCACGTATTCAGAGCTGGCGACTTTCTTTGAGAACACACCCTAAAGAGAGAATTAGGGATTTCTAGATCATTTTCTGCTTTTTGTTTGACTTGTATGCTTTATCTTTAAGGGTTGCTTGGGTATTATATTGTTGGGGATCCTACACGGATCGGGTTTCCTTTTAGGTAAGTGGCATTAGATCATCGCGACCGCTAGGCGTATAACTAAGCGGTCAACATGATGGCTACGTTAGCGTGACACTTTGGTTGTCCGATACTCTTCATTCCCAAGTTGAAGATAGTATTTGGCTTCTGCGTGGTGTCATCAGCGCTAACTAAACTTTTAGAACCTTAATTGACCTATCTTAGCCATTAGAAGGTAGTGAGATGGCCGGCTTTGGTGTAGATCGAGGTTGGTTGATACTCGATGCTACGCTCATTGAGATCCGACTTTTGGGACATTTCGATCGACCACTTGGCGTCGTATTGAAATAAGCGCCTACGAGAAAGATCGTGATGTGAGATTCCTAGAACCGGTTACTATTATAGGGACGGGATGAACCAACTCAAACTTTTGGTGGGGTAATCACCTATACCTCATGCAAGCCTTAAACATAGGCTCATTGTGTGAATTGCTTGTGTGTGCTAAACATGACATCATGACATCATTTGCATTGCATATCATTTCTAACTATTTCAAGGACCTAGGGATTTATCTTTGCTCTGTTTTGTAGGGAATTATGGCTTCTAGAAAGACTATCGAATCAACTTCATGGGTATCCCTTCTCATTCAAAAATTGGTTTGAAATTCCGATCATGCTCGGTTCATCAAAGACATGGTTATCTACTTGATTTGGTTATCTCGGTTTTGAAGAAGATATGATGCATGTCCTATTCCGTTCTTTGATCAAAACACCATTGCTTCACATTTCCGATTATCGATTGGTTCCTACCTTGGAAGAGTTCTCTAAGCTACTTGGGGTACCTATTCTTGACCAAATGCCATTCACGGTTTAGAAAAGGTTCCTAAAATGCGAAGACATTGCATCGACCTTACATCTTAAGCGTTCGATATTGAAGCCAATTGGGAAACAAAGTGGAGTTAAGGGTTTACTTTCCAAGTTTCTAATTAAGAAAGCAGAATTCCTCAAAGTTATGAGTTTCCATGCATTTGAAAATATTGTGGCCTTGCTAATTTATGGTTTGGTTCTATTCTAACTCGGATCAGTTCATCGATATCAATGCCATCAAGTTGTTCCTTACCCGCAATCCAGTGCCTACTTTACTGGGGATATCTACATTCTCTCCACACTCGTACTACTAAGAAGCAAGGAACTCTCATGTAATACCGTTACTTTCAAGGTGGTTTATTTAGCACCTTCCTCCATCAGTTTTGAAGAATGAACAAAGGTTGAGATGGTCTCAAAGATTGATGTCACTCTCTCATTCCGATATCCGTTGAGTCTTTTCTCTCAAAAGGACTTCACCTTCATCGGCGTTGTGGAGAATTCCCTAATGTACCACTACTTGGTATAAGGGAGGTATTACTTACAACCCTTCCTTAGCTCTCCGGTTTGGTTTTGCTCGAAGAGATGGTCCACATGATATGCTTCTCCAAGATGTTGTGTTCGACTACAATCACGATCTCGAATGCAAGCGAAGGTTTATACGCTTGGGGCATGGTAAAGAGGCCGATACCAAGACTTTGGGGAACCAAAACTCCATTCCTTGGGAACCTTACCTCAAATGGGTGCGAGCTCGAGCTCAAAACCTCATGATGCCATTCACTTTGTTCTATAATTATGGAACTGTTGCTATAGGTGGCGTACCTATCTTGTTATCCATCTGACATCTCTTGATTTTGAAGACTTGAAGAGACTGGATTCAGCTTAAAGAAGAAAGGGATACATTTGAAGCTCAGTGCTATGCAAGTGAGAAGAAAGTGTTAGAGTTTACCAAGCTACTTCACGAGGAGCGAAGCATCAACGCCTACCTCGGCATCAAGAGGAAGCGCCCATGGGAGACTTAGAGCTTTTTGATTTATATGTCTTTCTTTTATTGTTTTGAACTATCTCTTGTACTTAAAAAGAAAAAGAATGATAAGAAGAGTACTAATAAATGTTTGTTCATTGCTTGTTTAACAAATTTAAATCTCTAAGGTCCTTGAAAACATTGCATTGCATTCGCATAAACATTGCATAGCATAGCATAACATTGCATCACGGTACATTGGAGATTGGTTTTCTCATTTGCTGCTATTTATTTTAGCGAAATGGCTCTTGAGCAGTGTCAAAGATCTTCAAGCTCGAGAATGCTCGGTTCAACAGATGTTCACGGCTTGGTCCAAATCCAAGAAGATTTGAAGAAGCTCATCAACAAGAAGAAGAAGGTTGTTGGTCTCCTCGACATGGGCGAGCTACAAAGGTGGTCCTAAGGTGGTCGGCCGTATTGAGCTCTCTGAAGGAAGTGTCCATCGGGGAAAGTAACAAGGGTGATGGTGAAGCGGTCGGCTGAGCTTGAGAAGAACTATGATGATGGCCATACTCTAATGAAGATGACAAGTACAAGCAACTTGAAGATCGTCTGAATCTTTGTGGAAAACTTGAAGATGTCAGGGCTGAATTTTGATGATCAGTCTAATTCTTGTGTTGTGATTCCTCCCAAGTTCAAAGTTCAACTTTTGCCAAGTATGATGGCATGTCTTGCCCAAAGCTGCATTTGAAGTCCTATGTCAGAAGATCAATCCCACCTGATGAGAAGTTGTGGATGCACTATTTTCAAGAGAGTTTATCGGAACCAGTTGGAATGGTATTATCGGCTAGAGAATGACCAGTATCCGTACTTGGGTGACTTAGTGATGCTTTCTCAGACGGTATGAGTACAATCTTTGAATTGACACCCTCGCATGCAACTACAAAGCATGTCTATGGGTCGTGATGAGAAGTTCAAGGTATGCTAGAAGTGGAGATCTAGCAGGGTTCAACCACCCTTGTCCAATAGGGAGTTGGTTGATATGTTCATGGGATGTGGGGCCATTCTTCAATCATCGATTGGAAACTCTTCATAAGGTTCACCGTAGAGCGATATTAATGACAAGCGTGGAAGCGGTATCAAGGTGGAAAGATTCAGGTAGAGACATCTTGAAATCTTGCGAGAAATCTTTTGGTGGTAAGAAAGAAGCCAATGCAGTATGGTCGAGGAAAGCCGAGCCAAGACCGACCGTGCTCAATGCGTAGCGGCGTTGTGATCTCAATCCTACATCAGCTAACCTCGGCGAGACAACAGGCGTGGCAGTCGCCCGAGGCGGGTTCGAAGATCAACATGCCTTTGCCATGAGCCTTGCAACACATGTTGAGCGGTGATTACCTTGATCCTCCTCGAATGTCAACACTTCCTCTCCGTACAATCCAATGCTAAGTGTGCTTACCATCCAATAGCCAGGACATAAATCGATGATTGTTGGGCTCACGAAGAACAAGATTCAAGATATGATTGAAGCTAGCAGTTAGTTTGACCTCTGGAGACTCGAATGTGATCAAGCGCCTATGCCTAATCATGACGAGAGTTCCAATCGTTGGTGATGATACTTATGTTTTCAACATAGATGACTTGACCATTCCTCATGATGTTAAGAAGAATTTGTTGCAAGCGGTGTCGATCCGGGATGCCGGAGGTATCGTTGGTGCCCGTCACGATGGTTGTGCTTGGTTGAGAAGGCGTGTTCGATTGCATGATGGATAACAATGAGATACATTTGAAACCACCCACGAAGTTGTGTGAAGAAATGTCTAAGTTGAAGATTGACAATGCGAATGAAACAGCGCCATCATGTGGGATACCTTGGGGCGCCAGTGGAAAGTATGATTACATGGTGATACCTTGTTCACAGGAGCTACAGATTCCTATTGAAGATGTTAAAGACCGGATGGGGTGATGATTTCCGAGATTATCTTGATGTTAATCTGATAAAGTTTCTCTCACGATCCTGTGCCTAAGTGGCACCTCTCATTATCACTTCTCAAGACCGGTTCCATATTCCTCGAGCAAAGCTATCCCTTGGAACTATGGGTGATGTTTACTATTAGTCAAGCAAGACCACCGACCATTGAAGATCTTACGATTGAAGCTACCATTCACATTGACATCTTGGATCAAGTAAGGTGGCCGAACGGGAAGGTATTCTTTCGAATATCTCTCCTCCAAAGACAAGCGACTCCGACTCGCATTCCGGCTATTCAACCCATTCCCGAAGCTAGAGGAAAGAACGTTATGACTCATCACGCTCAACTGAAGTACCAAAGTTCTTGAGCACCTCAAACAAGAAATGGAGAATGCAGAGATTATCAAGAAGAGACTACAATATCGGTGGACGGTTGGGATGAGACTCCGTCCAAAATCTCCATGCTTGCTTTCGCTCTTGTGCTGGAGGCTCATACTAGCATTGGTAAGTTTCGAAGAATGCTCACGTGTACCGCAGACACTACACTGACCCGAGTTTGAAGTTTGTATTGCTAGCACGGCTGCCAACAACGGCTAGTTTCTCACGATCTTTGATTTGACTCCTTCGGAAAGAAACATAACAAAGCCTTGCACATCTCTTGTTGAATGCAGGGCGTTACCTGTCTCATGTTTTAGTAGATACGGTTACGCTTTGATATCTTACGACGCTTTTGTAGAGCTTGATGTGAAGGGTTGGATTAAGACGGTGACATAATCGTGAGAGCTTTTGATGGTTCATGACGGTACTTGAAGCTCCTTCCGCATTAAAGTAGGTTCCAGGACTTTTGACTCCAATTTATTTATCATGGACATCTTATCCAGACCTACTCTACTTGGGCGCCACTTGGATACATGGGGCAGTACTACCTTACCTAAAGGCCCAGAAGTGCCGGTGAAGGGGAAGGTTGTCACGATTATGTGGTGAGAGAGTATATGGTCGAGTCATCTCCAGTCATTAGATACCTTGAGGATGGAGGGTGAATTCTTCGAGACTCCTGTCAAGCTTTTAAACAATCCCAGTCATACTGGTGACTCTCCCTTATCCTCCTAAAGTTGCTAAGTTCCGCCTAGGATGGCCTCGTGCAGAAGATGCTCATTCTTTGTTGAAGAAGGAGGTATGTTGGGGTCAGCTCCACGATCTTCCTTTCAAATTTGACAAGGTGGTTTAGGCTTCACCATTGAAATCGAGAAGATACATCGCCTTGAGCGTACGTAACTTCTTTCGCATCGGCCAGTGGAATCCATGCTATAAGGCAGCGACAGCGGCTTCAACGCCAACCAAGTGGATCTTCCCAACTCCGGATCATGGGCTCGTGAATTGGAAGACGAAGGCGTCATACAATCTCCTTTAGTCGAGTAATTGCTCTTGTTTTGTTTTGCTTTTCGTATTTCTTTATGTTTTGAACAATAAACTTTGAAAGCCTAGTGCCTTGCGGGCATCATGGCTCGTTTGCGAGGGTTATTATACTGTTGTTTGCGTATTTTCATTCAATAAATTCGTTGGGCTTTGCATTCAATTGTTTGTTTTCTTTCTTTTACTTTATCACCCCTCAGCTATGTTGCCACACACCACGTGATACAAAGTCACTCGAATCGTTAATAACACTATACTATTGCTAAATATGACTTGATAATCCAGTCTACCAAGCCGAGCGAAGGTGAGGAAGATTGTGAAGTGCCGAGAGAACTTGTTGCTACAACAAAATTCGAGGTTATCACGGTCCATGAAGAGCAAGTTGAGGTTGTGGTTGGGTACTAGCGAGAGACGGAAAGAGATCAAGATAGGGCGGGTCTTGAGAAGCGGTGTTAAAGAAAAGTTGGTTCGGATGCTTTCTGAGACTATATTGAGGTTTTGCTTGGTCATCACGAAGACATGCGGGTTTAGACATTGATATTGTGGTACAGGTTGCTGCCAGCAAAAGGGTTTCTCGATTAAAAGCAGAAGGTTCGTCGTATACGTCCACGAGATGTCGAGAAAGATCAAAGCGAAGTTATGAAGCGGTTCAATGCAGGTTTCTTAAACGTTACTTCTTATCCACGATTGGGTTGAAAATGTTGTACGTACCTAAGAAGGATGGTAAAGTACGATGTGTGTGGATTCTGATTTGAGCGAAGCAAGTCAGAAGATGACTTTCCACTTCCTCATATTGATGTTACGGTTGACCACATTCGACATAAGGTTTTTACTTCATGGATGGTTTCTCCGGTTACAATCGGATCAAAATGGCTCCCAAGACATGGAAGACTACTTTTGTTATGATGGGGCACTTTACGCTCGAGGTTATCCGTTCGAATTTGAAGAAA
>CM038794.1:69130591-69281314 GCA_021764765.1 Vicia sativa
TATGAAAAGAGCAGTTGAGGTTGTGAATTTGGAGTGCTTGGCAGCAAAACGAAGAAAAGAGATCGAGATAGGAGGCGGGTCTTGAAGCGATTGTTAAAGAAAAGGTTGGATTCGGATGCTACGAAGAGACTCTATTAGGGTTTTGCTTGGTAATACGAAGAAGACATACTGGTTTAGACATTGATATTGTGGTACAGGTGCCAACAAAGAAGGTTTTCTCGATAAAAGCGGAAGGTTAAATCGCATGCGTCTGAGATGTCGGGAAAATCAAAAGCGAAGTTATAAACAGATTCAGCGCGGTTTCTTAGCTGGCCTTCCTATCCTGAATGGGTTCGAAACGTGGTTCCTGTGCCTAAGAAGGATGGCAAAGGTACGAATGTGTGTGGATTCTGAGATGCGAACAAAAGCGAGTCAGAAAGATGATTTCCCACTTCCTCATATTGATGTTACTGGTTGACAACACCGCTCAGCATAAGGTTTTCTCTTTCATGGATGGTTTCTCGGTTACAATCAGTTAAAATGGCTCCACGAAGACATGGAAAGACTACTTTTGTTACAGGTGGGGCGCTTTACGCTACAAAGGTTATGCGTTGATTTGAAGAGCGAGGTGCCATTATCGGTCTGCTATGGTGACATTATTTCATGACATGATTCATCACGAGATAGAGGTCTCGTCGGCGACATGATAGCTCGATCACCGGTGAACAAGAACATCTTGATCATTTGAGGAAACTATTTGACGAGTTGAAGAAATACGGTGAGACTGATCTAACAAGTGCACTTTTGGGTGGATCAGGAAAACTCACAGGGTTTGTTGGCCGATTGGAAAAGGTATTGAAGTTGATCCCGCCAAAGGTTAAAGCTATCAAGAGATGCGGCTCCCCGCACCGATAAAGAAATCGGAGGTTTCTTGGGCCGATTGAACTACATTGTCGATTCATTGCACTAGCGCTGCTTGTGACCAATCTTGAGTTACTAAAGAAAGATCGAGTAGTGGAATGGAATGGCCGATTGCCGGATCGCTTTTGACAAAATCAAGGGTACCTACAGAATCCTCTCGTTACGATGCACTCTTGCGAGAAGGAAGACCTCTCATCGTGTACGATAGTGCTAGAAATTCAATAGGATGTGTGTTGAAATGACATGGCGAGTCCGATCGAAAAGAGCATGCAATATACTACCATAGCAAAAGTTTACCGACGTGAAACAAGATACTCCGCAACTCGAGAAAACTTGCAACGCTTTAGCTTGAGCTGCTCGCCGACTGAGACAGTATATGTTGACTCACACTACCTTATTGATTTCAAGATGGATCAGATAAAATACATATTTGAGAAACCGCTCTCTCGGAAGAATAGCGAAGATGGCAAATGATCTTGGCCAGAATATGACATCCGTTACACTTCTAAGCGATCAAAGGAAGTGTAGCTGGCGATCATTTGGCTCGTCAGCCGTAGATGACTATCGATCTATGCGATTCAATTTCAGATGAAGATGTTTTACTAGTCGCGATTACGAAGAACCGAGGCCAGACGAAGGACACGAACAAGGATCCCGATGGACCATGGTCTTTGATGGAGCCTCAGCGCGCCAGCAATGGCATTGGGCGCCATCATTACATCCCGCGGTAGGACCGCCTTTCACATATACTTTGTTTTGGTTGCACACGAACAACATGGCGAATCTGACGTGCATCATGGGTATCAAAGGCTGCTTGATGAAGAATCAAGTTCTTACAAGTGTATGGAGACTCGACTTTGGTGATCGGTCGAGATTAAGGGGAGTGGGATCTGAAGCATCGAATCTTATTACGTATCGAGCATGTTACGACTTTGATCTACTTGAAGAGATCACTTTCAATCACATTCCACGAGAAGAGAATCGGTTGGAGGGCCGCATTGGCTCTATGTCGTCTATGTTCAAAGTCGGATGGGACACGAGGCTCCCGGATCATCATTGAGAAGTTTGAAAGCGTATTGCTATGTGAGCTTGATCGAGAAGAGAAACCTTGGTACTACGGCGTGAAGGGTATCTTGAGACTCGAGGAATATCCCGAGGGCATCATTAATGATAAGAAGTTCATGAGAAGATTTGCATCAAATTCTTCCTCAATGGCATCTTATCAAGCCGACCACGACTTGTGCTTACTCATTGTATGACGAGAGAAACCAATCGCATCATGGAAGAGTTACGAAGAGCATTTGGTACCCACTCGGTGCACACCATGGCTAAGAAGATTTTGAGAGCGGTTACTATTGGTCACCATGGAGGCGATTGTCACCCTTCTTCGATCTTGTCACAAATGCGGTTATGCAGCAAAGTACACGTACCTCGGTACCTACGAGCGTTTTAACTTCTCTTGGCCTTTTGCAATGTGGGGCATTGACATGATCGGAGAAATCAAGCCCGACTTCCAATGGACATCGTTTCATCCTTGTGGCAATTGACTATTTCACCAGTGGGTGAAAGCGACCTCGTTCGCATGTTACCAAGAATGTTGTGGCTCGTTTCATCAAGCATAATCTTATGCATCGGTATGGCACTCCCAAAAGGATTATCACGGATAACGGTTCCAATCTCAACAATAAGATGATCACCGAACTCTGCCGCGCGTTCAAGATCAACATCACAACTCTTCTCCTTATCGATTAAGATGATGAAGCGCGATGGAAGCCGCCAACAAAAACATTAAGAAGATTATCTGAGAAGATGGCGGTAACTTACAAAGATTGGCAAGAGATGTTACCATTTGCTCTTCATGGTTATCGCACTACTGACACGAACATCAAGAGGCGACCCCTTCTCTCTGTATGCGGTATGGGCGAGTCCTACCCATTGAGGTTCGGATACCCTCGACGAGTCCTCCAGAACGGAGTTAAGCGAAACAATTGGGTCCGGACGCCTTGATCGGATTAACTTGATTGATGAGAAGCGACTAGCGTCCATTTGCCATGGACACTCTAGACGAATGATCGGAGAATTTAACAAGAAGGTCAAGCACGAGTCTACCAAGTCGGTGATCTAGTAGTATCAGCGCATCGTCCTTCCGAGGTGATCCGAGGCAAATGGACTCCCATATGAGGGACCATTTGTAGTCAAAACGATGTTTTCCGGTAGACTATGATACTTAGCACCATGGATGGTGAAGACTTCCACACCACATGAGCGGACATAGTCAAAAATACTACGCATAAAGAGACGCTAGGTCGGTGACCTAGGAAAAAAAATAAGGCATCTGGCGAACCAAAGGTTCGGGCAAAAGATTAAGGATATATACAAAACATGTACAGGTGAAAACACGAAAAAGGCTTGGGCAAAAAGTATCCCATTAGGCGAAAACCGAAAGGAGGTCTAGGCAAAAGTTATGGATTTAAGCGTCGACTATGTCTCTTCGGATCACTGCTTCGAGACTATCGACATTCAAAGATTCAAATGGCGAAGATCATTCACTCACTTTCTACGTGACAAGGAGATGAGATAGTTGAAATATATGAGTACTAGCATAGTTGGAACTTAACGATTGTTTCCATAGCTTTTACCTTCCTTATGTACAAACTACTTGGCCATACACCTTTCAAATAAACATAGCTTCTTTCTCTTTACAATTTTGTTGTTGTCATTTTAATAAGTCCAGCGTTTGTTTTGAATGACTATACACATTTGACAATAAGAATCTAATCACAAACATCTGCGGGCATACAAAAGTAGTTATTACGGGCTCTAGGAATTGAGATGGCGCGAAAGTCACCAAAACATCCCCATAGAGCATAATCTCCATGAGAGATGTCACTCACTAAACCTCCCGTGGAGTATATGTTAATCCACATTGATTCCACTCAATGAGAAATGTTACATCGGTCCTGGCGGTAACACTTCATCCCACTAAGATGTTTATCCCGGATATCTCAACAATTCTCCTTTTTCCAGCAGCGGTATCGGGACTCGAGAGAAAATCTACATCTCTATTCCCGGCCGGAGATTCAGGCTGACCGGTCTCCAGCAACCATCAAATGCTCTCGGTAAGATCCGCTTCAGCATCCCAGTGGGCGCCACTAATTCTTCCCAGCAGATCTACATGCAAGATCCCCATGGACTTCCTCCCAGACTCTCCCGGTAGGGTCTATGTATGAGATCTCGACGACGAGCTTCAATCTCTACCTTCCTCAACAATATCTAGGCCCAGACTTGGTGAGATAGTGCATCGGAGAATCAGGGATATCTTTCTTCTCCTTCAGCGGGGTTCTCACCTCGAATCCCAATGAGTCGAAATCCTCAAACAGAACATCCGCATCTTCTTCAAGATGGATATGTTTTGAAATACCACAACATCTTTCATTCATACATTACTCATAAAGTCATAATTCCATATGTCATTCATATACATTGTCATGCATCATACTTTGCATAAGACTAACAAATATTCTATCAAAGTTTCTCTTGTTTTTTCTCCAAGCAGTGAAAGTCACTTCCGACATGGTCGATTAAGCCCCAACCGGGGAAAACTATCTGAAAGACCACCCCTAGTTGTCCTCCGGCGGTCGAGGATTAAGCCAGAACGTGGAAAACTATCTGAAAGACCACCACATTTGTCCTCCAAGCGGTGGTCGAGATTAAGCCCTCGGCGGAAAACTATCGAAAGACCGCCTGGTTATCCTCGATAACGTGGCAATGGATCGAACACGATGCCTGAGGGGAAGCTATCCACATTTTGCCAACTATTATCTCCTTAGAGTAATCGGCGAAGATGTATTCGACTCTCTCTTATTATCATCAACTACAGTCTAGCGTGACTCGGTTGCCTTGGATAACATCTTAAGCCCATCTCAGACTACTTGTCAACATTTCTTAGCCTTCGAATCTGCATATTTGGTTAAAACTCAATACAAATCAATGACTTCATTCAAAGATGAACGAAGTCTAACATCGACTCCTTCGGATGGCATCTTAAGCTCGTCTCATCTCCTTCGAAGCATTGCGAGCCTAGCGTCAGCTCACTCCCGGCATCGATCTTTCGGTGGCATCTTAAGCCCATCCTCGTCAATTTCCTTATCAACGACCTCGAGTCTAGCATACGACTCATCCCCAGTGATCTCTACCTTCTCCAATGGCATCCGTAAGCCCATTCGCATCATCCACCAACAAGTGCAAATTTTCGGTGTACTCAGTGTTCAATCATCTTCACCTTGGTCCACGAAGGCAGGCGTGTCAATCTAACCTTCGTACAAGAAGATTGAGCAGGGCAGTGTCATACCCCAAAATTTTCCCTCCATCTTCTCAAGATATTTCATACATCCATACTCAAGGATTCCTCGAGGAGTTGATCGGACAAACTCTCTCCTAGACAATCGACCCAAACTAGGGTTTGGCAATTCTCGAGATCAAGATGAGCTTCAACATCTCAATGGTCTTCATGCCTCCTCATATGCTTCAAAGATTCTCCATGTCAAGTTTCAAGCCTTACAAGTCAAGTTTCCTCGATCGATTGCTCGGATGGTTGAAAATCGGTTGTATTGGACAAAAGTCAGCATGGTCAACATACTGGTCAAACTTCATAATTTTTGGTCAACATCCTCATTTTGAAGTTATATTCATCATTTGATCAAGGGTTGATCATGATTCATCGAAAACTCAAGATTTGCTCAAAGTCAAACTTTCTAAATTAGGGTTTCTAGATAAAAAGTCAACTGAACTTTGACTAATCATAACTTCTTCATACTTTCTCAGACATTTTTCCACCACCTCTTGTTTTGAAGGAAATTCAATTCTCTACAACTTCATGTCTCACAAGAATGTCCAAAAAATGCTTCATTTGAGAGGTATGGCTCGAAAACATTCTGGTCATTTTCAAAGTCAACAAAAAGTCAACTTTTTGTTTTGAAGATATATTGAGCATGGAAACTCCAATTGATATGAGACCAAAAAGGTTGGTTAGAGGTCTCTTAGATCTTTCCAAAAAGTCCAAGAACACTCAAAAATGTGGAAAATTGAGCAAGATACACCATTCACAAGTTGGGCAATTTTGAAAGAGTGCACAAAGAGAGATGCTTCTAAAAATCAAAATTTTTGCAAATGGGCTTACTTTTTCTTCATTCAAACTTGTTCCTTATACAATTAGGAATATCCAAGCCCAATGCCACGAATTTTTATTTTATTTTTCTATTTAATTTGGAATTTATTCATTTAAATACAAATTAAATTCAAAAATAAAGTATAAAATCAAAATTAATTGCAAAATTGATTTTTATTTCTTCCTTGGGATCCAATCAACTCATTAAAGCCAGCAATTTTCGAAATTGGATTGATATAGCAAGAATGGATTGAGAATTAATCAAAAATTTGAAGATTTGATTTTCTACAAAAATCAAATTTGATTGGCATTGATTATTGATCAAATCTTTCCCAAAACAACTCCAAATCCATCCAGTATAAATGTACAATGCATACCTATCAAGAAAGGACGGAAAAATTGCCCTAAGAACCTAAAAATTTTCAAAAAACTTGAGAAAAAGCAATTTGAATTACATTTTGCGAGGCCAATTCAAGGAGTTTGAGGATTGAATAAGCATCCTCGAGGTCCAGAAGCTATTCAATCATCAGCGCGTTGAAACGTCCATAATTGTCCTAGCCAAGTCACGGTTTGTATCAACATAACTCGAAATCGAATCCATACATACAGTCATGATTAATGTGTTTTGATTGCATATTTGTGTTGCTAATGATGTTTCTAAGCTTTCTGCATAGTTTGATTTGAGTTTCAGGGCAAGAATCACGAGATGCCATGGTTAGGGTTTCCTGTGTCGTTTTAGGGTTTCACAAAATAGGAAAAATTAGACCATGAGACCTATACTAATGCATTCGGAATGATCTCAGGAATCGAACCATGGCTGTAGAATTTATTTATATTATGTGTGCTTGCTTTTTGATTTTGCCGAGTGCGTGGCGTCGAATGGCTGGCCTTCTTTCAAAATTCAAATGAGAACGATGAAGTTCTTGGCGCGAGCAAAGCAATGGAAGGGCGGCGTGTTGTAATCCACTCCCGGCTTTCAAACACGCTTGCATACATGGCGTGGTGGTTAAAACGTTCACGTGCATAGATGCTCTCCGAGGTCATGAGTTCGATCCTCATTGGGATTTGGTTTTCTTTACAAACTTGCATATTTTCATATTTTTCTATTTTCTATTTAATTTACTATTTCCATGTTATTTTAATTTCTTTTCATATTTTATTTATGCATTAAAAATCATCAAAATATTTTTCCTTTTACACTTATTTTGAAAATCTTTATTTAATTTAACAAATTAAAAATACAATTTTGCATGCATATTTATTTTTATTCATAATTTTCCATTTAAATCACTTTTAATTAGTTTTTAATTACTAAATTGCATTCAAAAAATCCCAAAAAATTATTTTAGCATATTTATATTATTTCCAGCATGTCATATTTTTCTTATTTTAAAACTTGCATTTTCTAACATTTTTTCTCTTATTGATTCATCTCGTATTTTCAGAGTTCGTTCTTTTCTGGTTGATCCGATTGACGATTTTCTTTATCATTTTATTTTTTTTCAATAATGTAACTGTCTATGGGATGTAATAGTTTAAATTAGGCTTTTATTTTCCGCAAAGTTTAAATTATGTATCTGCCCCAAAGCCATGTAATAGCGTAGGACATTTACCTTTCCGCATTTACCTTTCCGCATTTTAAATTTCCGCACCCTATAAACTGCTAGTAATTAGGCGTGTATGGCAAGATAAAATTGAACATAGCCCATTAATTTTCAAGATAAAATACCTGAATCAACACACTTCTTCACACACGCACCCCTTAGGGTAATTCTCTCTCGTTGCCTTACGAATTCAAAATGGTCATGTCCCTCGAACGTAGAGGTATTCTAGCACCATTGCCTTCCAAACAAATCATCATAGTCCCTTGATACAAAGATCATAAGACCCACGATGTAAGCCTACGAATACATGATCTTGACCCTCGATTGTCGCCTCTGAAAAAATGATGATAGTCCTTCCGAATGTGCTAGGATACTTCCTCTGAGTTGCTTTCTATGACCATCCGATGTCCCTGAATGTCCGCTTACATCCAGCGAATGGAGTTACCTACCAACTAATGGTATGGATAACGCTATTCTAAAGGAGCGTAAAATAACAAAACGACCAATTACGAGTAGGTAATAAGACTTTTAGTTGCTTGCTCAATCAAATACTTTTCACACCTCGCTTTTTCAAAGTTCAAACTTTTTCAAAGCGAAACATTTAGAACACTTTGTATACATTCCTACATGAATCATTACAAAGTCAAAGCGAAATGCCTTTTCAAAACATTTTGTCAAACACACGAGCACAATTTTAAGTGATCTAAGAGCAACTAAGAGCGTAGATAACTACGGATGGAAAGGTGCTAATACCTTCCCTTTTCATAACCTTCTCCTGAGAATCTAACAAGGTCTTTTACTTTTACCTTCCCTTAATTGGATAAAAATAAAAGTCGGTGGCGACTCTTGCTATCCGCACATTTGCGATACAAACACTAAAAAAGTCAGTTCACCGTATCACAATCATACTGAAGACAGGAAATTATGGATCCATTTCTTTCAAGAGAGTTTATCCGGACCTCAGTTGGAGTGGTATTATCAGCTAGAGAGTACCCACATTCATACCTGGAATAACATGGTAGATGCTTTCTATAAACAGTACCAGTACAATACTGAATTGGCACCTACCTGCATGCAACTACAGAGCATGTCTATGGGTCGTGACGAGAAGTTCAAAGAATATGCCCAGAAATGGAGAGATCTGGCAGGCAGAGTTCAACCACCCTTGTCCAATAGGGAGTTGGTTGACATGTTTATGGGAACACTGACAGGCCCATTCTTCAAACATCTGATTGGAAACTCTTCAGCCGAATTCACTGAGCTGATATTGATAGGCGAACACATCGAAGCCGGAATCAAGAGCGGAAAGATTCAAGTAGAGTCATCTTTGAATGCTGCGAAGAGATCTTTTGGTGGTAAGAAAGAAGCTAATCTTGTGTATGGTCGAAGGGCGTGACAAAGTGATCGCACTCAATCTGTGGGGCGGTTGTGATATCGATCCTACACTAGCGCAAACTCAATGAGACAACGCATAGCGAGCGTGCCACGAAGACATTTTACAAAGATCAACATACGTTGTCTCAAGCATTGCAACACATGTTGAAAGCATAGGTGATTACTTTGAGGATCCTCCTCGACACGTCAACACTTCCTCTCTAAAGTACAATCCTAATGCGAGGTGTGCATACTACTCCAACAGCCCAAGGCACGACACCAACAACTGTTGGGCTCTGAAGAACAAAATTCAAGACATGATTGAAGCAAGGGAAATTGAATTTGACCCTCACTCGAAACCAGAATGTGATCAATGCACCAATGCGACCATGGTAAAAGTTCAATGCTATTGCGAAGACTCCTCGTTTATGATGTGAATAAGTGACTATTCCTCGATGGTATTAAGAAAGATTTGCTGCAAGCGGTGTATTTCTAGGATGCCCTAATAACTTTCGTTGGTGTGCGCTTGAATCTGACGGATGTGCTTGGTTGAAAAGGCGTATTCAACGCATGATGGACAACCGAGAAGTGTTGTTTCGGAAACCTCCATCATGGAGAATCGCGCGAAGACATCTCTAAGAATCTGAAGATTGAAGACACGAGCAAAGCCATTCCAGAAGTCTGGGATACCTTGGGCAGCCAAGTGGAAAGTTTGATTTCATGGTTAAATATACCGCTCCTAAAAGTTAAAAGATTCCAATTGAAGACATCAAGGCAACTGGATGGGGAGACAATTACCCAGAAGGCTATGCTGACATGAACACAATAAGGATCACCTCTGTCGATCCTGCGCCTAGAGTGGCACCTCTCATTATTACCTCTCCCAGATCAATTCCATATTCCTCTGACAGAGCTATACCTTGGAATTATGGAGCCGAAGTTTACTATCATGGCGTCAAGCAAGAACCTTTGACCATTGAAGACATTGCAGTTGAAGCTACCAATCCTGACATCGACAACATCAACGGATCAAGCAAGGTGACCAGAACCGGAAGAGTGTTCTCTCTAGAGATCTCTCCTCCAAAAGCCACTACTACACCAATTCACATTCCTGCTATCAAACCAGTTCCCGAAGCTAGAGGGAAAGAACCAGTGACTCATCCTGTTTAGACAGAAGTACCAAAGGAAGTTGTTGAGCATACCTCCAAACAAGAAATGGAGGAAATTCTGAAGATCATCAACAAGAGCGACTACAATGTTGTGGAACAGTTGGGACAAACTCCATCCAAGATCTCCATGCTAGCTATGCTATTATGCTCTGAGGCTCATGCTAAAGCCTTAGTAAAGTTTCTGAAGAATGCTCACATACCGCAAGACACTACTGCTGACCAATTTGAAGGTTGTATTGCTAGCCTGACCATTAACAATGGTTTCGGTTTCTCTGATGCTGATTTAACTCCTGCCGGAAGGAAATACAACAAAGCCTTGCACATCTCCATTGAATGCAAGGGCACTACATTGTCTCACATATTGGTAGATACTGGTTCTGCTTTGAATGTTCTGCCGAAGAGTGCTCTCGACCGACATAATGCCGAAGGAGTGGTCATGAAGCCCAGTGACATAATTGTAAGAGATTTTGATGGTTCTAAATGAACGGTACTTGGAGAGCTCATCCTGCCAATTAAAGTCGGTTCCCATACTTTTGACTCTACTTTCTTTGTCATGGACATTCGTCCAGCTTATTCTTTCCCACTCGGACGCCCTTGGATACATGGGGCAGGCGTTGTCACCCCTACCCTACATCAGAAGCTGAAGTACCCAGTGAAAGGGAAGATTGTTACAGTATGCGGTGAAGAGGAATATATGGTAAGCCATTTGCAGTCATTCCGATACATCAAAATGGAAGGTGAATTTGTCGAAACTCCCTGTCAAGCTTTCGAAGCAATTCCACGAGTCATGCTGTTGACTTTCCTGTCAATCCTGAAGTTACTAGAGTTCCACCGAAGATGGCCTCACTGAAAGACGCCAAAGCTGCGATTGAAGAAGGATACTATACTATTTGGGGACAGCTCCCTAATTTTCCATTCAAATCCGACAAGACTGGTTTAGGCTTCACTATCAAGGTTCAGAAGATGATCGCCATAAGCAGCGACAAGCTTCCTTTCCATATCGCAAGGCGGAGTCCATGCTATAGAAGACGACGACGACAACTTCGATATCAACAATTGGATCTTCCCAACTCCAGACGACGGACTCAGCAATTGGAAGACTGAAGATGTCATACCAATCTCCTTTAGATAGGAGTAATTTCTTTTTTATGTTATGATTTTCGTTTATTATGTTTCGAACAATAAACTCTAAGCCTAGTGCCTTTCCCGGGGCACCACGGCTCGTTTGTGAGGGTTACTATTTGTCATTTGCATATTCTCATTCAATAAAATCAGTGGAATTTTGCATTTAAATACTATGCTCTTTTCTTCCTTTTATTTTATCACCCTTTCAAAAGTTATGTGTTCTTACACACATATGATACAACTGATTCACTCCGAATCTAAATCGATAACAACTTCTGCTATTGCTAAATGTGACTTGATAATCAATTTACCAAGCGAAGGCGAGGTGAGGAAGATTGTGAAGTGCTAGGAGAACTTGTAGCTACTACAACAGAAGAAACAGGTTATACAACCACGAGGAGTCAAGGTTGTGAATCTAAATGCAAATAAAGACAAAAAATCAAGATAGGAGCAGGTCTTGAAAGATGTCAAAGAGATTAGTCTAGATCTTGCCAGACTATATCGAGATTTTGCTTGGTCCTGAAGACATACGAGTTTAGATATTGACATTGTGGTACACGAATACCAACGAAAGTTTGTCTCCACATGAAGCGAAGGTTAAATCATATCGTCTGAGATGTACGAGAAAATCAAAGCCGAGTTATGAAACAATTCAATGCGGTTTCCTAGCCATTACTTCTTATCCACGGTGGGTTCGAGCGTGGTGCCGTACCTAAGAAGGATGGTAAAGTGCGAATGTGTGTGACTACAGAGATCCGAATAAAGCAAGTCAGAAAGATGATTTTCCACTTCCTCATATTGATGTCCTAGTTGATAAAACTTCTCAACCAAGTTTTCTCCTTCATGGATGGTTTCTCGGTTACAATCGATCAAAATGGCTCCAAGACATGGAAAGACTACTTTCGTTACGATGGGGCACATTCTGCTACAAGGTCATGATGTTCGGTGGAGAAGCGGCGCCATATACCAATGTGCTATGGTAGCTTTGTTTCACGACATGATACATCACAAGATAGAGGTCTACGTCGACGACATGATATCTCGATCACAAAATGAAGAAGAACATCTCGATCATTTTAAAGCTTTTGATAGGCGAGAAAAGGTATTGAAGTTGACCACTTCAAGGTTAAAGCTATTCAAGAAATGCCGACTCCGTCAGAAGGAAGTCGAGGTTTCTTGGGACGACTAAACTACATTGCAGTTCATTGCACATCTAAGCTACTTGTGAGCCAATCTTCAAGTTATTGAAGAAAGATCAAGTGTTGGAATGGAGCAGCGATGGTCGACAACTTTGACAAAATTAAGAAGTACCTACAAAATCCTCTATCCCAGATGCCACTTGTCAAGGAAGACCTCTCATCATGTAATTAGATATTAGAGAACTCGATGGGGTGTGTGTTGGGGCAACATGGCGAGTGCAGTCGAAAAGTATGCAATATACTACCTTAACAAAGCGTTTATTGTGAAACAAGATATTCACACGAGAAAACTTCAGAACTTTAGCTTAACTGCTATGACTAAGGCAGTATATGTTGACTCACACTACCTTGTTGATCTCTAAGATGGATCCGATGAAATACATATTAGAAACACTGCTCTCTCGGAAGAATAGCAAGATGGCAAATGATCTTGATCAAATCGACATTCATATATACTACTCGGCGATCAAAGGAAGTATAGTAGCCGATCATTTGGCTCATCAAGCCATAGATGACTATCAGTCTATGCAATTCGAGTTTCCAGACGAGGATGTTATGTTAGTCACTAATTACGAAGAACCTGGACCAGATGAAGGACCTGAACCAGGATCCCGATGGACCATGGTCCTTGATGGATCCTTAAACGCACTTGGCAATGGCATTGGCGCCATCATTACATCTCCCATAGGCAGACACACGCCTTTCACCGCCAGACTTTGTTTCGACTGCACCAACAACATGGCCGAATATGAAGCGTGCATCATGTGTATCAAGGTTGCTATTGACTTAAGAATCAAATTCTTGCAAGTATATGGAGACTCAGCTTTAGTGATCAGTCAGATTAAAGGCGATTGGGATACGAAGCATCCAAATCTTATTCCATATCGAGAGCATGTTTTAAGTCTGATCCCTTACTTCGAAGAAATCACTTTTGATCACATTCCACGAGAAGAGAATCAGTTGGCAGACGCATTAGCTACCATGTCATCTATGTTCAAGGTCGGATAGGACAGCGAAGCTCCCAATTATCATTGAAAGGTTCGACGAACACCATAACTTGAAAAGAGAAACCTTGGTTCTACGAGTGAAGAGGTATCTCGAGGCTCGAGGAATATCCGCATCTATTAATGATAGAAGTTTCTAAGAAGATTCGCAAATTCTTTCTCAACAACATCTTATACGCAATCACGACCCGTTTACTTACTTCGAAAAGCAATGAAACAAGAATAAGTCAAATGAAGCCCTAAAATTCCTTTTATAGCCAAACCTCCAGGCATCTGAAGGGTCACACCTGGAGCTTCACACACCTCCCAGTGGGACGCGTGGCTGAGGGTCATCGTGTCACCCTAAGGCGGTATAAACCACCACTCTCATTCACGATCGGATCCCTGCTCGTTATGCCGAAGCGGCATACACCATTATCCGTCCAAACAGTCTAACTCGATCATGTCTCACGCTATGGGCAAACCGCTCTCCTCGACGGGGAAAGCCACACCAGCGGGGTCCCCGATGGACGACTCCACGACTCAAAGTCATCACTCTCTTCAATAGCAATAACTTGGGGGGCTCTTGTTCTGGGCTGGCCCAACATCTGGTCCACCGCTATTGAGGCTCGATCGATGGGCATAAGGACTCGAGGCCCATACATCCATAACCGCTAGGGATGTCCTCATGTGCGCGTTAGAGCCACGTGGCCAACGGTTACTCAACCGTCACCCTGCCCTCCGAGAATAACGGGTCAACTGTCCCGCATATCACGGAGCAGCAGACCAGGGAGGAGGCCACGCACTGGACTCCTTGCTCGCAAACTCCGTCCCTTAGTGGGCTTCGCTAAACTACCCTGGACCTTGGCCCAGCAGGTTATAAATACCCTCTCATTCGAGAGGGTCAGGTATACTATTCTATTCTATTCTCTTCACTTCTTACTTGCTCTCTCCTCTTGCCCTCTCTTACTTTGGCATCAGAGTATCTTGCAGGTACCCCCCATCTCTTTCAACCTGATAGCTTGGGCATTGTGATCCTTACGATCAAGTACGATCAATTTTAAATCTAGCTTTCCACAAACCTATCACCATTAAATAATGGATGTGTGTTTAGGAAATTCCTCTTGTTAGAAGAAGTGTTAAAAGTCATCTTCATTATGAGACAAATAGTCTTTAAACTAAAGTTAGGCTCTGATGTCACTTGTTGAAAATGTGACTCTATACACAAATAGGGGATAGGGTGAATAATTGAGATTTAAAAAACGTTGGTTAAAATCAAAATCATTTGAAAAATCAAAGTTTAAAAATATTTTAAAACAAACGAGTAACAATGCAGCAAAAACAAAGAAATATATGGAAAATCAAAGGAAATAAAATAAAATAAAAGAGACAAGGGAGGAAGTAATAAAACTAGAGATTTATACACGTACAGTCTAACAATTTGGCCTACTCAAGTTGCCAAGAAATCTTCTTGAGAGTCTCCACCATCTTGAAAACTTTTAATAGGATATCCCCACAGACCTTCTTATATAAGGATATAAATTTTTAATAATAACTTCCAAACAAATAGTGAATAGAGTTTGAAGTGAGTTTATCCTCCAAACAAAACAAAGATTTCACACGGGTTAATCCCGAATCAAGATGGAGTTTTACACACCATATCCTTTGAACCAAGAAGAAATTTCGTGTTGGATATCCTTCGAAAAATCAGGGTTTTACACGGGATGACCAAATAGCCGAGATGATTTTTTTTTACAACCTAATCTCTAACTAACCGAGCTTTTATACTAGGCCGAACTCCGAAACTAATATGAGATTTTACATAGAATGAGTTTGAGACGATAGAGTTTTTAAATCAAGATGAGCTCACTAACCGTTGTGACAATTTTGATGGTTGATCTTCACAAATTAAAAGAGAGCTTTTTTAAGATGGAACTCACAAACCAAACAGAGACTTCCTAAGACAATTCCCTAAAATAAACAAGAGTTTTTATTGATTTAAATCCTAATGAAACAACTTCTGATAAAAGAATATTTTACATTAGAGATAATTCTTTCTTGGTAATTTACAATTAAGCCCTTTCTCATAACAATGTTCCTCACTTGAATACAAAAATACTTTTGAAACGCTATGGAAAAATATTTGTGATAAAAACGAGATTTATAGAAAATGAAGAATGAGTGAGAAAGTAGGATCAATACCTATTTTATGGATGAAATAAAATTATAGACAAACTCTCTATTTATAGGTCGACTGTGGTTTAAATTTAGAAACATTCCATAGACCAAATGACGACCATGGTTGATTAGGATAATCAATTATTTAACCTCAATAATAAATTGTTCAAGTCATAACTGGAAATGGAAGGTATATATAAAATATAAATAAGGTTAAAGTGAAATTGATGTACATATAAAATATTAAGAAAATGTAAAGTCTCAATAAAAATGGTGGTGGGAAAAGGTCTTGTGGGACAACCTTGAATAGATCTTGCCGAGGAATGAAAGGTATCCATGAGAAGATTTTAGTCAAAATATTGTTATAATTATCATCAAGTCTTTTTAGAAAACAATTGATGTGTTCAAGATGTTTGTTTATATTTTTGAGCTGAGGAACTCAAGGAAGAAGAACAGTTAGGTCAACATATACATGATGGTTGATTTTGGATAGATTGAGACTGTTGCAGAAAAACATTAGTTTCAGCAACTAATTTCAAAACCACCACAAGGATCCCAGAACTAAACAGAGCTTAGTTCTAGTTAAATCCTACTTTGCCAAAAGGCCAAACCCAAGTCCTAGAAACCATCAAAATAACACCTTTTGCAACCCTCAAATTCTTTTTTAACAGTTATGTTTGCGATGCAACAGTATTCATTCATAAGAAACATGAACGCAAATCAAATATTTGAGATGTTTCATCAACATGAATGCATTTCCCAAAATAGACTAAATATTGAATACAGTAAAATTGAAACTTATATCAACAAATCAGAGTGGCGCAGCGGAAGCGTGGTGGGCCCATAACCCACAGGTCCCTGGATCGAAACCAGGCTCTGATAAGTGATTATTTTCCATTTTATTATGTTTTTTAACTACTTTTGCTTCTTCATCTATTACTTTTAACCGTGACCGGCCTATACCAATCTAATACTATATCGTTGCAACTTTTGCTTTGGTAATCTTAAGTACATCCAATTCCCTTGTTCAAATTATTTACTGTTTTACATTTTTTCCAAAGCTCATATCCCTTGAAAATGTGCCATTCATATTTAAGATGAAAATTTACAAACTTGTTTGAATCAGCAATCAAAAACAAATTTATCTCTCTCTTACAAACACAGAGAAACAAATATTAGTTTTGTTTATTTTCATAAATGTTAAGTTCCAACTATAACAATTACATGTACTAGCACAGTAGTTGAAAGCAGAAAGCTTGGAACTGCAAATCTTCCATGACACCAGCTTACAAGGCAGTGACATGCTATTTTAGGTAATCAAATGCAACAAACATAGATAGTTTGATTTGTATACAAGGAAATATATAGTAACATTTACTTTTTTTAACTCTCAACTTTATTCATAATTATTCATTATCTCTTGAAAATCCACTTGTAAGTTCAAGTCGAGTCTGTAGGTTTAAAGCCCAGATCCAGCTAGTCGCCTTTTTGACGCATTTGATACTGATAACTGACCAAGCTTGTCTGTGTTAGTGTCACTTGATACAGTTCTTTCTTTTGTTGGTGCATAATGTCGCAGCCATTCTCCAACATATACCTGAAACAAGAAATAGATTAGGTTAATGTAAATTTTCGGTTACTTGATATGATAAAATTCAGCCTCAAAACGGTAAAGTTAGCAAATTATTTTCCAGAGGTATCGATGCTACAGAGATCATAACACGAGATATAATTTAATGAAAAGTAATAACCTGTTGAGGTCTCATAATCTTTGTATCGGGATCATCCAAGGACTCGCGCCAATGTGATAAGTATCCAGCCATACGAGGGATAGCAAATAAAATAGTGAAAAATTCGGGTGGAAATCCCATAGCCCTGAGATTTTGCATAAACCCATCAGATCAATCTATATATATACATATATATATATATATATATATATATATATATATATATATATATATATATATATATATATATATATATATATATATATATATATATATATATATATATATATAGTTAGAAAACAGGATGTAGTAATAGATTTACCTATATATTAATCCAGAGTAGAAGTCAACATTTGGATATAGCTTCCTCTTGATAAAATACTCATCAGACAGAGCAACCTTCTCCAAGGCAACAGCAACCTACATAATCAAATAATGGCATATAAAATTTCCAATTCTAAACTAAATAAATTGACCAGAGTCGATATTTAATGAATCAAGGAATTATTGATAAGTCTCAAGAAATATACATGAAGAAAAGAAAAAAAAGTGTTCTGATATTGGATACAAAATGGATTAGCACCTCTATCAGAGGATCCCGGCCAACAATGGAAAACACTTCCTCGGTCAATTTTTTTAAGACCTTTGCTCTAGGATCATAGTTTTTGTACACACGATGTCCAAAACCACTCATCTTTCGTTTCCTAGAGAAAAAACAACGGGCAACAATATGATAGAAAACTAAAACTACGTAAAAAAGCAGGTGACGAAAAAGAGAAAATCATCAGCAAATCAGCATTCTTTAAAGATAGGAAAACACAAGACCCAGAAGAAATAAAAGGTAATATAAACCTTGCTTTAACACCCTCGATGAACTCTGGAATATTATCAACAGTTCCGATTTCACTCAGCATTTTGAGGACAGCCTGTATAATGGAAGGTAAAATTAGCATTGTCACACATGAGAGTTCTGCTTTGCATTACTTTCTGCATACAAAAGTGCAATAGAAAAAATTGATAACAACTTGGGCAACTTGAACCATTTATATTACCTCATTAGCTCCACCATGAAGAGGTCCATATAGAGCTCCAACACCACCAGCAATGGCAGTGTATACATCAACACCACTACAAATAACATTATAGTTAAAGAAACTTATAACATGCTGCTTTATTTTTCTTAGAAAATTGATATTAACAATCTTTCGATAAGTAGTGAAACATCTACCTTGATGCAAGGTGGCCACAGTAGATGTAGAGCAATTCATTTCATGCTCAGCATGCAGGATGAAGATGATGTCAAGTGCACGAGTTAGACGAGGATTGGGTTTATATGAAGGATTGCCACTGAAAATATGCATAGTGGAGATTTAATAAGTTAGACTATATGCCGATTAAATACTTGAATCTGAAAATTTCTCTCTCGCTCTGATACCATTCAATCATCAAATATTAAATCATAAACTGTTTATTTGGCAAGTATATCATATTACTTCTGAAAATACATACAGAGAATCAAGCATGTAAAGGAAGTTCTCTGTGTAAGACAGTTTGTTGGATGGAAGCACAGGTGGCCTTCCTGCAAGTCTAAGATTAATCGCAGCAGCAATTGTTGTTATCTGCAAAATAAGCATAGAATTGAATGAATATTGCACAAAAATTCAGAACGTTGTGTTTAAACAGTGTAAGAAGCACTCTGAATAACTGAATGACATATATAGTATGGATAGAAGAAGATTAAGGAATTCATAGAATTGAATAGCAAACCTTTCCAATAATCCGCACTATTTGTTTGTCTCTTACTTGCTTTGAGTTGTAGATATCAAGACCCTACATTAAAATATAAGAATTTTTTAAAATAAGGATAAAATGTGAATCAAATAATATAACATGGCAAAATGTTGAATCCCAATAAAAAATAAAGTTCTGCTCGGATCCCACATGTAATTATCCGCACAAGTCAAAATAAACACGAACTAGAACATTGTCAAAATGCATAAATTGGAAAAATAGGGGTAAGAAGTTCTATAAAATAAAGTTGAGAAAAAATTTCCATCACAAAAGTATTAGTTGGGTATACAGAGTTCCACATTATGTTATCATTATACAGTTGCATCAATGCGGGGCAGCTCAAAAGATGAGTTAGTTCTTGACAGCAGTTTATGTTACTTACTCTGAGAGCAGGGTTTGCATCAGGATGATAAACAGATAAAGCACTTAGAGCGTTAACAAGAACACCCATAGGATGTGCATCTTGAGGCATTGATTGTATGAGGTCCTAACAAAACAAATGTTACGCAACCACTGAGTTAGAAAAATAAACCGATATTATCAATTGGCGATAGTGGAAAATAGTGGTTTGTTCAAATTTTTGCTAAGCAATTGAGCTATATAGCGCCTCTGTTTGGCAACATGTTGTACAAAATAGCGTATCGCTGAGAAATAGTGATTTGTTCAAATTTTGCTTCTCTATTTAGCAACACTAAAGTACACGCGCACTTCTAAATAATAAGTGGACAAAAGGTGTCTTGTATAGGTTGCATAACATTAATCAACTTGCCAGTTGGATGATGTAACAAAGTTATCCGATAACAGAAAAGCTCACCAAATTGTGGTACAGCAGAATGTTGAGATACAGCAAACTCCCAATCTTGTAACTGGCGAGCAGAAGGCAAGTTTCCATACACTAAAAGACAGAGTTAGATAACCTCAACGACATAACATTAACCTTAGTCTTATCAGACACGAAAATCTGCATCTAAGCTAGTCCATGGCTGGAAAAAAAATTGATCCACATATTATCATGACCAAAGACTGTAAAAGCAGGGTCATGTTTAGGCTATAAATATTTGATCCTAAAATATATTAACTCATAATTACACTATACTGGGGAGTTTCAGCCTCAATATTTTGTACTCTTTATTATTATATTGCACTTGATAATTTAGTATAACCAATTTAAAATAGCTATCCATAGGCGTCTTACCTGTTAAGTAACAATATATGTTACTCATCAAATTGGAAAACCGTTAGTCAATGGTTATTTTAAGCAACTCCATTTTCAATACTAATTGATTACTTTACACTAATTTGATGAAAACTACTCACATATGAGATATGCCACTTCCGGAAAGGTACTTTTCTCAGCCAACTCCTCAATAGGGTATCCTCTATATCGAAGGATTCCCTCATCACCATCAATATAAGAAATTGTCGATCGCACAGGAGTATTCAAATAACCAGGATCATAAAGCTTGAGCCCCTTATCATTCTTCCCAGTTGATATCTATAAACCAAAAATTACCGAATCACATAATATAGAACAAGTGAATAAGAGGAGAAATCAAATCACACCACACCATTATAACATTTGAATAGCATTTTATCAAACCACTTATGATTTCATCATTTACCTCCGTAAAATAATTATTTGGATAAAAATCCATAAGATTCTCACTGTAAACTCAACAATCATCATAGAAAGGATCAAAATTGAACAAGACCCAATTCAACAAATCAAATATCATTTAAAGTGCCAAATCTACAATTGAAAATTCATCAACACAAATTTCTCATACTCTAGCAGACAAAACAACAAACAGTTAATCAGCAAGCAATAAATAAATAAACAGTTTGCATCATCACCTTCTTGAAATCATTGGCTTTGACGGTGCCATCAGGAGACACCTCAATACTATACTTCTTCCCGGTCCGTTCATCAACAACAGTGAGAGTCCCTTTAACATTCGGCGGCGGAGAGATCCCGGAGGAAGCTGAAAGATGGAGAGGCTGGATGACTCCCTCGGCGGTGGTAGTGGAAGACGGAAGCAAGTGAGCTGTGAGGGTAGCCAAACGGTTCCTTGCAGCGTCGTGCACTCGCGATTCGGTTGTACTGGATGTCGTTGACATTGTACGATGATACGATGGTTGTGTTGGTGATTGTGTTTGTTTATGTTTGTGTTTGATTTTGTTGTTGTGTTTGAATGGATTCGAGAAAAAGGGATCGGATTAGTGTTTAATTAGTGGAGATTAATTATAATTAGTATTGGGATTAGAAGGTTGGAATAGTGTTAATTGGAAATTGGAATCGAAGTTAGATTAACGTGTTTCATAATAGATTGGTGTTACGTACGGTACACCATATCCATCTAGATTATTTAAAATTTGGAGTTTACAACAAATGTCTAATCAAATATATCTAAATGAGAAAATAAATAATAAAAATATGTCAAAATAATAGCATTCATTTTAAAATTTAAAATTTAAAATTTATTAAAATAAGAAATTTATTTCCAAAATTCTATATAAAGAAAAGTTAGTTTGAGTATAATTGGAAATAATTAATTCCTACACTTCTATATTAAAAGATTGAGCATAACAAACCATACTTTTCTATTTAACAAAACAATTTATAATTAATATTTAATATTAGTGTTATATTTGTAAGCATTTTAAATAAGGATGACTCTAGATTTCAACTATGATGATGTTGTTTATGTGACATCTGTAAATATAAAATTTTAGTAATTAATTATATATTTACAATAATTAATTATTTGTGTGTAGTAATTTATTTAAATTATTTGATATGTGTTCTATGTGATTGTCATATACCTTATTTTTTATCTTTAATATGTTCACTCATAATATCATGTCATCATGTCCATTTTGCATTATAATTCATGCATTCTTCTGAGTTTCTAAAGCAGGGGACTAAGCTAGTTCAATTGGCTCATTCGTCACTCTTGGCGCGGAATTAGGGTTTTGGACCATGGATAAAGTATGTTTGATTCCTCAAGCGTAAATTGATTATATAGTCTTCTACAAGTCTCAAGGTATCTATATATGGTTCGTCGATCTATATGATTCATCAGAAAATCTAGAAAGGTCGGATAATAACAAATTTGAGTGTGCTCGATAAAAAGTCAACAAAAAGTCAAACTTTGATTAAGTGGAATTTTCGGTCAAAATTATTGTCGAAAGTCAATATTTGAAAAAATATGATCATTTATTGAGAAAAGTCGGAAGAATCAAACAAAAATGAGATTTCTTGCATTTTTAGTAATTTTAGACTGAGAAAATTTTTCTAAATTTTTAAGAGATTCGTGTTCATGAAATCGTGCTGTCGATTCTCTATCTCGTTTGTTTGCGGTCGAAAGTTCACGAATTTATACTTGTTGGAAAGATCATATTTCCTACTGCAAATTTTCCCTTGTGAAGATTTCTCCAAAAAATGTCTAGATTTCGAGTTATGAGGCCCCCGAAGTTTGGTGTTCACTATTATACATTTCGACACATTGAAATTTTGAGCATTTTTTAGCATGGCCAAATACCCGACTTCAAAGATATTTTACACGTGTTTCCAAGCGTCGTTTCGAGTTGAGTTCAAATAGAAAGTTGTTCATCTCACGACAATCTACAATCTTGCCGAAGGAATCAAATCCATTAGGGCTCTAAATTGAAAGTTATAAAGCTACAAAGTCAAGGAAATAAATTTGGAAAATGTAGACAATATTGTCGGCATTCGCATCAGTTATAATTTCATGACTTTGTGGCTATTTTTGAGCATGCTACAAGCGTTATCTCGATAAATTTTCAACACAAAAATTGCTCATGGAAATTCGTTCGTCAATTTTGGTCTGTGGATCTTTTCTCGAGGGTGCGTATATTTCGACCTATCGAATGTAGAAGGGAGGTGTGTGGGCATGAGTTGCATGTCGTCATTTAGTGATGATTTGAATGATGGCGCGTTTGAGATGCACGTGGATGGTGTAAGTTTCAGCATAGTATGGGTTCGTAATCACATTACTAAAGATAGCCAAACATTCGGAGGTAGGGAGGGGATGATGAAAGTGGTTTACTTGAACTAGCAGAAGAAAAACGCAATAAACTTTTTCGTTCGGGGAGGTCCTTCTCATTCGATCTTTGGCCATAACGAGAATGGAGGCTCTCTCTCTAGAGACCATCCGTGCTAAGAAGATAACCAAAAACCTCATCTCACCATTCTCTTCTCTCTCATCACACCACCCTTCCCTTCATTCTCCTTCAACCGGAACCACCATAACAAACTTTCTCCCTCCGCCATTTCTCGCACAACCATCACCCTCCATAGCTCACTCTTTGGTTCTTGCTCACCTTCAACTCTAAGAAGCGGAATTATAACAAACTCCGGGATAGTTACGATATCGACGATATGATGAACTCTCTCTTTCTCGGCTTTCAACATCTTTGACCGAAGATTCCTTTTTGGATTCTTCACCATCTGAAGCTATCTTGGTGGCTTTACGTAGCCTTCTTCATCTTCAATTAATAGGTGCCGGTAGCAAAATTTGTTAGCAAGCTTCTAGGTTTTTTGGATCTTTATTCATCATTATTGCTATTACAGAAGCTGCAGTAGAGTTTTCTTTGAGCCTTGAGCAAGTGTTAATGGTGATAACCTCACCTTGGTGACACAGTAGGGAGAAGAAGATAGAACGAAAGCAGTTGCATTATATGAAAGTTAAGCAAATAACAGAAAAATATTCTTCCTCATTCAAATTGATGTATCAACACTGTACAATAAGATATATATACAAAGGGATAGGATAAAGAATGTGTGGATGTCAGGAAGCTAAAGAAAACACACATGGCATCCACAGATAGGCTAATACTAGAATTAGAAATAAAACTAAAACTATCCTATCTATATACATATATTAACAGCCCCCCTCAAGTTGGACGTTGGATATTGCAAAGTCCCAACTTGTCCAATGTAATCTTCAAAGTTGGTGAATGTAGAGGCTTAGTCAACATATCAGCTAATTGAGCATTGGTTGATATGGGAAGAAGATGAATGAGCTTGGTACATATTTTCTGGCTACATGGTCAAGCTCAATGTGCTTGCTCCTCTCATGGAAGGTTGGATTGTGAGCCAAGTAAATGGCTAATCTACTATCACAAAAGATGGATGAAGGCTGGGAGAAAACAACATGAAGATCACGAAAGAGATAATGCAGCCATTGAATTTCGCAGGAAACAGATGCAGAGCCGATACTGCTGAGTTGAAGAGCGAGACCATCTTGCTTTTGGATTTCCAGCATAAAAGAGAGGAGCCAAGCATGACACAATAGCCAGTGATTGATCTTCTAGTATCTGGACATCTGGCCCAGTCTGCATCAACGAAACCAACAAGTTTCAGAGCACTGGATGCAGAGAATATGATACACGAAACGGACTTAAGATATCTCAAGACCCGATTAGCAGCTTGTAAGTGAGGCATCCTGGGTTGAGACATGTACTGGCTTAAGTCTTAACGACATAGAAATGTCGGTCTTGAGTTGGTCGAGATAGATCAAACGACCAATTAAGCGCTTTGAGCGGTGGGATCCTCCAACATAGGTCCTTCATGAATAGAAAGTTTGACAGCCATTGGGTCAAAAGGAACAGAGGAAGGTTTTGCAGCGAGAACACCAGCATCCTGAAGAAGTTCCAGGGTATACTTGCGTTGGTTCAAGAAAATGCCATCTGCAGATCGAGCAATCTCAAGACCAAGGAAGAATCTCAACTGACCCAAATCTTTAATCTTAAGCTGCGATCCAGGACTTCTTGACATGATTAATCTCGAAATAGAATTCCACTAACAATATATCATCTACATAAACCAATAGTGCAGTGAAATGTTGGGAAGAAGATTTAACATATAAAGAATAGTCAGCTAAAGACTGATTATAACCCAGAGAAATAAGGAAAGCAGATAATTTGGAATACCACTGTCTACTTTGTTTCAAACCATAAAGTGATTTAAACTTGCATACTTTTGATGGAGAAAGACCGGTAAGACCGGGAGGAAGATTCATGTAAACTTCCTCATGAAGGTCACCATGGAGGAATGCATTATTCACATCTACTGCCAAATGTCATCCCTTAATAGCTACAAGTGAAAGTAAAACTCTATGATAAAAGTTTAGCAAAGAAAAAAGTATCAAAATAATCTACTCCTTCCATTTAGTGAAACCCTTTGCTACAAGTCGGCCTTATGTCTCTCAATGAGCCATCACTTTGTGTTTTACTTTGTAAACCCACAACCTATAGGAACCTTGCCGAGGAAGATCGACCACAGTCCAAGTTTGATTTTACACAACTTAACTCAACATTCATGGCATTAATCCAACAATCATGTTTAATTGCATTTATATGTTTTAGGTTGAAGATAGCGAGATATAGAACAGCAAAAATGCTTAAAAACGGAGAATACTGTCATAGGATAAAACAAATGATAGAGGATATAAGGTGGATTGTTGCTTAGAAATGTAGCAGAGAAAATTATTCAAAATATGATAGCAATGATAACCGGTATTCGGAGGATGAGTAGACACAGTGGTAAGAGGAGGATGGGGAAATAGAGGATGAGTATCGGGAAAATCTATCATTAGACAAGGGTTATCAATTGGTTGTCCAAGAGATAATGAAAGAGTCGTCATAAGTGAGGGTCGAAATGGATATAGGGATAGTACTAAAACAGGAATATGGTAGAATAGGAGATGTAGGATCGATGCAAATTAGGGACTACGAACTGTGTGTACTAGGAAGTTGCGATAAAATAAATAAAAAAAGTAGTATTAAAGATATCGGTGGAATAGGAGGCGATGGACCATAGAATGGTCATCATAAAGTGGTTGATGTTGGGATATAATTTTGGATGATGAAAAAAAGTTACGCTCATAAAAAACGTTCCTAGACACAAATATATTGTGATGAGTTAGATCATAAAGGATGTAACCTTTGGTGCCATCCTTGAATCCAAGAAAACAGACTTTCTAGCCCTAGTGTCAAATTTTGTCACATGTAAAGTGGCAGCTCAAACATCCAAAAACTTCGCAATAAAAGGTGACATTCAAAAACATTTTATTTCAATAAAAGGCAACCAATAGATGAATAAATACACTATGCCGAAATTCCAAATTGGAATGAAAGAATAGAGTTCTGCTACATTCAAAATATGTTGATGTTTTCGTTCAACTACTCCGTTTGTTGGGGTGTTTCCATACATGTTTTCGATGAATAATGCCCTTAAAAAAAGAAATCAATACTATGAACTCCATACCATTATCCGACCTTAAGCATTTTAAAGTATGAAATTGGTTTTCTATGCTATGAACTTGATAATGTTTTCTTTGGTTTGATATTTGCTCTTGAGAAAAATCCAAGTATATCTAGTATAATCATCAACAAGAGTCAAAAATATTTATGTCCTAACACAATATAGTAGAAAATGGGCCCCAACATCGGCATGAAGAATTTCAAAAGGGCATTAGATTTACTTTTCGTGAGGAAAAACCTCTTTTGTTTGCCAAGTGACAAGAGTCACAAGGTATGTCATTATTACATTGTGAAGGTACAAAAAAACTTTAGAAATATCTTGTAAACCTATATCGAAACATGGCCTAATCTTAAGTGCCACAAAAAATTTTGAGCAAAGAATGGAAAGCACGATGATGAGAAGAAGATTCAAGAACATAAAGCCCTCTTTGAAGTTTAGCTATACCAATCATTGCCCTCGAATGATTACGCACAATTTTGGAAAATATAAGAATTGAACAAAACAATTAGCACATAAAATCAAAATTACAAAAATTTGGTATGAACAAGACATTGTGTAAAAAATAAGTAATCTTGCCGAATTGAAAAATCCATCCGCAAACTAACATGAATGGGAATTATGGATTTGTAAGAAGTAAAAAGATCAAAAGCAATGTCAGCACCATCAAGAATCCACAGATAGATATTATTACCTTGTTCATTGTGAGATTGAGAAAAACGATGTGGTGATGGAATTGGCTTGAGAGGTGTGTTTGGATTCTGAAGTAATGCGAATGTTTTGGTATTGCTCTTGAGTAAAACAAATGAGGACTTGGATGAGTTCTTTGAGAAGATTCCAAAGAACATCACTTTGAGTACGAGTTGGTGGATTTGCCTTTGCTCTTGAAGCCGGTGGATACCATGCTTTTGAAAACAAGTCTCAATGTGTGATTGTTTCTACCACTGTGTACAAACACGTTGTGACCTTTAGCTCCACCATAACTACGTATTACGCCACCATAGTTGTTACAGTCTTGCCCCATTACCATTTCCATTGGAGGAATTGGTGTGAAAAGCTGATTCTTGAGCGGTAGTGGGTGCGAAATTAGAGTTATTCAACTCTCGTTCTTGTTGAATAACCAAAAGGCTTTGTCAATATCGGTAAAGGATTCATCATCATGATTTGGGACTTGGAATGAGCAAACTTCTCATTCAAGCCCTTAAGAAACCTAATCACATAATCTTGTTCACGATATTGACGAATTGATGCAAGAGCACCACATGAACAAGGAATAGCACAGCAACAAGCAGTAATGGGACGATAGGTTTCAAGCTCATCCCACATTACTTTCATCGTAAAATAATTGGAACATCAAGAGTACCTTGGCGGAATTTGTACAAATCTTCTTGAATGTCGGAGATTACAAAATGTCACCAGAGAAAAATTTGCGAGTTCTTCCATACTAATATCAATCCAAAAACGGATTGCAATTGATTATCGAGCGGTGAATCCATGCTAATACCATCGTATTGCAGCGAATCCATGGAGCGTAAAGAGGATCAAAGGTTTCGTGATGGTGCCATCGTTGAATCGCTCCTTGTTCTTGAAATCAACCGATGTGCATCTCTTGCCCATGTATGATAATTCTTGTCATCAAGCAAGGGTGACACAAGAACAACAATTTTCATTCGGATGAAGGTAAAAAGGATTCGTGGAATTTGTGGAGAAGTCGCTACGGTAAGCCATCGGAAGAAAAAAAATGAAAGGCAAGAAGAGTGTGAATCAAAGAACGAAGAAACTCAAGGTGAGCAAAGCACAATCGAGAAGGGTTTGCAACTACCGAGCTTTTGAGCTCTGATACCATGTTAATGGTGATAACCTCACCTTGGTGACACAGTAGGGAGAAGAAGATAGAACCAGAAACAGATTGCATTGTAACAGAAAACGGTTAAGCAAATAACAGAAAAATATTCTTCCTCATTCAAATTGATGTATCAACACTGTACAATAAGATATATATACAAAGGGATAGGATAAAGAATGTGTGGATGTTAGGAAGCTAAAGAAAACACACGTGGCATCCACAGATAGGCTAATACTAAAATTAGAAATAAAACTTAAACTATCTTATCTATATATATATATTAACAGCAAGGTTGAAGGTGCGACAAACATTTCTTCGTTTGGTAATTTTATTTTTACCCTTGTATCATACGGAGAATTCACGCTAACAATCATGTAGCGTAGTCTGCGGAATCCTCCCATGGAGATAATGTTTATGCTATGGCTTAGAATCTAATATTTCCAAATGTTTCAAATCTTGAAATTCTTTACATGCTTCGCATATGGCGTTTGAGTGAGATTCATGTTTTCGAATCGAATTCAATGCGAAAAATAAAGTGGTGTAAGTGTGTTACGTTTACGGTATGATTAGCTACAGTACGGTTACAACGAAGATGACCAGAGGTTAATTCAGCGCCATGTTATTCGATCGTAGTTGTTGTAGCGGCGCTAGACATGGCGGCATTCGGTTGGTCGATACTTTCTTTTTATTATATTGATCATTTTTATGTTTTATGATAATATATCATTAAACATATATGACCAATTGATAATCATGTAGCATGGTAAAAATTAACGTGACATAATTCATGATAATAAAAAGTGATTCTTTTGGTTGATAATTGGACTTAATTGATGGGCTTAAGTGTTGATGAACTAGATGGGCCTTACGCTTAAGTATTGCATGTTAATTTCATGTTGTCCTCACTTTTTCTAGAAATTTTTAGGTGTTGATTCGTTCATAATTTTTAGCCGATTTTTTTGTCCTCACTTTTTTGTGTTGATTAGGAATTAATCAGATTAATTTTTAGTAGATGTTTAGAATTAGGGTTTTTAGCACATTCTTTTCGATTTCGTGCACTTGATTTTTGCTCCATGAGCGTGATGAGTGGCACGATGGTAGGTTCTGATTTCCCGATGCAATTTGGGTTGAATTTCATACCTTGTTATTAGCTAATGCATCTTGTGTTTTGTGTAAGCTTTCGATGGATATTCCTCGCACTTAGAGATATTGGATTACTTCGTGTGGCGTAGTTTTATATCTTGTGCAGGGCTATTATGTGATTATGTGGATACACGTGATCTACTTTCTCATGAGTACTCTAGCAATTATTTTATATCCAATCATTTGACTGTATCTCTCTGCTTGGTGAAGATTGCATGAAGTTTTCCGGAGTAGTTACGCTTTGCTTGCTTGCTACAGATTGATATTTGTTTGGTATTACACTGCTTATGGTTTATCTTCCTGCATTTACTATTTTCTAGAGATCATGAGAAGTAGGGGTTTACCGCTTTTTAGATATCATGAGAAGTAGGAAAAAAGCGTGGGCTCGAAATTCGCTGTTTAAATACCTGTAGCAGGCATTCTACATTTTGTGTGCTATGTGTGCTTGGTGTATTTAAAATCCTGCCCGTGAGTAGGTACTTTTCAGTAAGTGTTTATTATTTGTGCTTTTATAGAGGTGTGGTGGTTAGGAAACCTATTATGGCACCATCATTAAGTCCTAATGAGAAAGGCACACGGAAAAGGGTTAGCAACCAACCCCTGCACAGTTCAGTCCATGCCATCCTAGCTCATGTGAATCGTGAAGGCTTCTTTTATCGAGTCATATATATAGTGGCAAGGGTTCCTTATTCTGACCCTCCACGCTTTTTCTGGAGTTCGCGCCGTCATGCTCTGATACTCGTATTCATATACTCTTTACACTTGGTAATTCATATCAAGGCATGAATCTCTTTCCCATAGAGAAAATTCTTGGTTGACTCTGAATCGCTCTCTGTGGCTATGGTTTTCTCCGAAAGAAAGCTCTTGGTTGACTTAGGTGACGTGCCGCCCTTGCCTATGGTCTTTCTTTTTCTCCCCGCGCTTCTATGTATCATTTATTTCTGCATTACATTATTTGTGTGCTTTTGCCAAAGCACTTGCTTGCCTCCTCCCTTTGTATCCCTTGGTTGGTCAACCAAGGTGGATATTAGGATAGTTTCCCCTAGGACCGCTCGGCTAGAGTAGTTTTCGAGCTTATATGTTAGGATTGTCATCCATGCATGCTAACTTAGTTATAAGCTCCCTTTATCCTTAATCTTAGGATCAATCATTTTATGATAACATTAGGGTAGAACTAGTTAGTTTCCCTTATATGATTTCTTGTTTCTTTTGCATACTTGCATTAAAACTAGATCTTCTTTCTTTTCTTTCAAAAAATCTTCAAAACACTTTTAATACAACAAAAACACTTTATTCAAGATAAAATCAACAAACCAATTCAAATTCTTTTCGCCTTTATGGTATATCAATCAAAATTTTCAAAAGAACATGTTAATTCCTTTTTGTGCTGACGTGTAAAACTCCAAAGGTCAGGTTGCGGCAGGAAGCGAATTTAACACTGTTCCATTAAAAACACGAAACCAACCAAAAAATATGAGCCGAACCACGGGGCTCTGAATTTTCCATTACACGAGGGAATACGTAGGCATCTGGTCACGGGGCTCTAAATAATTCTTTCTTTTCCCCATGTTTATTTGTTTTCTTTCTTTCACATGCATTCCCTTGGCATTAAGCATTAGACATAGACATAGAGATTAAGCAATATATATAACACACCCATTAGATAGAAAACAGAAGTGGATCCTGTAGAATACTACAGACGTGTGGGGTGCTAATACCTTCCTTGTATAGCAACTTTACCGATCTCTTGATCGTAAGACCATGATTTCTCCCTTTCAGGTTTAGTCGATGTTTACATTTCTCTCCATGAGATAAAAGACGTTCAATGGCGACTTTATTGATTACACTCAATGATTTTACCAATTCCTTTAGTGATGGGTTAGTCGGATTTGGTATGTTAAACCGTAGTATTATAATTAGTAAGAATGTCGGTAATGATAAAGCTATTTTATTAGTAATAATTATATAGAAATAATAGAAAATAGGTAATTGGGCCTAATAGGTGAAAAGAGAAGAGTAATATAGGGGTACGATGGATAAGTCCATTAGTGGTTACTTGGTTAGTGTTGTTTTATTAGGGGTTAAAGAAATAGAAAAGAAATAAGGGTTAGTATGAGGAATAGCAAAAGAGAAGAGAAAAGAGTTTCAGGAGAAAAGAAGAGAAGAGCGAGAAAGACGAAAAGGGCAAGAGTACAAAAGTTTGTGGAATCAACCTAGAACAAGGTAAGGGTGAGTTTTTGCTTGGTTATTGGGATTATATGATGATATGTGATGGATAGTAACATGTATTAGAATCAATTTTACTAATTTCTATGTTTTGAATCACTTAGATTTCAATTTGGGAATTCACGTGTTGGTGTATGATTGTATGGTAATGCTTGAGATTATGTTGTTGTGTTACAGGAGTGATCTACTATGAAAATCGCAGCTTATGTGGGTGTAAAAATGTTATTTGGGAGAAGAAAATCGCATTGAAACAGTGATGTCTGCGCAACAACAGGGCCTATGGCGTTCGCCATTAGCCTTATGGTGTTTGTCGTGATGTCTCAGCCTATGGTGTTCGCCATTAGTCTTGTGGCGTCCGCCATTATGTCTTAGAGGTAGATATAATTTAAAAAATTCGTATCTTTTGAACCGTAACTCCATTTTGAATATCGTTCAAAGCCTTAGAAAGCTAGAACGATAATCTTTTCAATGAAAACATATTTGTTGGCAGTATATGATTTAATTATTGTATGGTTGTGAAAAATGACATGTATATATGTTATATGTATTGGTGATTGGTGTTGGATTGTAATAATGTTTTGTACATTGTTTGCTATGTCTTGACTTTGATTTATGACATCATATTCTACGGGATTAAGAAGGTGTTACATTAGTGGTATCAGAGCATAGTCGGTTAATTGACCAAGTTGTTAATGTGTTTATTCAAGTTTATATTTGATATGTGCATGAGACACTATTGATATTGTTTATTGTATCGAGAATTTGTTATTGGAAATTCTCTGAATAATGGTTGAAGAAAGGAATGACGACGCGATCGCTAAAGCTTTGGCCATGTTGGGTGGAGCAATTGGGATGAATCCTCACATTAACATGAATGTTGTGAATAACAACAATGATGATAAGTTTCGTGCATTGGGGAAGTTCCAGAGGAACAATCCGCCGACTTTCGAAGGAGCAGATGAATCTGACAAGGCACATGTATGGCTATGGCGATTGAGAAGATATTTCGAGTCATAAATAGTTCACATGCGTAGAAGGTACAATTTAGCATGCATATGCTTGAAAAGGAAGTTGAGGACTGGTGGGGTAACACTAGTTAGAGATTCAAAGAAGAAGAAGTTAATGTTACTTAAGATGTTTTTAGGGAAGCATTTATGTAGAAGTATTTTCCAAAAGATGTGAGTGGGAAGAAGGAATTTGAGTTCCTTGAGCTGAAACACTATAACTCAATTATGGAAGAGTATGCAATAAGGTTTGAGAAACTGATTAAGTTTTGTCTTTATTATAACACTGCTAATGTGGAGAGATCCAAATATCTTAAGTTTGTGAATGGTTCAAGGACTGAGATCAAGCAAGCCATGGGTTACTAGCAAATCACTCGATTTTCTGAGATGGTTAACAAGGGTAGGATCTATGATTAATGTAGTAGAGTTTGTTCTACTCTCTAAAAGAGTTTGAATGAGAATAAAGGAAAGGGTCGATTTAGAGGGAAGCCATGTGTGACTCCTTATGTTAAGGGGAAATATAAAGCTTATTATGACAAGAAGTTGAGTGGGGGAGGAACTCCTTCTCCGGTTAAGTGTTTTAAGTGTGGTGTCAAAGGACATCGTGCTGCTGAGTGCATAAGTATTGAGCTAAAGTGTTTCAAGTGTGGCAAGCCAGGTCACAAAGATTTTCAGTGCAAGGGAGGTACGAGTGTGACTTGCTACAACTATGGGGAGCAAGGTCACATTAGTATCAAGTGTGATAAACCGAAGAATGTGCAATCTAGAGGAAAGGTGTTTACTCTATAAGGTTTTGAGACTACTACTACTGAAGATAGGTTAATTAGAGGTTCGTGATTTATTAATGGTACACCTTTGATTTCTATAATTGATACTGGAGCGACACATTCTTTTATTTCTTTAGATTGTGTTAAGAGATTGAATCTTGAGTTATATTTTATGAATGAGAGTATGGTTATTGATACTCATACTATGGTAACTTTGATTATTGATGAAAATGGAGCACTTGGTGATTTGCCGATAGTTCATAATTTTTCAGAAATATTTCCTGGAGATATAAGTAATTTAACGCCAAAATGTGAAGTGGATTTTATGATTGACTAAGTACCTAGGACTAGTCCAGTATCAATTGCTCCATATTAGTTGTCAGCATCAAAATTGAAGGAGTTGAAGAGTCATCTTGAAGATCTGCTTGAGAAGAGGTTCATCTGTCTGAGTGTGTCAATGTGGGGTGCAGCAGTCTTATTAGTTAAGAAGAAAGAAGGTTCTATGAAGCTTTGTCTGGACTATAGACAACTGAGTAGGGTGACTATCTAGAAAATGTATCCACTTCCGAGGATTGATGATTTGATGGATCAGTTGGTTGATGCAAGTGTGTCCAGTAAGATAGATTTAAGATATGGGTATCATCAGATTCATGTGAAGGTTAGCGATATCTGAGCATCTAAAGATTGTATTAATAGTGTTGAAAGAGAAACAGTTGCATGCTAAAATTTCTAAGTATGAGTTTTGGTTGAAGGAAGTTAGTTTCCTTGGCCATATGATTTCGAGTGGAGGTATTGTAGTTGATACGTCGTAGGTTGAAGTTGTATCCTAATGGAAAACTCCAAAATCTATTTCTAAGATTAGAAGTTTTATTGGTTTTGCAGGTCATAATTGGAAATTTATTGAAGGATTTGCAAAGTTAGATTTGTTATTGACGACGAAAGGTCAAGCTTTTATTTGGGATGAAAAATGTGAAGAAAGTTTTCAAGAACTTAAGAGAAGGTTGACGATAATTCCTGTTTGGATTTTGGATATTTAACATAAGCATTTATGGTGTATTTTAATGCTTCGTTAATGGGATTGATATGTGTGTTGATGCAAAATCAGCAAGTTGTAGCTTATGCTTCAAGGCAACTTAAAGTGCATGAGAGGAATTATCCTACATATGATTTAGAGTTGACTGCTATTGTGTTTGTATTAAAGCTTTGGAGGCATTATTTGTTCGTATTAAGATTCCAGTTGTTTATTGATCATAAGAGTTTGAAATATTTATTTGATTAGAAATTTAAATACGAGGCAGAGGAGATGGTTAGAATTTCTGAAGTATTATGATTTTGGGTTTTACCATCCAAGTACAACAAACATGGTAATTGATGCAATGAGTAGGAAATCCTTGCATATGTCAATGATGATGGTGAGGGAGTTGGAAATGATCGAACAATTTTGAGATATGAGTTTGGTTTGTGAAGAGAATTCTTATGGGGTTAAACTTGATATGTTGAAGCTTGTAGGGAAGAAATAATAATAATAATAACAATTATAATAATAATAATAATAATAATAATAATAATAATAATAATGATTAAATTATAAAAAATCATTTTAACAATCAAATTAATTTATAATAGGGAAGAAATAAAAAAAATAAGATTTTAATATATATTTTTGGATTCAAAATATATTTAAAAAATATTATTATTATCAAAATCCTAACTAAAACTTATGTATCAATCTCATTAAAATTATAACTAATACACTAACAGGAAGAAATAAAAAAATATAAATAAGATTTTAATTTATATTTTTGAATTCAAAATATATTTAAAATTATTATTATTATTATTATTAATATTATTATTATTATTATTATTATTATTATTATTAATATTATTATTATTATTATTATTATTATTATTAATATTATTATTATTATTATTATTATTATTATTATTATTATTATCATCATCATTGATCGACTTTATCTATAAATCAATGATTTATAGTGCAGATCCTATCGCGTAGTTTTAAAAGATATCGAACCCACGAGACTATAAATCGAACTATTGTTATCCTAAGTTACGATATCTGCTAAGGCGAATAATTCTTTAAGGTTTTTGGTTAAGGAAAATATAATAAATAAATAGATATCGAGATGTAATTAAATCTAACCTAAGGGATCTGAATTTCCAACTTGTTACTTACGTTGATAGAAATCTTATTTCAAAGCAATACTCATCTAAAGATCCTCTCTCAAACTTTCGCTCTATTGAATCGGATCATGTAATTAAATCCTAACGTATGCTCTCGCTATCCATGAATTTAAAACACCTTTTGAAAATAAATAAAGTTTAATCTCTTTTAAAAGCTGCCATGATCTTTAAAATTAATACCTAGTATCCACTATCCGGTTCTAAACCTCAAACTGTCGCTCTGTTGGTTTCTAACCTTAATCCGTTTATTAACCTCAAACTTTCTCTGTTGGTTTCTAAACTTTTAATAAATTAAATTAGATATCTAAGTCAGAAAGAATATTTTTAACAACGTAACATTATGCCAGTTTATTTTAGATTCCTTTGGATCGATTAATTTACATACCAATATCGAAAAGACTTAGCCAGACATATTAATTAATTTAGACATGCATAAATAATACGATTCGATATATTTAAACATTTCCACAATCGGATAAATAATATCGAACCTTGATAAATAAAATAAAATAAAATAATTAAATTAAACCTGGAAATAAGAATACTGGAAATAATCTTGTTCTTGACTTCTTGAATTGAAAGGAAAAATAAAATACGACAAGGAATAAAAAGCACTGGATCTAACGTAAGGTTAGATCAGTGAAAACTGAAATAAAATAAATTCAAAGTACAAAACTGGAATAAAATTGCGAAATAAGAAATAGCGGTTGTTCGGTAAAAATGTCGACCCTGATTCTGAAACTGGAACTCCTATTTATAGATGCATTTGGTAACTTCCCATTCCTGAAATTTCGCATGCACAATGTGATCGTGGAGAGAAAATGGTGCCTTAAAAGTAGGAGGCGGACGTCTCCATGTATTTCCCAAAACCTAACTGCCAAGTTGAGACGTGCGTCTCAAAACGTGGGAAAGTGGTGGGCCCCACTTTGCTAAGGAGGCGGGCGCCTCCAAGGGAAGTGGGAGGTTGAGGCGGCCATCTCGGCCCACGTGGCAGGTGGTTGCTTTCTTGTCCTATTGGGCCACGCGTGTTTGGGCTTGCTTGCTTGGTGTAATTGCTTTCTCCTTATATAACACCTCCCTTTTACTATATCACACCTTTTGCATCATTTCTTTGCTTTTTAATCCGATTTTACTTCTTTGCTCGATTTATCTTTATTTAATACAAATACCTGAAACATAGAAAATACCAACATAATATAGAAATAAAGTGAAATAATTAAATAAAAACATTAACATTATTTATGAAAAATACATCAAATATGTTATATAAAATCGTGTTATCAATCATCATCATCTAACTAAAAACTTATGTGTAAATCTCACTAAAATTATAACTAATACACTACAACCATCCATGATAATATTTAGAGTATAAAAATTATACAGTACAAATTATTACTTAGAAAAATTAAAATAAAAAAATAAGCAAGATTAAAATTATTTACTACACTATTTATATTTTTATATAAAATTTTAATTACTAAGTTTTTAAAAAAATAATAAATACTAATTAAAAATCACAAATGTATAAATTATTTTAATAACTAACTAAGATAAATTTTTTTTATACTTTGTTTATAAAAATTAAGAAGATTTTGTCTTAACAAATCATATATTTAATTTATGTAATTCAAAATTTAATTATGAATATATACTAAAAATATTTTTTATCTATATAAATTAGTACAATAATTTTTAAAAATCAAATTTATTTTTAACTTAAATATTTTTTTTAAAAAATAAGTTATCAAATAAATTTATTATATACCAAATTAATAAATTTCTATCTTGATCCTATTTCTCAAAACATAGTTTTAAAGTTCATATTTCTCTATTTTAATCTTATCATATTGACTATTTATAAAATTATACATTTTTTGGAATTTAATTGTTATGATATTTTATTTCTATTATCTTAAATTTATTGAAAATATATAAATTAATGAAATAAAAACTAATGAAAATGCTTATATTTTTTGTTAAGTTTCAAAATAATAAAATTAAAATATGTCGTATATTTGTTTTAAATTTGAAGGTAGAAGAGAGAGACGTTTTTTTTTAACTTTAAATTGATATAGGCTAAAAATATATTTCCTTTCTCTTAATTCACATTCACTTTTATTAATTTTTTGGGTTAAATAGCTTTTACCCCCTGTCAAATAGGCGAGTTTTGATTTTTTCCCCTTAAAAAAAATTATTGCGCAGACTTTATCAAATAAAAATTCTAACAGTTTATCCCCTGACCACATATTTGACCTAACACCACCAGTAATTGTACTACGTGTCAGTTACGTTATTAAATAATGGAAAAGGATTGGCACGTGATGAGTTTATGCTTGAGTGTTCATTTCAATCAATATTTTTCTTTTAAGATCTTTGACGACATGGATTTGCCTTTTGCTAAACTGTGGCTTCTACCAAAAGGGTGGACATGGAGGTCACAATGGGTATAAACTATAATCATCTTTAGTTTCACTTTCTTTTTTCTCCATTGTAGCACTTGTTTGGGTTTGGTTTGACATCCTATTGAGTTTATGGCGCCGATTCTTTATGAATTCTACTCTTTAAATCACAGGCTACAACATGGTAAAGAAAAAAACGCAAAGTAAAGGATTACAGGCTTACCTATCGGAGTCGCTCCGGTGGCTCTTCAACAATGGCCCGATATAAGAAAACCAGAGATTCTTCCACTACTTGCTCAGGTACGAATAGTCCTTCAATTACTGTTGAGAATATAGATTTTATTGTTTTCAAGCTTCAAGCTTTATTATTTGTATTAGTGGATAAAGTAGTTTTACTATTCTGTTTTGTCCAGTTAGTTACTTTTGATTGGTAGTTAAGGGATAACCATTTGCTATATATGGATATAGCTATCCCACGTGTAACTATATACAATAAATCATCATTTTCAATTGTGAGCTTCTTTTTCCTTTTCTTGCTCTCTTTCTTTTCTTGCTTTCTTTCTTCTTCTTCATGGTGAAACAACTTCCCATAATATGGTATCATTCGCCAATACGATCCTTCTTCCGTTGCTCTTCACATTGAATCTTTAAACCTTCTTTCTCGTTTCTTTCTTGTAACACCCCAATATTACCCAATGTTTAATATGCAAAAATCAGAGTAATTTAAAATTTCGTAAATTCAATACTGAGGCATCACACCTTCAAAAACAACTCACTTTAAACAGTTTGCTTTAAAGTATAAATCTCGGATACATAGCATCGTTGGAAATCATAAATTGATTCATAAAAATCAAAACATCTTCTTAATTAAACTTCCTTATCAAATCATGTTTTCATAAAGTATGATTCTTATTTACAAAAGGGAAAACAACCAAAGAGCAACAACAAGGACAACATAAATATTCCCCCCGAGTGCTACGTATCAGAGCGACACCGACTCGACTAACAGCAGCTATAAACTCCGTCTTCATAACCTGCACGTTACCAATATAAAGGTAACGGCGAAACAAGTAAAGGGTGAGATACTCCAAAACATATAATTAAAGGCATGAAAGTATATATATATAGTTTCGAAATTATAAAAGATATAGGTTAGTGAGTGCATTCCAACACCTATCTAAGTCTCACTTACTTTGATCACCATTCTAATATGTATAATCTACACTTTGTCTCCATAACCTTATTGACATAAACCGTCACACCACATAAATGTTCCTCACCACGAAATCGTCACAAGTTAATACTTCACTAATCAATACGAAAATCATAAACAACACATCAAACAACAACATCAAACAATGCTAATACATAAGCAACATCAATAGAATAATCACAAATTGACTAAAGCCCATCGTCGCTTTTTGGCATAAAAGCCCATCGTCGCAAATATTATCACATCATATTTGCATTAAGCATTTCATCTAAATTAAATCGTCACAAAGCTCATCACTTATATTCATCGCCTAGTTATCATGAAATTATCAAGTTATATTCATCTCATGTTTATCATAAAGATCCTCACCAAAAAAAACATCATATATCATCGCAATTTAACATCGTCAATTTAATTAAAACCCAACGCCAAATAACTCAAACATAAACATAACCGACTCCATGAGACACGACTATGTTATGCATGTGGTACCCGTCGCTTTGTCCATAAATAGGAACACTTGGCATAAAAGCCTCGTCGCTTGGCATAAAAGCCCATCGTCGCCAATGCAATGTATGTGACTCGACAATAAAACAACACAACACAAAGACATCATCATCGCTTATCAAAATTGGCATAAAGCCCACATCGCTATAATTTATCCAAATCAAGATAAATATATCATCGCATCATATTTGCATTATGCAAAACGTCACATATAATTCCTCATCATCAAAATTATGCATTCACAAATCGGAAGCATTTATTAACAACATCAATATAATCATCACATCATCATGTACAAAGACATATAGCATCGCATTACATATCAACAAGTATTCATTAATAAATACACCGTCGCAAACATTATGTTTATTTACACCGCATCATTATCGCTTAATTCACCAAATTCCAAAAACGGAAAAATAGCAAAACTTCAATAATCGTCGCGAAAGTCATTCCTAATAACGACATTAACCATAATCGTCAACATCGAAATCGAACTGTCCATACGTGCCTTAAATATACTAAAACACAATCCGATTCAATTTTACCGCAAATTGGCCTATTTTGGGTCATCTCGTAAAAACTCGTAATTTCCAAAAACTAACCTCACCACTACATTCTACACGTCAAATTTAGCTAGCACGTCAATTTTCGTTGAATTCGGAGCAACTTGCTCCGTCGTCGAATTTACCGAAATCGGAAAATCGGAACATAATCGGGGCAAAAGAAGTGCAAAAAAAAATCAGAATATGGGAGGCTACAGATACATCAACACGGGCCCCCGTGTTAATCAACATGGCCCGTGTTGAAAAGCCACTAGAACATGCAAAATCACCAAAGTCAGTGAATCAACACGGGCACCCGTGTGAATCAACACGGCCCGTGTTGATTGGCCTGGCAGCAAATCTTCCTTCTTCAAGAGGTCAACACGGGCAACCGTGTTAATCAACACGACACGTGTTGATGGACGCGTGTGAAAACTCTATTTTTAACATTCCCAACTTCACTTTTACCATTCCCATTGATTCTAATCATCATCAACCTCATAATCCCTACTCCTATTCCAACCCTTCTAATCTATTTCACTTAAACAATCAACCAAAACCCTATAAATCAACTTATCAACTTTTCCCCCAAATCCAAAACATAAACATCAAAACCTAACAATATGAGATGGAGAATCAAACCCCTTACCTCTAGTTTGGATGATCTATGATGATTCTACAAAGCTCAATCCACAAGCTTGCTCATGATCTTCCTCTCCTTCTTCTCTTGCTCTTCTTCTCCCAAAACCCTTTCTTTCTCCTCCAAGTTTCTAAGTTTGGTTTGTCTTTTGAATGGAAGGAAAATGAGGAGAAATGATTTATAATGTGTTCCTTACTAGCAACAAGGGTGAAAACCCAATTCTCATCAATTAATCCTCACACCCCCATCTATTCTTATAAATTAACACACTAATAATATCTACCAATATTATTAATTCAATCAATTAAAATAATTCCGGGGAATTAAATATCGAATCTGAATAATATTTTACTGGACCGAACGGAACGTCGCCAAATATATTAATAGATATATTGATTGATATAAATATCGATCGGAAATTCGAAGATATTAATATAATATAATATTAATTAAAAACGGGCGTTAGAACTCTCCCCCACTTATAAACTTTTCGTCCTCGAAATTTCGATCAAAACGAACAAATCGGGACATGCCTACGCATTCGTCCACTAAATCCTCGCGTCAATTAAACAACATACAAAATACACCAAAAACAAGGAAATATCCCTAACTACATCGTCCCGTCAAGAACAACCATGCCGAGATGCAAAGCCCATACAATGCACTCGACAACCAACTAACGCCCAACAACTAAACAAGTCGCAGACACACCGGTTCGCTCGAGAACTAAACAAACAAGATCGATACCATCCTAACGCCTCACCCATGGAATTAGTCACACACTCGAACCGACACCTCGGAAACGAGTCACCAAAGATAGGAACATAAATTCCTACGACACAACACCGACACCATCGCTAAAACGAAAACAACTAAATGGTTATACAAACCAAAACTGAAACAATCAGAATAGGATAGAACCACGCGTGCTACGCCACCACGAAAAAGATGCCTTCATTAACGCATAAGTACGAACTCAAGAATTACACTTGCAGTTATCGCTCTCATTCCAGAAAAATCACAAGGTCACATCGTCCTTGTAGATTACCAACGCACAACCCTTGAACAATATCAAGTTACACAAACGCAACAGAACTGCGATACACCACTCATTCTATAGCTTATACTGACGACTTGCTGTAACACGGTGAACTGACTTTGTAGGTTTTTGTATCGCAAATGTGCGGATAGCAAGAGTCGCCACCGACTTTTCTTTTATCCAATTAAGGGAAGGTAAAAAGTACGAAAAAGACCTTCGTTAGATTACGAGTAAGGGAGAAGGTTATGAAAAGGAAGGTATTAGCACCTTTCCATCCGTAGTTATCTACGGGCTCTTAGTTGCTCTTAGATCACTTTAAAAATGTGCTTTCTGTGTGTTTGACAAAAATGTTTTGAAAAGACATTTCGCTTTGACTTTGTAATGATTCATGTAGGAATGTATACAAAGTGTTCGGAAATGTTTTGAAAAGAGTTTGAACTTTGACAAAAGTGTGAGGTGTGAAAAGTATTTTGTTTGAGCAAGCAACTAAAAGTCTTATTACCTACTCAGAATTTGTCGTTTTTGTGTTATTTTACGTTCCTTTAGAATAGAGCTATCCATACGATTAGTTGGTAGGTAACCCTATTCGTTGGATGTAAACGGGACATTCGAAGGGACATCGGATGGTCATAGAAGGCAACTTGTAGGAAGTATCCTAGCACATTTGAAGGGACTATCATCATTTTTCGTAGGCGACAATCGAGGGTCAAGATCATGTACTCGTAGGCGACATCGTGGGTCTATGATCTTTGTATCGAAGGGACTATGATGATTTGTTTTGAAGGCAACGGTGCTAGAATACCTCTACGTTCGAGGGACTTGACCATTTGAATTAAGTAAAGCAACGAGAGAATTACCTAAGGGTGCATGTGTGAAAAGAGTGTGTTGATTCAGATTCATGTTATCTTGAAATTTAGAGTGAGCTATGTCCAATTTTATCTTGCCATACACGCCTAATTACTAGCAGTTTATAAGGTGCGGAAATTAAAATGCGGAAGTATAAAGTGCGGAAAGATAAATCCTACGCTATTACATGGCTTTGGGGCAGATACATAATTTAAAAAACGCGGAAAGATAAAAGACCTAATTAAGCTATTACATCCCATTAGCAATTACATAATTGGAAAAAGAAAAAAGAAATCGTCCAAAGCGGGATAACACGTGAAAAGATGAGAAATCGGAAAATACGAGGAAATCGAATAAGAGAAAAATGTTAGCAAAAATAATAATTTTTAAATGAGAAAAATATTTCATGCTGGAAATAACATTAATATGCTAAAATAATTTTTTGGAGATAATTTAATAATTAAAAACTAATTAAAAGTGATTAAAATGCAAAAATTGAAATAAAATTAAATATGCATGCAAAATAATATTTTTTAATTTTATAAATTAAATAAACATTTTCTGAAAATAATGCAAAAAGGAAAATATTTTTTGGTATTTTTTAATGCATGATAAAAATTATTGAAATAAAATTAAAATGAATGCAAAATATTAAAAAATATGAAAATATGAAAATAGTTTGAAGTTTGTAAAAGAGAAAACAAAACTGGTCCTGGGGAGGCTCGAACTCGTGACCAGGAGGAGCATCTTTGCACAGTCCACGCCTTAACCACTAGGCCAAGTGTCATCTGGTGTTGGAAAAGACAAAATCAATTCAATATAAGTGATGACGCGTCCTGGGAATGGTTTGAAAACGAGTCAGCACGCGTGGACCCCAGTCACTTATGGATGGACGAATCAGAGAACGCGAAACTGCCACGCACATCCTTGCCTGAGTCAACTGGTCCACGCCGCCGGAGCCCTAGCTCCGGTCGTCTTCTCCGGTGAGCAAAATCAACAAACCTGCAAAATAATGGAAATCGAAGGTTGGGATTAAGGCTACCCCCCCTAAATCGGGGTCTGCGAATCCAATGGTGGTCTCAGTTTCCTCTGAATCGTCCCACAATTTGAGATTCGAAGCTAGCAGTTCAAAAAGCCCTAGATATGGCATCTTACGATTCCGACGTTCAAACTTAACAACGATTGCCCAGATCGAACCCTTGGCATCTCATGAACACGTTAAAGGCATTAGAATCAATTAAAACACGCAGATATTAAAAATGCAAAATCAAGAAATATTTGAATATGTATGAATGTATATGGCACGATTCTGCTTGCTTTGATCAATAACAATGATGCATCCTTACTCAATCTTACCTCTTGAACGCAATGGAATGGTTTTGAGAGCTTGAAAGTGGCTGGAGAATAAAATTCGAAATTTTACAATTCTTGAAAATTTTTGACAAAATAAGGGTTGTGTTTTTGGCTAGGGTTTCGTGTCTCTTGCTTGGCATATTGCTGGCTATTTATAGAGTGAATTGAGAGAGAAAAAACAAGGCAAAAAGATTTGGTTTTGAATGCATTGAATGATTTTCAAATAAAATCAAATTTTTGAAAGAAATTTGATTTTCTCTTAAATGATTGATCATGCACGAAATTGGTATGTATTTTGGGCTTCCTTGGACCTCAAGCATGATATAAAATCACTCTCCTTGAAAAAATATCTTATTTTCATATTTTATATAATTTAATTTTGAATTAAATGGTCTAAAATTCAAAAATAAATTAATAAAATAGAAAATTGCCATGGCCAAGAATTTATGAGTCACAAATAATGTCATGAACACGTTTGGATCAAAAGATTATAGGCCCATTTGGAAAATTTTGCATTTTGACCAATATCTCCTTTTGTGCAATTGTCCAAAATTGCCCAACTTCTGAATAGTGTATCTTGCTCACTTTTCCACATTTTTGAGTGTTCTTGGAATTTTTGGAAAGCTCTAAGAGTCCTCTAACCAACCTCTTTGGTTTCATCTCAATTGGAGTTTCCATGCTCAATATATCTTCAAAACAAAATGTTGACTTTTTGTTGACTTTGAAAAGGACCTGTATTGTTTTGATCCATACCTTCCAAATGAAGCATTTTTTGAACATTCTTGTGAGACATGAAGTTGTAGAGAATTGAATTTCCTTCAAAACAAGAGGTGGTGGAAAAATTTCTGAGAAAGTATGAAGAAGTTATGCCCAGTCAAAGTTTGGTTGAGTTTTCACTGAGAAACCCTAATTTAGAAAGTTTGACTTTTGAGCAAATCTTGAGTTTTCTTGATGAATCATGATCAACCCTTGATCAAATGATGAATGTAACTTCAAAATGAGGATTTTGACCAAAAATTATGAAGTTTGACTGTATGTTGACCACAATTGACTTTTTGTCCAATACAACTGATTTTCAACCATCTGAGCAATTGTCTGAGGAAACTTGACTTGTGAGGCTTGAAACTTGACATGGAGAATCTTTGAAGCATATGAGGAGGCATGAAGACCATTGGAGATGTTAGAAGTCCATCTTGACCTGAGAATTGTCAAACCCTAGTTTGGGTTGATTGTCTAGGAGAGGGTTTGTCTGATCAACCCTTGAGGAATCCTTGAGCATGGATGTATGGAATATCTTGAGAAGATGGAAGGCAAATTTTGGGGTATGATAGCTGCCCCTGTTCAATCTTCTTGTACTGGAAGGGTTAGATTGGCATGTTCGCCTTTCGGGTCTTGGAGGTAGAAGATGATTGAACACTCGAGTACACCTGAAAATTTGCACTCGCTGTTGGCTGATGATGCGGGAATGGGCTTACAGATGCCATTTGGAGAAGTTGGAGACATCGCTGGGGAATGAGTCGCACGCTAGACTTGAGATTGTTGATAGGAGAATTGACGGGGATGGGCTTAAGATGCCATCTGGAAAGATCGATGCTGGGGAGTGAGCCATACGCTAGGCTCTGTAGAAGTTTCTGGGAGTGAAAAGGGATGGAGATGGGCTTAAGATGCCATCCGGAGGGAGTCGTACGTTAGACTTCGTGCTCATCTTTGAATGAAGTTATTGGTTTGTATTGGTTTTTTAACCAAATATGCAGCATTCTGAAGGCGGAGAGCTGTTGACAAGTAGTCGGAGACGGGCTTAAGATGCCATCCAAGGCAACTGAGTCGTACGCCAGACTCTGTAGTTGCTGTTGATAATAAGAGAAAGTCAAAATACATCTTCGTGCTGATTACTCTGAGGGGATAGTAGTTGGCAAAATGTGGACAACTTCCCTGTTATGCATCGGGCATTGATCCACTGCCTTTTATCGGAGGATAACTTGTGATCGTTCAGATAGTTTTCCCGTCTGGATTCGGGTATTAATCCTGGATCTGTTGTCGGAGGACAACAAGGGCGGTCGTTCGGATAGTTTTCCCGTCTGGATTCGGGTCTTAATCCTGGACCAGTTGTCGGAGGACAACTAGGTCGATCGTTCAGATAGTTTTCCCATCTGGATTCGGGCATTAATCTTGGACCTGTTTGCGTCAGAAGCGATTTTTCACCTGTTTTGGAGAAAACAAGAGAAATTTTGATAGAATATTGATTAGTCTTATGCAAGGAATGATGCATGACGATGTGTATGAATGACATATGCATATATGAGAAATGTATGAATGATAGATGTTGTGGTATTTCAAAACATATCCATCTTGAAGAAGATGCGGATGTTCTGCTTGGAGATTTCTGACTTCTGTTTGGGGACGGAAACCCTGAGAAGAAAGAAAACTTTGATTCCTCCAGTGCACTATCTGACCAAGTCTCGAGCCTAGATACTGCTGAGGATGGTAGAGATCGAGAAACACGTTGTTGAGGATCTCATACACAGACCCCGCTGGGGAGAATTTGGGAGGTACTCTGCTGGGGATCTTGCGTGTAGATCTTGCTGAAGAGTATTTGATAAATGCTGGGAGACCAGGTTAGAAGAATCTGGGGGCCCGTCGTAATCTCTAGCTGGGGAAAAAGGATATAGGTTTCCTCCGGTGCACTATCTGACCAAGTTTCAAGTCTGGATACTACTGCTGGAGAAAAAGAAAGGGAAATTGTTGAGAGATATTCTACTGGGGATAAACACCTTGGCTGGGGCTGGATCGTTACTGCTTGGAGACTGATGTAACATGATTTAGTTGAGTGGAATTACTGCTCGGGGACTAATGTATACTCCTCTGGGGAAGGTTTGTTGTGAGTGACACCTCTGCGGGGACCATGTTGTGTGGGGAAAATGTATTGGTGACTTTCGTCATCATCTCAATTCCTGGAGCCTGTAGTAATCACTTTCGTATGTTCACTTTTCGCATGTTTGTGAATAGATTTTTATTGTTAGATGCATATAATCATTCAAAGCAAACGTTGGACTTTATGCAAACAACAATAGCAAAAATTGTAAAGGAGGAACTTGTATTTATTTGACATGTGGCGTATGGCCAAGCAGTTTGTATATAAGAAAAGTAAAAAGCTATGCGGAAACAATCTCGTTAAGTTCCAACTATGCTAGTACTCATATATTTCAACTATCTCATCTCCTTGCTGTCAGTAGAAAGTGAGTGGATTGATTTTCGCCATTTGAATCTTGAATTCTGATAGTAGTCTGTAGATAGGTGATCTGGACGAGACATAGTCGTACGCTTAAATCCCTAACTTTTGCCTAGACCGCCCTTTCGGGTTTTCAGTCTACCGCGATACCCTTTTTTGCCCAAGCCGCCTTTTTAGGTTTTCGACTTGCCGGGTGTACATGTTTTGTATATATCCTTAACTTTTGCCCGAACCCTTTTGGTTCGCCAGATGCCCTTTTTTGCCTAGGCGATCGACCTAGGTCTCTTTTATGCGTAGTATTTTTTGACTATGTCTCCGTTCATAGGGTTTGGGAAGTCTTCACCATCCATGGTGCTAAGTATCATAGCTCCGCCCGAAAATACCGTCTTGACTACAAATGGTCCCTCATAGGTGGGAGTCCATTTTCCCCTGGGATCACCTTGTGGAAGAATGATGCGCTTGACTACTAGATCAACGACTTGGTAGACTCGGTGCTTGACCTTCTTGTTAAATGCTCTGATCATCCGCTTCTGATAGATCTGTCCATGGCAGATGGATGCGAGTCGTTTCTCATCAATCAAATTAATCTGATCAAGGCGAGTCTGGATCCAATCATCTTCGCCTAACTCTGCGTCTTGGAGGACTCTGGTTGAGGGTATCTGAACCTCGATTGGCAGGACTGCCTCTATACCGTAAACAAGAGAGAAGGGGGTTGCCCCTGTTGATGTTCGTACTATAGTGCGATAACCATGAAGAGCAAATGGTAACATCTCATGCCAATCCTTGTAAGTCACTGTCATTTTCTGTATAATCTTCTTAATGTTCTTGTTGGCGGCTTCCACAGCGCCATTCATCTTTGGCCGATAAGGAGAAGAGTTGTGATGCTTGATCTTGAACTGCGTGCAGAGTTCGGTGATCATTTTGTTGTTGAGATTAGAGCCATTATCTGTGATAATCCTTTCGGGAGTGCCATATCGACAGATAAGATTGTGTTTGATGAAACGAGCCACAACATTCTTTGTAACAGATGCGAACGAGGCTGCTTCTACCCATTTGGTGAAATAGTCAATTGCCACAAGGATGAAATGATGTCCGTTGGAAGCTGTGGGCTTGATTTCCCCGATCATGTCAATGCCCCACATTGCAAAAGGCCAAGGAGCTGTTAGAACATTGATCTTTGAGGTACGTGCACTTTGTCTGCATAATCGGCATTTGTGACAAGATCGAGCGTAGCGGTGACAATCGCTTCCATGGTGGACCAATAGTAACTGTTCTCAAAATCTTCTTAGCCATCGTATGTCCACTGTGGGTACCAAATCGCCGTGTAACTTTTCCATGATCGTTCCGCTGTTTTCGGTTTACACAGTAAGCACAAATCGTGGTTGCGCTTGTATAAGATGTCGTTCTTGAGGAAGAATTTGGATGCAAACCTTCTCAAGAACTTCTTATCATTGATGATGCCCTGCGGATATTCCGAGTCTCAAGATACCTCTTCATGTCATAGTACCAAGGTTTCTCTTACATATCAAGCTCATGCAATCTGTGGTTCGTCAAACTTCTCAATGATGATCGGGAGCCTCGTTGTCCCATCGACCTTGAACATAGGCGACATAGTAGCCAGCCTTGATTCTCTTCTCGTGGAATGTGATTGAAAGTAATCTCTTCGACGTAGGGGATCAAACTTAGAACATGCTCTCGATACGGAATAAGATTCAGATGCTTCGTATCCCACTCGCCCTTCATCTGACTGATCACTAAAGCTGAGTCTCCAAATACTTGTAAGAACTTGATTCTTAAGTCAATAACAGCTTTAATACCCATGATGCACGCTTCATATTCGGCCATGTTGTTAGTGCAGCTGAAACAGAGCCTGGCGGTGAAAGGCGTATGTCCGCCTGCAGGGGATGTAATGATGGCGCCAATGCCATTGCCAAGTGCGTTTGAGGCTCCATCAAAGACCAAGGTCCATCGGGATCCTTGTTCAGGTCCTTCGTCTGGTCCTGGTTTTTCGCAATCAGTAACTAGTAAAACATCTTCATCGGAAACTCGAGCGCATAGGGATAGTCATCTACTGATGAGCCAAATGATCGGCTACTACACTTCCTTTGATTGCTTTACGAGAAGTGTCTTTGGATGTCATACTCGGTCAAGATCATCGCCATCTTGCTATTCTTCGGAGAGAGTTGGTTTCTCAAATATGTATTTTATCGGATCGATCTTGAAATCAACAAGGTAGTGTGAGTCAACATATCTTGTCTTAGTCGGTGAGCAGATGCGCAAGTTTTCTCATTGTGAGTATCTTGTTTCACGTCGGTAAACTTTTGCTAAGGTAGTATATTGCATGCTCTTTTCGACCGGACTCATGTTGCCCCAACACACACCATTGAGTTCTCTAACACTATCAAGTACATGATAAGAGGTCTTCCTTGGCGCGGCATCGAATAGGAGGATTCTGTAGGTACTCCTTGATTTTGTCAAAAGCGATCTGGCAATCGTCGTTCCATTCCACTACTTGATCTTTCTTAAGTAACTTGAAGATTGGCTCACATGTAGCAGTTAAGTGTGCAATGAATCTGGCAATGTAGTTTAATCGGCCCAAGAAACCTCTGACTTCCTTCTCGGTGTGGGGAGCTGGCATTTCTTGAATAGCTTTAACCTTGGAGGGGTCAACCTCAATACCTTTACCACTGACAACAAACCCTAGAAGTTTTCCGGATCTGACTCCAAAGGTACACTTGTTAGGATTAAGTCTCAGTCTGTACTTCTTCAATCAATCAAACAGCTTCTACAAATGATCGAGATGTTCTTCTTCAGTCTGTGATCGAGCTATCATGTCGTCGACGTAGACCTCTATCTCGTGATGAATCATGTCATGAAATAACGTCACCATAGCACGCTGATAAGTGGCGCCTGCGTTCTTTAGCCCGAATGGCATAACCTTGTAACAGAAAGTGCCCCACTGTGTAACAAAAGTAGTCTTCTCCATGTCTTCAGGAGCCATTTTGATCTGATTGTAACCGGAGAAACCATCCATGAAGGAGAAAACCTTATCTTGGTGTTGTCAACGAACATCAATGAGGAAGTGGAAAATCGTCTTTCGGACTCGCTTTGTTCAGATCTCTGTAATCCACACACATTCGAACTTTTCCATCCTTCTTAGGTATGGGTACCACATTAGCAACCCATTGTGGATAGGAAGTAACAGATAAGAAACCAGCGTTGAACTGCTTCATAACTTCGGCTTTGATTTTCTCGACATCTCGGGGACGCATCGACGAACCTTCTATTTCACGGGAGAAAACCTTCTTTTCGATCGGTGTACCACAATATCAATGTCTAAACCCGGCATGTCTTCGTACGACCAAGCAAAAACCTCAATATAGTCTCGTAGCATCTGAACCAACCTTTCTTTAACACTGTTCTCAAGACCCGCTCCTATCTTGATCTCTTTTCCATCTTCGTCAGTGTCATACCCCAATCTTTGACCTAATATACCACCTTACATTTGCATCATTGCATCACTAACAGTTTAGACAACATTAATCGGGTGTAGCATTCACAGGTCAAAATTAGGGTTTCATCAGATTTTCATCTGATTCAAGAGGCAACCAATTAGGGTTTGAGTTTTACTCACCTCATTTGATCTATCTTGATCAAAACATCAACCTCTGATCATCAGATATTCAACTTTTTTCATTGATCAATCGAGGATCGACCAATTAGGGTTTTGATCGAGGTTGAGTATTCTCTGACTTTTTGAGCAAGGAATGACTTTTTTAGATAGAGATTGGTCATTATATCTTAGATACAACATCTTGACCTAATTTCTGGATTCAAAACATCCCAGAAGTTCACAGACTTCATCAGTCAATTTCAGAAACATCTGATGAAAATTCATCTGCACAGAAAAGTTATACTTTGACTTTTGGTCATAATTTTCAAAACAAAACTTTTTCCATCATCAAAATACTTCAAATGATCCATCATGATCATCAAAAAATCAAAGAATTTGGAAAAGTCAACAAAAAGTCAAAAGTTCCAACACTTAGAAAAATTTCTAAGTGTTAAAATTTCTTATTTTTTCCAAACTTCATGGCATTTATTCACATAGTTCCACTTTGATTTGGATAAAACTCAAAACATGAAAGTTGTAGCCCTTGAAACAAGCTTTCCAAAATGTCCAAGAACTCTATAATCCATGGAGTCTAGCTATACTTTTGAAATTGAAACATAAGGCTTCATGAATATGATTTTCAAAGTTCAAAACTTCACATTATAGGTCATTTTTGATTTCTTCATCTAGAAGTAATGCCACCTTGCCAAAATTGAAGATTAGAGCTGATAAATATCAGCTAGAGGTAATAATTGAAGGGTTGGATCAAGTTGGAAAAATAACACATGGTTAAAAAAGGAAGCTTCCTTTTTCCTTTACAAAAGTCTTTCTTGCCCTTTAAGGCAACTTCAAATTACAATGCCATGTACTTGTGCCTAATTGTTCAGAACTTTTGACCTATAAATAGAGTTCATGTTGGCCATTTGAATCCACACCAAAGCAATGCAAATCCATGCTTTCTCTCTATTTCCTTGAAATTCAAGCAACATAGTGCAAAAGTGAGAAACATTGCAATTCTAAAAACTTGTGAAAACCATGATGAAATTTGGCATCTAATACATTTTATAATCAATATGGAACATGTTTGAAGCATAAAATTAACACAAGAACCACTGAAAATCAGATTTCACATTTCATGATCCAAGATTGCCAAAACTGCCTTAGCATTCGAATTTAGAGTTTGGCTTGAACAAGTTGTGTTTTAATCACTCAAACGTCATCCATGAACATCATAGGGATGATCCAAATCATAAACAACCAACTGTAACATGTCTAACATCAAAATCGAGCTCCCATTTTCAAACTGTGCAGGTGGACTTGGCTGGAGTGATTCAAGGTGATTCAAGGCAAGCAGACCATTCCTACAGCTTCCACATAGTCCGTTGAAGCTTAAACAATCATCAAACAGGTTCTGGAAACACTCCAACACCTTCTTCAATCTCAACTTGAACAGGTAGGAACTCAAAATTCAATCTCATGATTCCTTGCATTTAAATGAAAAAGCTCATGGCCATTTGTTTTCTGCACTTAACACGATCATAAACCCTCAAACAATTTGAAAAATCATCAACCATACATCATTTAATTTAGAATTTCAGTTCTAGGGTTCTTCACGTTTTCCAGAAATCCAATCGTGTTAGACCAAAAATAAATGCAATTAACATCCACCATCGTGTTCCTTGTGAAAAATCGAGCAACTTTCATGTTTACTTCATCCAATTTCGTTAAGAAACAAGGATTCTTGCATGGATTGAAGAATCTGAGAATCAATGGAGATGAAGAACACTTCGCGCGTGTTCTTGAGTTTTTTTAAATTCAAATTTTCCAATATTATATCTACACGTGTTTTGATTCACAAACACAAAAGCGCTCTTGTCCAGTGGTTGCTGTCGTAGTCCATTGTGCCACGTAGCCACCCTAATGGTCATGGGTTCAAACCTTCCATGGACCATTTTTTTCAAAACTCTTCATATTTTTCTCATTTTTCTTACAAACTTCAACATTTTTTTTAACCAATCAAAACTCCTCATTTTGAGGTGATTTTTTGTACACTTGTCAAGAAATGTATCTATTTTATGATAGTGCAAAAATTTTCAATAAAAACTTTCATCTGATTATGTTTTAATCGAGCCGAAAACGACACTTCGAGCGCTTTTCAAAACCACCTTTAAAGGTGAATTTTTCAAACTTTCGACTTCCGATTCTTTTCAAAACCACCTTTAAAGGTGAATTTTTCAAACTTTCGACTTCCGATTCTTTTCAAAACTTCTCATAAATGAACCTCACATTTCAAAACATTTTCAAAATCATTTCTTCAAAACTTTTTTCATCAAACTTGCATCTTTTTTCCATGATCGATCCGACTTAAACGATAAAACTGATTCGTTTTCTCTCGAATTTCTCAACCGATCATGGGCCTCCCTCACGGTGTAAGTCCCATAACATTCTTTTATGTACATAATATTTCTTTGTACATATCAAACTCTCTTCAAAATACATACAAATTTTCATCTGTATATAATACAGATACTTTTTATACTCAAAGTATAGACAAACTTCGATCGTTTGTTTTCACTTCACTTGTGTATACACAAACAAAACATTCTTTTATGTACATACATACTTTCCTTGTACATATCAAATTCTTTTTATACTCATACAAATCTTTTTCTGTACATAATACAGATACTTTTCACAGATAAACTTCAATCGTTCGTTTCTGTTTTGTCTGTATATATACACTGAATACCATTGGTATTGAAAGGAGCATTATTCCCTGTGAAACTGCTTTCAAACCAATGGGCCTCCCTTATGGTGTAAGTCCCAACCCTTCTATGTACATCCATATCCTCGTACATAAATACTCGTTCGTGTACATATTCACTTCCTTGTACACAATTCAAACTTGTAAATAATCAAGTTGCGCTCGTTTTAAACGTTCGTTTCACAAACACTTGTTTATATTTCCTTCATAAGCTCTTGTAAATAAACATCATGCATTGTTTATATTTCCTTCATAAACTCCTGTGAATACATATCACACACACACACACACTTGTTTATACAACTGTCTAATTATAACATAACAATTAGTCTAACCAATAGGTTCCCCACAATTGTAGCCTCCTCTTGGGCTTTATACAAGATAACTCTCCCCACAGAGTTCAGCCTCCTCTTAGGCTTCATATAAGAAAACTCATTCATCTGAGTTTAGCCTCCGGTTAGGCTTCATATAAGACACACTCCCCTGTTGAGTCAGCCTCTTCTTGGGCTTCGTTCAAAAGAACTCCTCACAGAGTTTAACCTTCTCTTGGGCATCATACAATGAAAGAGACCATAAAATCTCTTAACAACCTCCTATTGGGCTTCCAATACAAAGAATCACCCACGTTAGGATAGAACCCTGAGAGTATAACTTCCCGGTGAAATTGCTCTTAATTCCAAAAGGATAGTTTCCCGGTGAAATCCCTTTTAAAGCCAAAGCCAGCCATACCCTATAGCTTCCTCTTGAGCTTCATACAAGGACCCTCGATGACCCTCGATGACCCTCGGAATGCCTCCTATTGGGCTAACAATACAAGGACCCATGGGCTTCTTAAAAGCATCCCCTTAATCCAATCAATTTCTCCTCGAGATTTAGACATCTATCATCTCTATGGAAGAAGCATCTCATCTATCACATCACATACAATCAAAAAACTTTTCAAACTCTTTTCAAACAAAAACATGTCTTAATTGTAAGTGGTAACGCTTGTACACTCAAGCAAAACACCCAATACTTACAGTTAAAAGATTTAATCATCTTTTTCTCAAAATATCTTTCTTAAACATGTAAGTGGTAACGCTTGTACACTCAAGAAAAACACCAATAACTTACGATGAAAGATTTCAATCATTCAAACTTTTCAAAAATGTATGTGATGAAATAGATTAGATACATTTTTCATTAAGATGACATTTGTCTGTCTCTTACTAACATCCGTTGCTTTCCACTAGCATAAGTGGAACTACGATTGCTTTGACTTTCTCAACATCCTTTTGAGAATACGTAGGCACAAGGTCTCATCCTTGCCGAGCAAATTTCTTTCTCCTCGGACCAAACAAACCATAGATCCTCAGATCCGAGCTACAAATGCTCTGATTCCCACTAGGGGATATGTATGCAGAAGATCCAAAGATCTTTGCGAGCACAATAATAACAAACATTAGGATCCCATATAATCTATCTTTCTTAAAATCCCAAAGGAGAAACTTTCCTAATCATAGAAATAGCAATTAAAACACACAAACATATCAAACATATTCATATATAAAGCTATGGATAACCATATATATTTAGGGTGCTCCATCTATTCCCTTTATATAACAATCCCCCTTACTCAGAATCTCCCCAATGCGTTGCGTTTAGTTTGCGCTAGTCGTTACGCATATCAATATCAATTGAGGGTATTAACAGCTTTCCCCTTTTTCATAATCATTAAATCATCTTTCTTGTGTTGAAAATAATGATTAACAACTTTCCACTTCACAATCTTCTTCACTTTCACCTTCGGCTTGGTAGATCGAATTATCAAAGTCATATTTAGCAATAGCATAGCTGTTATCAACGAGATCCGGAGTGATTCTGCAGTGTATCGCGTGGGTGTGTGTAAGAAACACATAACTTTTTGAAGGGGTGATAAAGTAAAAGAAAGAAAACAACAATTGAATGCAAAAGTCCAACGATTTTATTGAATGAAAATATGCAAATGACAGATAATAACCCTCACAAACGAGCCATGATGCCCCGGGCAAGGCACTAGGCTTTAGAGTTTATTGCTCAAAACATAGAAAATACGAAAAGCAAAACAAAAACAAGAGCAATTACTCTTGACTAAAGGAGATTGGTATGACGTCTTCAGTCTTCCAATTACTGCGCCCATTGTCTGGAGTTAGGAAGATCCACTTGCTGATGTCGATGTCGTTGTCCTCTATAGCATGGATTCCACTCTGGCCGATGCGGAAAGGAAGTTGGCCACGTTCAGCGGTATCTTCGACCCTTGATGGTGAAGCCTAAACCGGTCTTGTCGGTTTGAAAGGAAGATCGGAGGACCCCAAATAGAACTACCTCCTCCTTCAACAGTGGCGAGCATCCTTCAATGAGGCCATCCTAGGCGAGCTTGCGTAACCGGGGTGTGGAGAGTCATCGCATAACCACAGGATTGTTTCAAAAGCTTGACAGGAGTCTCGAAGAATTCACCCTCACCTCGAGGTATCGGAATGACTATAGATGGTGACCATATATTCTTCTTCACCACATCTTTGTAACAACCTTCCCTTTCACCGGTACTTGGTTCGATGTGAGGTAGACCGCCCATGTATCCAAGGGCGTCCAAGTAGGCAAGAGTAAGTGGACGGATGTCCATGACAAAGAAAGTGGAATCAAAGGTGGGAACCGACCTTAACAGGCGAATGAGCTCTCCAAGTACTGTTCGCTTAGAACCATCAAAAGCTCTCACAATTATATCACTGGGTCTCAGAACCAACCCTTCGATATCGAGTCAATCAAAAGAAGTCTTCGGAAGGATATTCAGAGCAGAACCATTATCCACCAAGACATGAGATAAGGTAGTACCCTTGCATTCAACAGAGATGTGCAAGGCTTTGTTATGTTTCCTTCCGGCAGGAGTTAGATCAGCATCAGAGAAGCCTAGGCCATTGTTGGCAGCCAGGCTAGCAATACAAACTTCAAACTGGTCAGTAGTAGTGTCTTGCGGTACGTGAGCATTCTTCAGAAACTTCACTAAGGCGTTAGCATGAGCCTCAGAGCACAAGAGCAGAGCAAGCATGGAGATCTTGGACGGAGTTTGTCCTAACTGTTCCACAACATTGTAGTCGCTTTTCTTGATGATCTTCAAATTTCCTCCATTTCTTGTTTGGAGGTGTCTTGAACTTCCTTTGGTACTTACAAAGGGATGAGTCAGGTTCTTTCCCTACGGCTTGGGAATGGGTTGAATAGCGGAATGCTGGAATCGATGTCTTTTGGAGGAGAGATATCTGAGAGAACACTCTTCCGGTCACCTTACTTGATCCGGTGATGTTGTCAATGTCAGGAATGGTAGCTTTAACTATAAGATCTTCAATAGTCAGAGGGTCTTGCTTGACGCCATGATAGTAGACATCAGATCCATAATTCCAAGGAATAGCTTTGTCAGAGAAATATGGAACTGGTCTAGGAGAAGTAATGATGAGAGGTGCCACTCTAGGCACAGAATCAGCAGAGGAAATCCTTCTTGTGTTAACATCAGCATAGTCTTCTGGGAAATCGCCACCCTATCCGGTCACTTTAACATCTTCAATAGGAATCTTGTAGCTTTCAGGAACAGTGTACTTCACCATGTAATCATACCTTCCACTTGGCTGCCCCAAGGTATCCCATGCAGACGGTGCAGCTTCATTCACATCTTCGATCTTCAGTTTCTTAGACATGTCTTCACACAGACTCTCCATAGGCGGCTTTAGGAATAGTATTTCACGGTTATCCATCATGCACTGAACACGTCTTCTCAACAAAGCACAACCATCAGGTGCAGATGGGCACCAACGACAATTCTCTGGGCATCCTGGATTGACACCGGCTTGCAACAAATTCTTCTTATATCATCGGAGGAATGGTCAGTCATCTATGTTGAAAACATAAGTATCATCGCCAACAGCATTGGAACACTTGTCATGGTTAGGCATAGGTGCGTTGATCACATTCGGAGTCTCAACAGGAGGGTCAAACTCAATCTGCTTAGCTTCGATCATATCCTGAATCTTGTTCTTGAGCCCAACAATCATCGATACTATGTCCAGGCTATTGGAATGGTAAGCACACTTAGCATTAGGATTGTATCTCGGAGAGGAAGTGTTGATGTTTTGAGGAGGATCCTCAAGGTTATCACTCGCTTTCAACATGTGTTGCAAGGCTTGCGACAAAGGCATGTTGATCTTCGTAAAGCCTCGTGGCGCGTTAAGCCACGCGTTGTCTCCCGAGGTTGTCTTGATGTAGGATTGGAGATCCTGGCCTTACAGATTGAGCACGGTCGGTCTTGGCTCGGCTTTTCTGACCATACACAACATTAGTTTCTTTCTTACCACCAAAAGCTCTTTTTGCAGCATTTGAAGATGTCTCCATCTGAATCTTCCCACTCTTAATACCACTTCAATCGCGTCAAAATCATCGGTGAATCCGGTGAAGAGTTTCCAATCGATGATTGAAAACTATCGGTGTTCCCATAAACATATCAACCAATTCCCTATTGGACAAGGGTGGTTGAACTGCTAGATCTCTCCATTTAGAGCATACTCCTTGAACTTCTCATCACGACCCATAGATGCTCGAGTTGCATGCTGGGTGTCAATTGACATTGTACTCATATTGCTTGTAGAAAGCATCGCTAAGTTACTCCAGTGCGGATACGGTCATTCTCTAGATGATAATACCACTCCAAGCGAGGTCCGACAAACTCTCTTGAAAATAGTGCATCCACAACTTTACATCATCGGTGTGGGTTAATCTTGAACATAGGATTTCAAATGCGACCGGACAAGAAATGCCATCATACTTGGCAAAAGTTTGAACTTTGAACTTAGGAGGAATCACCACACCAGGGCAAGGCTCGGATCATCAAAATTCATTGACATCTTGAGTTTTCCACAGTATTCGACGGTCTTCAAGTTGTTTGTACTTGTCATCTTCATCGTAGTCTGGCTATGGTCGGGCGATCTTCTCCTCCTTCTTAGGCTCACGCTGGTCATCTTCATTACCCTCGACACTCCCTTCATTCTTGACACTTCCTTGAGAGCTCTATCCGACGACCTCTTAGGACCACCTTTGTAGCGTCGCCCATGTTGAGAAGACCAACAACCTTCTTCGATCGTTGATGAGCTTCTTCAAATCTTCTTGGCCTTTGACCAAGTGGTGAACATCTGTTGGGCCCAGCATTACGAGCACAAGATCTTTGAGACTTTTCAAGAGCCATTTCGCTAAAATAAATAGCGAGCAAATGAGAAAACCAATCTTCAATGTACCGTGATGCAATGTTATGCTATGATATGCAATGTTTATGCGAATGCAATGCAATGTTTTCAAGGACCTTAGAGATTTAAATTTGTTAAACAAGCAATGAACAAACATTTATTAGTTCTCTTTTTATTATTTTTTCTTTTTAAGTACAAAAGATAACTCAAAACAATAAAAGAAAACATATAAATCCTAAAGCTCTAAGTCTCCCATGGGCGCTTCCTCTTGGTGCCGAGGTAGGCGTTGATGTTTCGCTCCTCGTGAAGTAGCTTTGTCAACTCTAGTACCTTCTTCTCGCTTGCGTAACACTGAGCTTCAAAGGTATCCCTTTCTTCTTTAAGCTGAATCCAAGATCTCTTCAAGTCTTCAAAATCAGTTGGCATGTCAGGATGGAGAACGGTACAGGATACATCACCTATAGCAACGGGTTCCACAATTACTGGTAGAACAGGCGTGAATGGCATCATGAGGTTTTGAGCTCGAGCTCTCACCCATTTGAGGTAAGGTTCCCAAGGAATGGAGTTTTGGTGTCCCAAAGTCTTGGTATCGTCTTCTTTACCATGCCCCAGCGTATGAACCTTCGCTTACCGAGATCGTGATTGTAGTCGAACATAATATCTTGGAGAAGCATATCATGCGGACCATCTCTTCGGGCAAAACCAAACTGACGTAAAGCTAGAGAAGGGTTGTAAGTAATACCTTCTCTTATACCAAGTAGTGGTACATTAGGGAATTCTCCACAACGCTCAATGAAGGTGAAATCCTTTTGAGAGAAAAGATTCCAACGGATATCTGAATGAGAGAGTGACATTAATCTTTGAGACCACTTCAACCTTTGTTCATTCTTCAAAACTGACGGAGGAAGGTGCGAAATAAACCACCTGGAAAGTAACGGTATGCAACACATGAGAGTTCCTTGTCTCTTAGTAGTACGAGTGTGGAGAGAATGTAGGATGTCTCCAAGTAAAGTAGGCACAAGATTGCGGGTAAGAAACAACTTGATGGAATTGACATCTATGAATTGATCCGAGTTAGGGAATAGAACCAAACCATAGATTAGCAAGGCCACAATGTCTTCGAATGCATGGAAACTCATAATTTTGAGGAATTCTCGGGCTTTCCTAATCAGGAACTTAGCAAGTAAACCCTTAACTCCGCTTCTAGTTTCCCAATTGGCTTCAATGTCTGAGCGCTTAAGATGTAAGGCGGATGCGATGTCTTCGTACCTAGGAACCTTTTCTAGACCATGAATGGCATTTGATCAAGAATAGGTACCCAAGTAGCTTAGAGAACTCTTCCAAGGTAGGAACCAACGATAATGGGAATGTAAAGCAATGGTGTTTCGGATCAAAGAACCGGAAAGGACATGCATCATATCTTCTTCAAAACCGGAGATAACCAAATCAAGTAGATAACCATGTCTTTTGATGAACGAGCATGGTCGGAATTTACGAAACCAATTCTTTGAGTGAGAAGGTATACCCATGAAGTTGATTGGATAGTCTTTCTAGAAGCCATAGTTCCTACAAAGCAGAGCAAAGATAAATCCTAGGTCCTTGAAATAGTTAGAAATGATATGCAATGCGATGATGTCATGATGTCATGTTTAGCACACACAAACAATTCACACAATGAGCCTAGGTTTAAGGCTTGCATGAGGTATAGGTGATTACCCACCAAAAGTTTGAGTTGGTTCATCCTGTCCTATAATAGTAATCGAGTTCTAGGAATCTCATATCATTGATCTTTCTCGTGGCGTTTATTTCAATATGACTACCAAGTGGTCGATCGAAAATATCCCAAAAGTCGATCTCAATGAGCGTAGCATCGGTATCAACCAACCTTAGTACGCACCAAAGCCGCTATCTCACTACCTTCTAATGGCCAAGATGGGTCAATTAAGGTTCTAAAAGTTTAGTTAGCGCTTGATGACACCACGCGAAGCCAAATACTATCCTCAACTTGGGAATGAAGAGTATCGGGACATCCAAAGTGTCACGCTAACGTAGCCATCATGTTGACCGTTTCGATATCGTCTAACGGTCATGACGATTTATTGCTACTTACCTAAAAGGAAACCGGATCCGTGTAGGATCCCCACAAATATAATACCCAAGCAACCCTTAAAGATAAAGCAAGTCAAACAAAAAGCAATAAAAGTTTTCTAGAAATCCTAAGGCATTCTCTCTTTAGGGTGTTCCCCCAGAGTCGCCAGATTAAACACGGTGAAGCGACTTTGTAGGTTTTGTATCGCAAATGCGGATAGCAAGAGTCGCCATTGACTTTTTTTCCAATTAAGGGAAGGTAAAAGTACGAAAAAAGACCTTCGTTAGATTACGAGTAAGGAGAAGGTTATGAAAAGGGAAGGTATTAGCACCCTTTCCATCCGTAGTTATCTACGGCTCTTAGTTGCTCTTAGATCACTTTAAAAATGTGCTTTACATGTGTTTGACAAAATGTTTTGAAAAGACATTTCGCTTTGACTTTGTAATGATTCATGTAGGAATGTATACAAAGTGTTCGGAAATGTTTTGAAAAGAGTTTGAACTTTGACAAAAGTGTGAGGTGTGAAAAGTATTTTGTTTGAGCAAGCAACTAAAAGTCTTATTACCTACTCAGAATTTGTCGTTTTTGTGTTATTTTACGTTCCTTTAGAATAGAGCTATCCATACGATTAGTTGGTAGGTAACCCTATTCGTTGGATGTAAACGGGACATTCGAAGGGACATCGGATGGTCATAGAAGGCAACTTGTAGGAAGTATCCTAGCACATTTGAAGGGACTATCATCATTTTTCGTAGGCGACAATCGAGGGTCAAGATCATGTACTCGTAGGCGACATCGTGGGTCTATGATCTTTGTATCGAAGGGACTATGATGATTTGTTTTGAAGGCAACGGTGCTAGAATACCTCTACGTTCGAGGGACTTGACCATTTGAATTCGTAAAGGCAACGAGAGAGAATTAACCTAAGGGGTGCATGTGTGAAAAGAGTGTGTTGATTCAGATTCATGTTATCTTGAAATTTAGAGTGAGCTATGTCCAATTTTATCTTGCCATACACGCCTAATTACTAGCAGTTTATAAGGTGTGGAAATTAAAATGCGGAAGTATAAAGTGCGGAAAGATAAATCCAACGCTATTACATGGCTTTGGGGCAGATACATAATTTAAAAAATAAGGAAAGATAAAAGCCCTAATTAAGCTATTACATCCCATAAGCAATTACATAATTGGAAAAAAGAAAACGATAAAAAGAAATCGTCCGAAACGGGATAACCTGTGAAAAGATGAGAAATCGAAAAATACGAGGAAATCGAATAAGAGAAAAATGTTAGCAAAAATAATAATTTTTAAATGAGAAAAATATTTCATGCTGGAAATAACATTAATATGGTAAAATAATTTTTTGGGATTTTTTGGAGATAATTTAATAATTAAAAACTAATTAAAAGTGATTAAAATGCAAAAATTGAAATAAAATTAAATATGCATGCAAAATAATATTTTTTAATTTTATAAATTAAATAAACATTTTCTGAAAATAATGCAAAAAGGAAAATATTGTTTGGTATTTTTTAATGCATGATAAAAATTATTGAAATAAAATTAAAATGAATGCAAAATATTAAAAAAATATGAAAATATGAAAATAGTTTGAAGTTTGTAAAAGAGAAAACAAAACTGGTCCTGGGGAGGCTCGAACTCGTGACGGGAGGAGCATCTTTACCCCACGCCTTAACCACTAGGCCAAGTGTCATCTGGTGTTGGAAAAGACAAAATCAATTCAATATAAGTGATGACGCGTCCTGGGAATGGTTTGAAAACGAGTCAGGACGCGTGGACCCCAGTCACTTATGGATGGACGAATCAGAGAATGCAAAACACACATCACCGAGTCAATCGGTCACCACGAGCCCTAGCTCGGTCGTCTTCTCCGCAAACAAAATCAACAAACACGAAAATAATGGAAATCGAAGGTGGGATTAAGGCTACCCCTAAATCGGGTTCCAATGGTGGTCTCAGTTTCCTCTGAATCGTCCCACAATTTGAGATTCGAAGCTAGCAGTTCAAAAAGCCCTAGATATGGCATCTTACGATTCCGACGTTCAAACTTAACAACGATTGCCCAGATCGAACCCTTGGCATCTCATGAACACGTTAAAGGCATTAGAATCAATTAAAACACGCAGATATTATAAATGCAAAATCAAGAAATATTTGAATATGTGTGAATGTATATGGCACGATTCTGCTTGCTTTGATCAATAACAATGATGCATTCTTACTCAATCTTACCTCCTGAACGCAATGGAATGGTTTTGAGAGCTTGAAAGTGGCTGGAGAATAAAATTCAAAATTTTACAATTCTTGAAAATTTTTGGCAAAATAAGGGTTGTGTTTTTGGCTAGGGTTTCGTGTCTCTTGCTTGGCATATTGCTGGCTATTTATAGAGTGAATTGAGAGAGAAAAAACAAGGCAAAAAGATTTGGTTTTGAATGCATTGAATGATTTTCAAATAAAATCAAATTTTTGAAAGAAATTTGATTTTCTCTTAAATGATTGATCATGCACGAAATTGGTATGTATTTTGGGCTTCCTTGGACCTCAAGCATGATATAAAATCACTCTCCTTGAAAAAATATCTTATTTTCATATTTTATATAATTTAATTTTGAATTAAATGGTCTAAAATTCAAAAATAAATTAATAAAATAGAAAATTGCCATGGCCAAGAATTTATGAGTCACAAATAATGTCATGAACACGTTTGGATCAAAAGATTATAGGCCCATTTGGAAAATTTTGCATTTTGACCAATATCTCCTTTTGTGCAATTGTCCAAAATTGCCCAACTTCTGAATAGTGTATCTTGCTCACTTTTCCACATTTTTGAGTGTTCTTGGAATTTTTGGAAAGCTCTAAGAGTCCTCTAACCAACCTCTTTGGTTTCATCTCAATTGGAGTTTCCATGCTCAATATATCTTCAAAACAAAATGTTGACCTTTTGTTGACTTTGAAAATGACCTGTAATGTTTTGATCCATACCTTCCAAATGAAGCATTTTTTGAACATTCTTGTGAGACATGAAGTTGTAGAGAATTGAATTTCCTTCAAAACAAGAGGTGGTGGAAAAATTTCTGAGAAAGTATGAAGAAGTTATGCCCAGTCAAAGTTTGGTTGAGTTTTCACTAAGAAACCCTAATTTAGAAAGTTTGACTTTTGAGCAAATCTTGAGTTTTCTTGATGAATCATGATCAACCCTTGATCAAATGATGAATGTAACTTCAAAATGAGGATTTTGACCAAAAATTATTAAGTTTGACTGTATGTTGACCACAATTGACTTTTTGTCCAATACAACTAATTTTCAACCATCTGAGCAATTGTTTGAGGAAACTTGACTTGTGAGGCTTGAAACTTGACATGGAGAATCTTTGAAGCATATGAGGAGGCATGAAGACCATTGGAGATGTTAGAAGTCCATCTTGACTTGAGAATTGTCAAACCCTAGTTTGGGTTGATTGTCTAGGAGAGGGTTTGTCTGATCAACCCTTGAGGAATCCTTGAGCATGGATGTATGGAATATCTTGAGAAGATGGAGCGCAAATTTTGGGGTATGACACTTGCGACTATAACTCCCTAGTCCAGATCCAACAATCTCACATACTTGCTAACAATTCAATGCTTGATAACTAAACCATGTTGCGTCACTTTTATGCATAAGATGCCAACCGTAAAACAACTTGGTTAATCCCTCAACTTCAAAATTACTTAGAATGGATACGTTCAAAGCGTACACCCATTAACACACCTCGCAACATCAGCTTCATCAACTCGAAGAATCAATCTTTCATTCTTGATTGATCAACGTCCATTGATCCCCTAAAATACACGACATAGTTTGACCTTTTCAAATATTGTCCCAATATTCACTTGTGAAACTTCGACGCATACACTTGACTTCAATGAAGTTTCCCTTATAATAATTCAATTCCCAAAGTTATATTAAGTAATCACCATCCTCGCACCGTCGCAACGATCAATACACAGGTTCTTAAATCGAAACACCTACCATAACTTTCAATCTTCCAAAGTGGTAATTCAAACCAAAACACTCTCTCAAGAACTCTACCCATCAACATCGTCTCATACTACTGTACTTACAACACAGGTTGGACTTAGAACCACAACATCAATTTCTATGGAACCCAACAAGAACACCATCGCGACCGACTTCAGTCCCAAATAGAATACTTTCTTTTATAACACATCAATCATCTTAAGGTACTCGTGGCTACCAAACCGTCACAAAATTCCTTACCGTCAAGACTTATCTTAGTCGTAATCTAATAATCCACCGCGACCATTAGTATCCGACGAAATCCATATGTTAGTAGTGAACAAATCCTTAGTAACCTTCTGAGCTTAATCTCAACAAGTGTCCCAAAACAACATGCGACATTCTTCAAAATAATAAATCCCAAATCAGATATTCTTGGGTTAACCGCGATATCAACATACTAAACTCAACAACAGACGAAGTCTCTTTATAGATTGCACTCAAACTTGAGTTGTCTTCAACAATTCCAATCTTCTCGCCGTTATCATCTGCACCTTTAAGATTTCAAATGAGCACAACCGCATCAAACTCTAACTCACGTGTCCGACAATTTTCCTTATGAAAATCAAATCGTTCCAAAGTAGCAATGCACTTTTCCAACTCTATGTCGAAATACATCTTAAGTCCAAAATGAAATATCACAATACACCGCACAAGGTTCTTTAGTACAAAACAAAATCAAAATCGAAGCATTCGCTAAACTTTTCACCGGCTCAAACAAATCCGCTTCTCATTACGAAGTCCAAATAGCGACTCAACCATCTCGAGTCAAAATACTCATGATCAATACCAACTTGTAAAAAGATCTTCCATCAACTCACAAAGCTAACCATCCAAAACAAAAGAACTTCTAAACTCTGAATTAACCCCCTTAAAGTCTTCTACAAGACACAAAATAAATCTTCGCAGAACTGTCCAAAATATCACCGTCTAAGTCACTTACTTAAGGTACTCACGTCCAACAGTTCAAAACTCTTTCTTTAGAATACTCGACATGCACCGATCTAACTTCACTACTGATAACGCAACGCTCGGATGCTTGCCACAATTCTTTAACTTGATGTGAACCAAATAATGTCTATCAACACGAAATAACTCTTACAGCTACTCATGAGAGTACTGTCTGAACATTCCAAAATCATACCTAACGCATTAGTCACAATAATGACATCAACATATACTCGCCCGGACCATACGCTATCTTGAAAAGCATTGTCTAAACATCTTCAGTTCTCACACTAACCCGTAGACAGCCAGACTTTACATCGGTTCCACTAAACACAAAAGCTCCAAATGACTGATCTATCCAACATCAGTCCTTGGAAGTAGATACTTGTCCTCAACATCCACTTCGTTCCTTTGCCTGAAACGACACATCAACTTAAGCGACCTTCATTCTTCTCGAACAACACAACGATAGCACTCCACGGTGACCCGCTCGAATAAACAAACTCTGCTTAAACCAATCCTCAAGTTGACTCTTCAACTCTAACTCAGAAACAAACATCCCTTAAGGATACTTCGAATCACAACTAGTTCCAGAAACTAAATCCATCAAAACTTCACTTCGCACTACGGCGGTAATTCACTCACATCTTCACAATATGCTTCGAAAGAATCATAACAAGAAGTTCGCTTGCCAAAATCTTGTTTCTCATCAAAATCCAAAGTCGCCCACAACTCAAGTAACCATGCACCACCTTGTGCCAACTCGTCTGCTTCACACACTATTAAGCTGGCAAGAGAAGTCTATCCCAACCAACACAATTCCCGACTACTATCAACAAGAGATTAAGGGTGATCAGTTCCTCAATTTGTCAATAGACAGTCGACAATCATGATGGTGACATAAACCATCTTTACCCAACTACAACACAGCGTCTTCAAACTTACACTTCAAGTTACCAAAGCGTAACCCTGCTTGAGGCTCCACCTCTAAGCCACAAGCGCCACCAAGAAGTAAAACTTCTCCCCCACTTGTTTCAAACTCATATCTGCAGACAACAAATAGAAACAAGCAAGTACCGACAGTGATTCACACACATGTCGCATACAAAAGGGTTAAACACACTAATAACCTGGTCGACAGACCGACCTGCTCTGATACCACTAATGTAACACCCCAATATTACCCAATGTTTAATATGAAAAAATCAAAGTAATTTAAAATTTCGTAAATTCAATACTGAGGCATCACACCTTCAAAAACAACTCACTTTAAACAGTTTGCTTTAAAGTATAAATCTCGGATACATAGCATCGTTGGAAATCATAAATTGATTCATAAAAATCAAAACATCTTCTTAATTAAACTTCCTTATCAAATCATGTTTTCATAAAGTATGATTCTTATTTACAAAAGGGAAAACAACCAAAGAGCAAAAACAAGGACAACATAAATATTCCCCCCGAGTGCTACGTATCAGAGCGACACCGACTCGACTAACAGTAGCTATAAACTCCGTCTTCATAACCTGCACGTTACCAATATAAAGGTAACGACGAAACAAGTAAAGGGTGAGATACTCCAAAACATATAATTAAAGGCATGATAAGTATATATATAGTTTCGGAATTATAAAAGATATAGGTTAGTGAGTGCATTCCAACACCTATCTAAATCTCACTTACTTTGATCGCCATTCTAATGTGTATAATCTACACTTTGTCTCCAAAACCTTATTGACATAAACCGTCACACCACATAAACGTTCCTCACCACGAAATCGTCACAAGTTAATACTTCACTAATCAATACGAAAATCATAAACAACACATCAAACAACAACATCAAACAATGCTAATACATAAGCAACATCAATAGAATCATCACAAATTGGCTAAAGCCCATCGTCGCTTTTTGGCATAAAGCCCATCGTCATAAACATCATCACATCATATTTGCATTAAGCATTTCATCTAAATTAAATCGTCACAAAGCTCATCATTTATATTCATTGCCTAGTTATCATGAAATTATCAAGTTATATTAATTTCATGTTTATCATAAAGATCCTCACCAAACAAAACATCATATATCATCGCAATTTAACATCGTCAATTTAATTAAAACCCAACGCCAAACAACTCAAACATAAACATAACCGACTCCATGAGACACGACTATGTTATGCATGTGGTACCCGTCGCTTTGTCCATAAATAGGAACACTTGGCATAAAAGCCTCGTCGCTTGGCATAAAAGCCCATCGTCGCCAATACAATGTATGTGAATCGACAATAAAACAACACAACACAAAGCCATCATCATCTCTTATCAAAATTGGCATAAAGCCCACATCGCCATAATTTATCCAAATCAAGATAAGTATATCATCGCATCATATTTGCATTATGCAAAACGTCACATATAATTCATCATCATCAAAATCATGCATTCACAAATCGGAAGCATTTATTAACAACATCAATATAATCATCACATCATCATGTACAAAGACATATATAATCACATTACATATCAACAAGTATTCATTAATAAATATACCATCGCAAACATTATATTTATTTACACCGTATCATTATCGCTTAATTCACCAAATTCCAAAAACGGAAAAATAGTCAAAACTTCAATAATCGTCGCGAAAGTCATTCCTAATAACCGGCATTAACCATAATCGTCAACATCGAAATCGGACTATCCATACGTGCCTTAAATCTACTAAAACACAATCCGATTCAATTTTACCGCAAATTGGCCTATTTCGGGTCATCTCGTAAAAACTCGTAATTTCCAAAAACTAACCCCACCACTACATTCTACACGTCAAATTTAGCTAGCACGTCAATTTTCGTTGAATTCGGAGTAACTTGCTCCGTCGTCGAATTTACCAAAATCGGAAAATCGGAACATAATCGGGGCAAAAGAAGTGCAAAAAAATCAGAATATGGGAGGCTACAGATACATCAACACGGGCCCCCGTGTTAATCAACACGGCCCGTGTTGAAAAGCCACTAGAACATGCAAAATCACCAAAGTCAGTGAATCAACACGGGCACCCGTGTGAATCAACACGACCCGTGTTGATTGGCCTGGCAGCAAATCTTCCTTCTTCAAGAGGTCAACACGGGAACCCGTGTTAATCAACACGGCTCGTGTTGATGGACGCGTGTGAAAACTCCATTTTTAACATTCCCAACTTCACTTTTACCATTCCCATTGATTCTAATCATCATTAACCTCATAATCCCTACTCCTATTCTAACTCTTCTAATCTATTTCACCTAAACAATCATCCAAAACCCTATAAATCAACTTATCAACTTTTGCCCCAAATCCAAAACATAAACATGAAAACCTAACAATATGAGATGGAGAATCAAACCCCTTACCTCTAGTTTAGATGATCCATGATGATTCTATAAAGCTCAATCCACAAGCTTGCTCATGATCTTCCTCTCCTTCTTCTCTTGCTCTTCTTCTCCCAAAACCCTTTCTTTCTCCTCCAAGTTTCTAAGTTTGGTTTGTCTTTTGAATGGAAGGAAAATGAGGAGAAATGATTTATAATGTGTTCCTTACTAGCAACAAGGGTGAAAACCCAATTCTCATCAATTAATCCTCACACCCCCATCTATTCTTATAAATTAACACACTAATAATATCTACCAATATTATTAATTCAATCAATTAAAATAATTCCGGGGAATTAAATATCGAATCTGAATAATATTTTACTGGACCGAACGGAACGTCGCCAAATATATTAATAGATATATTGATTGATATAAATATCGATCGGAAATTCGAAAATATTAATATAATATAATATTAATTAAAAACGGGCGTTACATTTCTCAGCTTCCATGGCTCCTCCTTGAGTTTCGGATCTAGCCTTGGATCAAACTTCCCCATATTTCGTACACCCCAGCGATGTTCCTGGTTCAGTTACAATTCTTCCTAAACTCACTGGTTCTAACTATCATTCATGGGCTCGAAGCATGAAGAGAGCACTCGGTGGAAAGATGAAGATTCATTCGATCCATCCTTGCGTGCTTGGAATCGATGCAATATGTTAGTCCATTCTTGGATCATGAATTCAGTTTCAGATTCCATTTCTTAGTCCATCGTCTTCATGGAGAATGCACTTGATGTATGGAATAATTTGAAGGAAAGATTTTCTCAGGGTGATCTCATACGCATCTCAGAGTTACAACAAGAAATTTACAATCTCAAGCAAGAAACCAAATCGGTAACTGATTTCTTCTCTGAACTTAAAATTCCTTGGGAGGAGTTAGATCCGTATTTTCCCTTACCTACTTGCACATGTCGCATTAAGTGTTCTTGTGAAGCTATGCGACGTTGTCATACCCCAAAAATTTCCCTCCATCTTCTCAAGATATTCCATGCATCCATGCTCAAGGATTCTTCAAGGGTTGATCACACAAACCCTCTCCTAGACAATCAACCCAAACTAGGGTTTGACAATTCTCAGGTCAAGATGGACTTCTAACATCTCCAATAGTCTTCATGCCTCCTCATATGCTTCAAAGATTCTCCATGTCAAGTTTCAAGCCTCACAAGTCAAGTTTCCTCAGACAATTGCTCAGATGGTTGAAAATCAGTTGTATTGGACAAAAAGTCAATTGTGGTCAACATACAGTCAAACTTCATAATTTTTGGTCAAAATCCTCATTTTGAAGTTAAATTCATCATTTGATCAAGGGTTGATCATGATTCATCAAGAAAACTCAAGATTTGCTCAAAAGTCAAACTTTCTAAATTAGGGTTTCTCAGTGAAAACTCAACCAAACTTTGACTGAGCATAACTTCTTCATACTTTCTCAGATATTTTTCCACCACCTCTGGTTTTGAATGAAATTAAATTCTCTACAACTTCATGTCTCACAAGAATGTTCAAAAAATGCTTCATTTGGAAGGTATGGATCAAAACATTACAGGTCCTTTTCAAAGTCAACAAAAAGTCAACATTTTGTTTTGAAGATATATTGAGCATGGAAACTCCAATTGAGATGAAACCAAAGAGGTTGGTTAGAGGACTCTTAGAGCGTTCCAAAAAGTCCAAGAACACTCAAAAATGTGGAAAATTGAGCAAGATACACTATTCAGAAGTTGGGCAATTTTGGACAATTGCACAAAAGGAGATATTGGTCAAAATGCAAAATTTTCCAAATGGGCCTATAATCTTTTGATCCAAACTTGTTCATGACATTATTTGTGACTCATAAATGCTTGGCCATGGCAATTTGCTATTTTATTAATTTATTTTTGAATTTTAGACCATTTAATTCAAAATTAAATTATATAAAATATGAAAATAAGATATTTTTTCAAGGAGAGTGATTTTATATCATGCTTGAGGTCCAAGGAAGCCCAAAATACATACCAATTTCGTGCATGATCAATCATTTAAGAGAAAATCAAATTTCTTTCAAAAATTTGATTTTATTTGAAAATCATTCAATGCAATCAAAACCAAATCTTTTTGCCTTGTTTTTTTTCTCTCTCAATTCACTCTATAAATAGCCAGCAATATGCCAAGCAAGAGACACGAAACCCTAGCCAAAAACACAACCCTTATTTTGCCAAAAATTTTCAAGAATTGTAAAATTTTGAATTTTATTCTCCAGCCACTTTCAAGCTCTCAAAACCATTCCATTGCGTTCAGGAGGTAAGATTGAGTAAGGATGCATCATTGTTATTGATCAAAGAAAGCAGAATCGTGCCATATACATTCATACATATTCAAATATTTCTTGATTTTGCATTTTTAATATCTGCGTGTTTTAATTGATTCTAATGCCTTTAACATGTCCATGAGATGCCAAGGGTTCGATCTGGGCAATCGTTGTTAAGTTTGAACATCGGAATCGTAAGATGCCATATCTAGGGCTTTTTGAACTGCTAGCTTCGAATCTCAAATTGTGGGACGATTCAGAGGAAACTGAGACCACCATTGGATTCACAGACCCCGATTTAGGGGGGGTAGCCTTAATCCCAGCCTTCAATTTCCATTATTTTGCAGGTTTGTTGATTTTGCTCGCCGGAGAAGACGACCGGATCTAGGGCTCCGGCGTCGTGGACCAGTTGACTCAGGCGAGGATGTGCGTGGCAGTTTCGCGTTCTCTGATTCGTCCATCCATAAGTGACTGGGGTCCACGCGTGCTGACTCGTTTTCAAACCATTCCCAGGACGCGTCATCACTTATGTTGAATTGATTTTGTCTTTTCCAACACCAGATGACACTTGGCCTAGTGGTTAAGGCGTGGACTGTGCAAAGATGCTCCTCCTGGTCACGAGTTCGAGCCTCCCCAGGACCAGTTTTGTTTTCTCTTTTACAAACTTCAAACTATTTTCATATTTTCATATTTTTTTAATATTTTGCATTCATTTTAATTTTATTTCAATAATTTTTATCATGCATTAAAAAATACCAAAAAATATTTTCCTTTTTGCATTATTTTCAGAAAATGTTTATTTAATTTATAAAATTAAAAAATATTATTTTGCATGCATATTTAATTTTATTTCAATTTTTGCATTTTAATCACTTTTAATTAGTTTTTAATTATTAAATTATCTCTAAAAAATCCCAAAAATTATTTTAGCATATTAATGTTATTTCCAGCACGAAATATTGTTCTCATTTAAAAATTTGCATTTTTACTAACATTTTTCTCTTATTCGATTTCCTCGTATTTTCCGATTTCTCATCTTTTCACAGGTTATCCCGTTTCGGACGATTTCTTTTTATCGTTTCCTTTTTTTCCAATAATGTAATTGCTCTTGGGATGTAATAGCTTCATTAGGGCTTTTATTTTTCCGCATTTTTAAATTATGTATCTGCCCCAAAGCCATGTAATAGCGTAGGATTTATCTTTCCGCACTTTATACTTCCGCATTTTAATTTCCTCACCTTATAAACTGTTAGTAATTAGGCGTGAATGGCAAGACTAAAATTGGACATAGCTCACTCTAAATTTCAAGATAACATGCATCTGAATCAACACACTCTTTTCACACATGCACCCCTTAGGGTAATTCTCTCTCGTCGCCTTTACGAATTCAAATGGTCATGTCCCTCGAACGTAGAGGTATTCTAGCACCGTTGCCTTCAAAAATAAATCATCATAGTCCCTTCGATACAAAGATCATAGACCCACGATGTTGCCTCCGAATACATGATCTTGACCCTCGATTGTCGCCTACGAAAAATGATGATAATCCCTTCGAATGTGCTAGGATACTTCCTACAAGTTGCCTTCTATGACCATCCCATGTCCCTTCGAATGTCCCGCTTACATCCAACGAATGGAGTTACCTACCAACTAATGGTACGGATAGCACTATTCTAAAGGAACGTAAAATAACACAAAAACGACCAATTCTGAGTAGGTAATAAGACTTTTAGTTGCTTGCTCAAACAAAATACTTTTCACACCTCACACTTTTGTCAAAGTTCAAACTCTTTTCAAAACATTTCCCAACACTTTGTATACATTCCTACATGAATCATTACAAACTCAAAGCGAAATGTCTTTTCAAAACATTTTTGTCAAACACACAGAAAGCACATTTTTAAAGTGATCTAAGAGCAACTAAGAGCCCGTAGATAACTACGGATAGAAATGGGTGCTAATACCTTCCCTTTTCATAACCTTCTCCCTTACTCAGAATCTAACGAAGGTCTTTTTCTGTACTTTTTACCTTCCCTTAATTGGATAAAAGAAAAGTCGGTGGCGACGCTTGCTATCCGCACATTTGCGATACAAAAACCTACAAAGTCAGTTCACCGTGTTACAGACGTGCAAGATCTCATCACCAACTGATGCAAATTATCAGATTTTTAACTGGTTTGAATGATCAATTTTCTATTGTTAAATCCCAAATTCTGTTAATGGATCCTTTACCTAACATGAATAAGATTTTTTCCATGGTCATTCAACATGAGAGACAACTTCAGCTTCCTATTTCCAATGATGACTCTCAAACTCTGATTAATGTTGTTGATTCCAAGAAATTTGGTGCAAGAAATAGTTCATTCAGACATGGAGCTCGTGTTTGTACTTCCTGTGGCAAGACAAATCACACTGTTGAGAATTGCTTCAAGAAACATGGTGTTCCACCATATATGCAGAAGCAGTTTCAGAACTCAGCTAACAATGTTGCATCAGATGGCAATGATGGTCCTCTTTCCAATGGTGTTGACATTAAAAGTGACAACTCTCCTATGACTCAAGGTCAATTCAATACTCTCATGGAACTAATTCAGAAGTCCGACATTGGTCAATCTTCAGGACATGCTTCTTCTAATCAAGTTGCTGTTGGTCATCTATCAGCAGGTAACACATCTCATTGCATGCATAATAGTAGTCATAGCTCATGGATCATTGATTCAGGTGCTTCTGATCATATATGTAGTTCCATTAAATGGTTTCACTCCTATAAACAAATTTCTCCTATCAATGTCAGGTTACCAAATGGACAATTTTTAGTTGCTAACTATTCTGGTACAATCTATTTCTTTTCTGAATTCATTGTGCACAATGTCCTCTTAATCCCTGAGTTTTCCTTAAATCTTTTATCTGTTTCCAAACTATGTGAATCTTCTAATTGCAATGTTAGTTTTATCAATTCACAATGTGTTATACAGGACAAAGTCACACTGAAGATGACTGGTTCTGCTGATAAAAAAGATGGATTATACTACTTAACACTAAGAGATAATGATTCACTTCCTACACAATCACCTGATATAGCAGCCACAGTTACATTACCAGAAAAGCCTTATGGCATTTCAGATTAGGACACTTATCCAATAACAGATTGTTGTACCTACATTCTCAATTTCCCTTTATCACAGTCAACCATAGAGATGTTTGTGATGTTTGTAGCTATGCTAGACAAAGAAAACTTTCCTATACTGTTAGCAATAATAGAGCTGCTCATCCTTATGACTTGATTCATTTTGATATTTGGGGACCTCTTGCTGTCCAATCTTTGTATGGTCACTCATATTTTTTAAATGCTGTTGATGATTGTAGTAGATTTACATGGATAACTTTAATGAAAAATAAGTCTGAAGCTAGATAGCATGTTATAAACTTTGTCAATCTCAAAGAAAACCAACATAAACTTTTTGTCAAAACCATTAGAACTGACAATGGTGCTGAGTTTAATATCCTTGATTTCTATGCATCTAAAGGAATTATCCATCATACCAGTTGTGTGGAATCACCACAACATAATGGTAGAGTGGAGAGGAAACATCAACATTTGTTAAATGTTGGAAGAGCTCTCCTTTTTCAGTCTAAACTCCCCAAACAATTTTGGTCATATGCTGTTTTGCATGCCACATTCATCATTAATAAACTCCCTACTCAAGTTTTAAACAACTTTTCTCCTCATTTCATATTGCATAATGAACATCCTGATATGCATAGTCTCAAAGTGTTTGGCTCTTTAGCTTTTGCATCCACATTAAATGTTCATAGAACTAAACTTGAGTCAAGAGCTCGAAAGTGTGTTTTCTTAGGATACAAGAATGGGATGAAGGGTGTGGTACTCTATGACATTCACAGTCATACCATCCTTGTATCCATAAATGTTATACACCATGAACATATATTTCCTTATTCTAGCAATAATTCTATTAACTGGGATTATCACCCTCACAAAGAACCTACTGAACCTGTTCAACATGACTCTGTCATACATGTTCCATCACAGACCATTGAACAAACTGATGATGAAAATGATAACCAAAATACCACAATTAATGACCCAGTACACCATTTTAACACTGACCCTGAAATTGTTGAACACACTGATGAGAACTATGACATTCAACATATACCTGATACACACGATACTGAAAATTGCAATACTTAGTCTAGACATGTTAGAACCAAACAGACACCTCATTATCTCTCAGACCATGTGTGCAATACATATGATGCGTCAGTAGTCAAGTCATCATCAGGTACATCCAAAGTTATTTATCCTATTTCAAATTATGATTCATTGAAATTTCTATCTGCATCTCATCGTGTCTTTGCATCAAATGTCTCTCTCATTCATGAACCAAAGAATTACAAAGAAGCTTATTTGTCTGAACATTGAATTAAAGCGATGAAGTCTGAATTAGATGCATTAGATAAGAATAAGACTTGGAACATAGTTGATTTTCCACCACATGTCAAGCCAATTGGTAATAGGTGGGTGTTCAAAGTGAAACATAAAGCAGATGGCACGATAGAGAGGTATAAAGCTCGGCTTGTGGCCAAAGGCTACAACCAAATAGAAGGACTGGATTTTTTTGATACGTTTTCACCAGTAGCAAAGCTTAAAACTATCAGAACACTTCTTGCGACTGCAGCCATCAATAATTGGTTCTTACATCAACTTGATGTCAACAACGCATTCTTACACGGGGAATTGCAAGAAGATGTGTACATGACAATACTTGAAGGTGTTACATGTGACAAATCTAACCAAGTTTGTAAGCTTCAAAAGAGTTTATACGGTCTAAAGCAAGCAAGTCGCAAATGGTATGAAAAACTGACTGCTCTTTTGCTACACCAAGGGTACACTCAATCTGCTTCTGATTATTCTCTGTTTATTTTTAAAACTGACAAACATTTTACAGCCATCTTAGTATATGTTGATGACATAATTCTAGCTGGCAATTTTATGTCTGAGTTTAATTGTATCAAGCTTATTCTGGATGACACATTCAGTATTAAAGATTTGGGAACATTGAAGTACTTTCTTGGTCTCGAAGTCGCTCACTCAAGGACAGGTATCTCCTCATCACAACGAAAATATTGCCTTGACCTCTTGCAGGAATCTGGTTTGCTTGGGTCTAAACCAGCTCCTACACCTCTCGATCCATCTGTCAAATTACATGCTGATAATGGTAAAGCCTTTGATGACATTGGAGCCTATAGGCGCTTGATAGGTAGATTGTTATACCTCAACACAACACGTCCTGATATCACGTATGCCACTAAACAACTCAGCCAGTTTCTTCACAATCCAACTATGGCACATTATCATGCTGCCTGCAGAGTCATCCGTTATCTGAAAAACAACCCTGGAAGAGGAATTCTATTTCGAAGGGATGCTGACTTACAATTGCTGGGCTTCTCAAATTCTGATTGGGCAGGTTGTATTGATTCAAGGAAGTCAATTTCAGGCTATTGCTTTTTCCTTGGAACTTCTCTTATATCATGGCGTGCGAAGAAACAAAACACCGTTTCCAGTTCGTCTTCAGAGGCAGAATATCGAGCATTATCCTTTGCTACATATGAATTGCTTTGGTTGATAGCTCTCATGAAGGAATTGCATATTACATGTACCAAGCTTCCTGTCTTGTACTGTGATAGTCAAAGTGCGATGCACATTGCTCTCAATCCGGTGTTCCACGAGCGAACAAAACACCTTGAAATTGACTGTCACTTAGTTCGTGAAAAGCTGCAACAAGGCTTGCTTCGGCTTCTACCTATCTCTACTCATGAATAACTAGCTGATTTCCTAACCAAAGCTTTATCCAATTCAACAAATTCATTTCCAAGCTTGGCATGATCAATATTCACCATGCTTAGCTTGAGAGGGGCTGTTGAGAATATAGATTTTATTGTTTTCAAGCTTCAATCTTTATTATTTGTATTAGTGGATAAAGTAGTTTTACTATTCTGTTTTGTCCAGTTAGTTACTTTTGATTGGTAGTTAAGGGATAAACATTTGCTATATATGGATATAGCTATCCCACGTGTAACTATATACAATAAATCATCATTTTCAATTGTGAGCTTCTTTTTCCTTTTCTTGCTCTCTTTCTTTTCTTGCTTTCTTTCTTCTTCTTCATGGTGAAACAACTTCCCATAATAATTACTTCTTGTGCTGTTGAGAATAGTTTGTGGGTATTGAGAATAGTTTGTGTAGGTTTATGTTTGTAACTTCTTTTTGTGGTTTAAGCTGATGCAGGACCATATTTTCTTCAAGTTTTTGTATCAGTTTTTGATGGTTAGGTGCAGGTCATGTTAGGTTTTATGCAGGTTTCTTGGTGGTATCAGTTTGTAATGAAGGCATTGCTATGGACTCGCTTGATTGTGTCGTCTTTGTCGCCTGCGTTGACGGCGTCGTCAGCGTCGTCTTCTTCTTCGTGTTCTTCGTTTTCTTCACCATTGGCATGTTTCTATTTTGTGTGCAAAGAAACCCTAGCTTTTTCAGGGGGTTAAAAGAAAATTTGTAATTCCAACTATGGAAGCATCTTATAAAATCAGAGCTACGTGACAAACTTTTTCCTTATTTAATAACGTAACTGACACGTAGGACAATTACTGGTGGTATTAGGTCAAATATGTGGTCAGGGGGTAAACTGTTAGAATCTTTATTTGGTAAGGTCTGCGTAACAATTTTTTTTAAGGAGGGCAAAATCAAAACACGCCTATTTGGTAGGGGGTAAAAGCTATTTAACCCTAATATTTTTTGTTAATTATGCATTAAATTTTCCATTTCAAACTTTTCATTTCTGTAGGTAAATTTGACTTTTACTGACAACCATAATTCATAGGTAAAAGTCTTTTTACCGTAGGTATAACCCGAAAGACCTATACCTACGGCGCTTTTTTCTTTTTTCGTGATTTATAATTCTCTATACCGACGAATAGTTTCCGTCACGATAGGCAATAGTTACGGATTTTAATATGGTGGTATAATTATTTAATTATACCTACGGTTTTTTTACTGTAGGTATATACCTTACTAAAATCCCATATTTTCTAAAATTCCGTAGGTATAACTCTTGATGTGAATTTTATTTTATTAGTTTTTTATTCCCATATTTAATCTTCATCAAGTCAATTTTTTTTACTCATATATACATTCGTCATATTAAATATATTTAAAGAAACAAATTGTAACAAAAGTGTCATATGATATATAAGTATATTGACTCAAAGTCTTTCAAACTAAAAATTAGTGATATTTGTATCATATCAAGGATAGAGATAAAAGTATGTGTAATAGTATACAAATACGGTGTGATTGTAGTTTTTTGGTGTAATTTTAGCATTTCCCGGAAACAACAATGCTATGTGTACACTGAAATAACCTACACCGTATTTACACCGTAGCCATTTCAAATTATATACACTGTGAAACAAAAACCAATGTAAGAAAAGAAATTATTAGAAAAATAAAAGTATGTGTAATAGTATACAAATACGGTGTGATTGTAGCTTTTTGGTGTAATTTTAGCATTTCTCGGAAACAGCAATGCTATGTGTACACTGAAATAACCTACACCGTATTTACACCGTAGCCATTTCAAATTATATACACTGTGAAACAAAAACCAATGTAAGAAATGAAATTATTAGAAAAATAAAAGTATGTGTAATAGTATACAAATACGGTGTGATCGTAGCTTTTTGGTGTAATTTTAGCATTTCTCCTTTAGGAAATTATACTAATAATAAAAAATCAAAGAAAAAGTTTGGTAATTATAATATAAACAAAGTTCCAACTCCAAAACAAATTTTGTCCACTCAACAGCCTATAATTTTCATCTTCAAGGTTTCATCATCAAGTTTCCCATATTAGCCTATAATCTTCACCTACAAGAAATTAAAACAAAAAAAGATGAACAAAACAATTCAACCTATATAATATGACTCCCTAAATATATTAGTAACTATTGAGAAATAATTAATACCATTTTCAGTATCTTCATTATTGTCTGGACTAAGAGAGTTCAAATGGTTATGAGCACTAGAAGCATCAGTAACTTGTCTAGCAACTTGTATTGTGTCATTCACATTTTGCCCAGAAAATTTATTTTGAATTAAGGTAATGACATTTTCTAACAAGCCCTCCATATGCTTAACATAAACAGTAACACACGTCAAAACAGAGAGTAATCCACAACACAATGCACCATACAAACCATATAAACATGCTAAAGGTGTAGCACAATGTCATTCTATGTAGCAGTTTTTATAGTTTTTATGTTTACATTACATATATACTATGTCATAATAGTGTCAACACTTTGTCCTAAAGATGTATCATATCTTTGTAATGGAGCTACATAACTGTGTCATAAAGATGTACATGAAAAGAAAAATGGAACTGCATTATATTTTCCTCTATAATCAAAATGCACCATACAAACATGATAAATCAAATACTTATTAGGCTACCAGAAAAATTATTCAATAAACAAGCCAAAGTTTCAATCATGCTAACTCTGTTTCAATCAACAAACCTAAGTTTCAATCATTCTAACTCGGTTTCATATAAGTAAACTTATAATCAACTTTGCAGCCTTTTCATTAACAATTGATCCATCTTTACGAGTGCGAGTTTCAACTTAAATCTCTTGACGATCAGGCAACACTCCTTTCCCTTTTTTCATCTAAAATGAAACATAAAAGTTATATGTTAATTATTTTTTTAAATATAATTCACCCCATAAAAGTACAATAAAAAGAAAGAAACCTTTTCATCAATAAATTTTGGGAGACTTTTTGTACCCATGCAATGGACATCTTCATACTTAGCACAATTTTTCCTATTAATTTTACTTATTTTCTGCAATTGACATTAAATATTTATATACATATAGTCAAAATAATAAACATTTAAATGTATTACTCATATTATGTATTACTTACTTGTCCATCATCAGAGAACCAATACTGAACCAACTCACGGTATTGATCTTTGTCAATCCTATGATCAGGTATTGTTGATGCAACTTCTTCTTCAGTTTTACTCGGATCATAAGCCATTGCCTTTAGATCACCCTTCCATTGCCTCCACTTCTCATTCAACTCAGATTTTACCATGTCTCGTGTTAATTCATTTATTGGAGGAACAAACTCAAATTTGCTCTACACAATACGACGTTAAATCAAAAGTACAGTCATAATATATACCTCTATTACTCCCATTACCTACACAAATAATTTAAATGTACAATCATAATATATACCTCTACAACTTTTAGCATATCTTCCACGCATGTTTTTCGCATTAGTTTCCAGTTTTTGATATTGATGGGAGCATATTAATGCCTTCTAACCAAACTGCCTATGAAACGAGTAAAAGTTGCAGCTTCCTCACCAATTGGTCGACCATGGTTATCCAAATTAACAATACATCTAACATTCTTGTTGGACCTCTTGTCCGTTTAGGTTCTATATCCACAAGTAAAATAAAATACATGATTAGTGAGGTGACATCATTCTATTAAAATAAAAACTAAAATAGCTAGACACATTTATGTTGTATTATATACCATATACATACAATCCACACGTTATCGACAATCATATTTACAAAAAGATATAGAAACTTATTTGGAAAATGTATTTTCATTTGCTTATTAAGGATTCTAGAAAATGAAAAAGTAAAATATCTTCAAGAAATAAGTAACAAAGATGAACTAAAAATACCTTTTTCAATTTGTTCTTCGATTTGTTCTTCTTCAGCTTCTATGTCAGAAGGAATGGGGGTGAGATTCTACAGTCTCATGTAAGACACCATTTGTAGCACTAGGACTAGACTGCATCCCTTCATTATTACTTTCAATTTTTTCCTTCGAGTCATTGCTGCTCTAAATATAAAAATTAAGACAGAATAAAAAGTACATATAAAACTAGAGTACATGTAAATTTTAGTGAACACAATATAACATTACTAAATTTTAGTCTTGTAATATATTTTAAATTGTACTTTTTATTTTTTAACTAGACTAGGTAAGAAATTATTGACAACATACTGATAACGTACTGACTAAGTATACCCTCCACATACCCAATTTTACAAGAGTTGCGAACCATGAATCCGAATCCGTACCACGTATCAAAGCGAGTTACGAATTAAATGACTATGATATATATAGATGTTTATAGTTCACACATAATGACACATATTAATATTATTTATACTATAATTATACTAGTTCACACATATTTATAGTTCACGATAATCTATAATTGACACATATTATACTATATTTACACTACTTCACACATAATCTACTGTCATACATACAAACGTGTCTCTATGTATATAACACATGAATTTCAACAACACAATAAATGTAAGCTTAAACAAGCTTATAATCATTTTCTAAAAATTCTGACTATAATTTTCATTTATAAATAAGATAGTAGTTGGTCCAGATACTATAATACTATTGTTTGGTTAACTATTATACCAGTAAGGAACACAAGTGGCATTAGTCCCAAATTGAACACATTTGAAATAAGATGATTTTCATTTAAGAATTCTCCTATTTGTGATAAATATAAGAGATAGTGAAGAATTTCATTTCTCACAAATGATAATAATGAGTATGAATTCTTTTATAAAACTTGCATTATATTAAATTCATCTTACAGGAAAAAAACTCAACCACTGTCATAGTCATTTACTTTTCCATGGTAACAACAACATGACTTTCTGCTAATTGTCATTTCCTTCTCCCTTATTATAACAACAACAAACTTATCTCACATCTTATTTCCTTTGAATTTGTTGTATGGTTTATCAATCTAAGACCACCATATACTGTGATTCAACATTTTCATATATGTAACATGCAACACTCTCTCTCCTATATTTCCTTATGCAACATTCTTTATCATTGAGGCATTTCACAATCATGAAGAATTTTACAAAATAGTGTCAACATTTTGTAGAACAGCCACAGTCACGTAAAGGCTATCGCAATTTCACTTGGTACAGGACATCGCGACATTGGTAGCGGTCGTAGCATTTTGAATTAATCAAAATTTGTTATTTAACAAAAAATGGTGATTAAAGGTATCATATATTATTTTGTCGTGACTGTTTTTGGGTTGACGAACAATTTTTTAGAACCTTTTAACCCTAAATCTAACTAGATATGTTTCTGGGTTTCACATTATTATTTTTCTCTCTTTAAACTACAAGCATGGAAAAAGGCATACTTCAAGAAAAAAATTGGAGATATTATGATGAGAGCATTTGCCCCAACTATGGTATGAAGGAAAATAACAGTAAAAGGTACATGATGTTGCCAAAAGCTTATAGTACCTGATTGTGTTGATATCGTCGATGCGACAATGATGTCGGCAATGTCGATGAACTCAAAGGCTAACAGACTTTACACATGCAAGATTTGAGAGAAAGCTGCAAATAAGACGTAGCAGATGGCTTCCAGAGTTAATGTTGGGATGAGAATATCCAAAAATGATAAGTTCAAAATTCTTGGTATCTAATAAAAATTCTTAGAGAGAGATACAATTCACAGTGTGTCAAAACTCCCTCAGCAATTTGGAACAGGGTGTCAAAACAAATCAAACAATGATTATATTCATATAAGACTTAGGTTCTTGTAATAAAGTATAAACACATGATTCACAAATCCCTTCTGTATGTTGCCTAGGAGAAAACTAATAACATATAAATGTAGTTTATTTCAACTCTTTATTTCAGATTATCAATTTCAGAAAATGGACTCTAAATTGACATCTATTATCAGAGTGAGAAAGAAAACTACATGAAAGAGAAATTAATGAAAAACCCTAAATTGGTGAACACCCATTTTCAACATATATTTTAAAATGACAACTTAAAATTTCAATAAATTCAGCAATTCACAATAATAATATATAGGTTTAATAAATATTCACTTATTAAAAAACATATTTTTACAGTGTATTAGTGCATCACCCTTTTCTCATGACATATATTTTAAAATGACAACTTAAAATAATAAAAAATAATATTTAATTTTGATACCTCAAAAGTTATATAATAAAATAAAATATAAATTAGGGTCAAATAAGTTTTTGATCCCTATAAATATTACAGTTTCATTTTTAATCCTTCCTGAATTTTGACAACGGTTTTAGCTGGCTTTGACAACGGTTTGTTTGTAAAAACCGTTGCCTAAAGACAGGGAGGGACTAAAAATGAAAACTGCAATATTTATAGGGATCAAAAACTTATTTAACCCTATAAATTTATATCACCAAGTTATATTTATTGAAAAATATATTACAATTCAAATATAGTGGGGACACGAGTAACAAAACTTTAAGTTACATTTGATATAAAAAAGAGAATTAACAACTTAATTATTATTTATTTTTAATTTTTTAATTACTAGATCAATTTACATATTCTAATACATTGCATTTAATTTGTAATCATTATTATTAAATATTTGGACGTTTCATACTTGAAGGCATAATAAGAAATCAATATAAATAACTAGATTCTAAAACAACAAATCACACATTTGAGTATCTTATTTGTCAAGCATAAATTATGTAATTGTTTTGTGTTGGCTGCAATTTTTGATAAAATCAGATTGGTGTGTCAATGTCTTGACTAATGTCATGACATTCTGATATGAAGATATTTCTGCAGGAGGAGTGTGTTTGCAGATGCAGCTCAGTATATTTGCATAACAAATGGTATGCTATTTTCAGAAGAACATGTTCTGCAAGAGAAGTGTGTATCATGTGTGATGTCACATCCAATGTTAAGACATTTTGAATAAGTGGAATATGAATTTTTAATTTCCTGAGAGTTTCCAGGAAAGTAAGTTTATTATGGGCTGGATCGCTTTAGGAGAAAATGGTGCTTAAGCTCCCTTGTACGTTGAAGTTAGGTTAACATTGGTTAACCCTAATTACCCAAGACCAAGTCCACAAGTTAACATTGGTTAACCCTAATTATTGTTTTGCAAAGCCCAAGACCAAGTCCACTTGTGCATCTTTATAAACTCACTAAATCCTAATTTTATGCTGCGCGTTTTTGAAGAGAAAATAGAAGAAGAAAGAAACGAACAGAATTGTTTGATAGTGAGTTCAAGACTTTTGTCTTTGTTTTAGTTTTACTTGTGAGCCAAGAAATTATCCCGATGATAATTGTATTGGAATAGGATTTTCTGTAAGTGTAGTTTTGTCATTCAAAGCTTTGAAGCATGAGTGTTATGTCTCTTGATTAAAAGTTTTGAAGCATGATCAAATATTTGTGTTGAAGAATGTCTTCAAAATTCATTTAAGTATTGGTTAGTAATCACTGCTGTGATTAAGGGGGAGTGAGTAGGTTCTCAGGTCTAAGTGTTTCTTAGATTGAAGTTGCATTGGGTATGTCTTAGGTGAAGGATATAAATAGTTGGTTTAATCCAGAATTAATACCTCTTATAGTGGATTTCCTCACTGGCTTGGTAGTCCCCAGATGTAGGTGTAGTTACACACCGAACTGGGTTAACAATTGATTGTCTCCTTTATTGCTTTTAATTGATTATTAAAATTGTTAAAAAGTCTATCAGATACCAGTGTCATAACATTCTATTTGACATCAAGTATCTGTTGCTAGAATTTCAATTGGCATCAGAGCAGGAACCCTGCCTGTTTATCTGGGTGAGATCTAGGGACAGTAGTTTCTAGCACTATGGACAAGGAAGGAGGATATGGGAGCAGACCACCCATTATGGATGGATCAAACTATGACTACTGGAAACCTAATATGGTTGCATTTTTGAAGTCACTGGATAATAAAGCTTGGAGAGCTGCTGACAAAGGATGAAAACATCCTATCAAGATTGAGAAAGATGGAACTACTAGTCAGAAACCTGAGAAAGAATGGAGAAAAAAAGAAGAAGAGTTGGCTCTGGGCAACTCTAAGGCATTGAATGCTTTGTTCAATGGAATTGATAGAAACATATTCAGACTAGTGCATCAGTGTGAACTGGCCAAATATGTTTGGGACACTCTCAAGACCACTCATGAGGGCACGTCCAAGGTAAAAATGTCAAGACTTTAGATGCTCACTACCAAATTTGAGAATCTGAGGATGAAGGAAGATGAGACCATTCATGAGTTTCAAATGAACATTCTTGAGATTGCCAATACCTCAGGAGCCTTGGGAGAAAATATGTATGAAGAAAAACTTGTAAGAAAGATTCTCAGATCTTTGACAAAAAGGTTTGCTATAAAGGTGGCTTCCATAGAAGAAGCTCAGGACATCTACAACTTGAAGGTAGATGAACTCATTGGTTCCCACCAAACATTTGAGATGGGAATTAGTGACAATGCTGAAAAGAAGAACAAAAGCATAGCCTTTGTATCCAATACTGAAGAGGAAACTAAAGAAAGTGATGAAGAGAATCTATCAGAAGCTATAACTATGGTTGGAAGACAATTCAACAGAATCATAAAGAGAATGGAACAGAAGCCAAAATCGAATGTCAAGAACACCTCTCCTGACACCAGCAGGACTTATGATTCAAACAGAAGAGCAAAGTCTGAAGAAAAAGGCAGCCAAAGCAAAGGGATTCAATGTCATGGATGTGAAGGCTATGGACACATTAGAGCTCAATGTCCTACTTATCTAAAGAAACAAAAGAAAGGAATGTCTGTTACTTGGTCTGATGGTGACTCAGAGAGTGACTCTGAAGAGGAATCTAAATTGGTTCGACTAAGCGATGTAATTCTAACAATGATTCAAGTGATGAGGAGCTGACTTTTGAAGAACTTGCAGAATCATACAAGAAGTTGTGTATCAGGAGTACTGAAGTCTGTCAACAAGGGGAGAAGCAGAAGAAACTCATAGTGAAGTTGGAAGCTGAGAAGAAGGACCACATTGCAACTATAACTCACCTCAAAGGTGAAATCCTCGTTCTAAACTCCAAACTTGACCAGATGACAAAGTCTGTCAGAATGTTAACCAACGGAACTGACAAATTGGATGAAATCCTTCAAACTAGACAAAATGCAGGAAATATGTCTGGAATAGGCTTTGCTGCTGCAAAGGAATCTACTTTTGACATCAATCAACCAAGACCTGAAAAACAGATGTCACAACATAGGACTCAACATCAAGGAAAAAGAAACATGAAGAGAAAATTCCAAAGATGGAGATGCCATTACTGTGGAAGGTTTGGTCACATAAAACCTTTCTGCTCCAGACTATATGGATACCCTGATCATATTCCACATGTCAAATCTAAAATTAATGGGCCAACCAAGAATCAACAATGGATGCAAAAAATTGAAGCCTTAATAGCTCACACTTACCTTAGAGTTTCAGCCAAAGAAGACTGGTACTTTGACAGTGGATGTTCTAAACACATGACTGGAATCAAGAATATGTTGAGTGACATCAAACCACACACTACTAGCTATGTAACGTTTGGAAATGGAGCAAGAGGTGAAATCAAAGGTGTTGGAAAACTAGACTGTCTTGGAGTTCCAAACCTAGATGGTGTGTTGCTGGTAAATGGACTAACTACAAATCTCATCAGTATCAACCAACTATGTGATCGAGGATTCAAGGTCAACTTCACAAAGTCTGAATGCCTTGTTACAAATGAAGAAAAGGAAGTTGTCATGAGAGGAGTCAGATCAAAAGATAACTGCTACTTATGGGAGTCTAAGAACACTAACTACTCCTATGTGTGCTCTATAGCCAAAGAAGAAAAGGAAGTGAAACTGTGGCATCAAAAACTTGGTCATCTGCACCTTAGAGGAATGAAAAAGATCATCTCCATGGAGGTTGTCAGAGGGATTCCAAAGCTTAAAATTGATGAAGAAAGAGTCTGTGGTGAATGTCAGGTTGGCAAGCAAATCAGGATGTCATATCCAAAGACTAGACATCTAACCACTTCCAAGGTTCTGGAACTTCTACACATGGATTTGGTGGGTCCTATGTAGGTAGAAAGCCTTGGTGGGAAGAGATATGCCTATGTTGTTGTGGATGACGTTTCCAGATATACCTGGATAAACTTCATTAGAGAAAAATCTGATGTGTTTAATGTTTTTAAAGAATTGTGCAAAAGACTTCAAAGAGAAAAGGAAAGTGGTATAGTCAGGATCAGAAGTGACCATGGAAAGGAGTTTGAAAACAATAAGTTTGATGAGTTATGCTCTTTAGAAGGAATCAATCATGAATTTTCCTCACCTATAACTCCTTAGCAAAATGGATTTGTGGAAAGGAAAAATAGAACCATACAAGAATCTGCCAGGGCCATGATACATGCCAAGAAACTCCCCATGTACTTTTGGGCTGAAGCTATGAATACAACATGCTATGTTCATAACAAAGTCACATTGAGAAAGGGAACCTCCTCTACCTTGTATGAAATATGGAAAGGGAGAAAACCTACTGTGAATTACTTTCATGTCTTTGGAAGCAAGTGTTACATCCTGATAGATCGTGAGCAAAGGAGAAAAATGGATCCTAAAAGTGATGAAGGAATATTTATGGGGTACTCTACCAACAGCAGAGCGTATAGGGTGTTCAATTCTAGAACCAAAGTTATGATGGAATCCATCAATGTCATTATTGATGATCATCATGAAGAAGTGTATGTGGAACAGCCTAAGGGGTTTGTGGATCCAAACCTTCCTGATCATGTGTACAAGTTAAGAAAAGCTCTATATGGTCTGAAACAAGCTCCTAGAGCTTGGTATGAAAGATTGACCAAATTCCTCACTAACAAAGGATACAGGAAATGAGGAATAGACAAAACTTTATTTGTGAAGGATGAAGGAGGAAAAATCATGGTTGCACAAATTTATGTGGATGATATAGTGTTTGGTGGAATGTCAGACAGAATGGTTAAACACTTTACTGATCAAATGCAGTCTGAATTTGAAATGAGTCTCATGGGAGAATTGACTTACTTTCTTGGGCTACAATTCACCCAGATGGAAGACTCTACTTTCCTCTCTCAAAGCAAGTATGCCAAGAACATAGTCAAAAAAATTGGGATGGAAAATTCCAGTCACAAAAGAACTCCCGTTCCTACTCATTTAAAGCTATCTAAAGATATAGGTGGTACCAATGTTGATCAAAGCTTATACAAAAGCATGATAGGAAGTCTACTATACTTAACAGCCAGCAGACCTGATATAGCATTTGCAGTTGGAGTATGTGCTAGGTATCAGGCTAAACCCAAAGTCAGTCACATAAAGCAAGTAAAAAGAATTCTGAAGTATGTGAGTGGAACTTGCAACTATGGTATGTTGTATTCTCATGGATGTGACCCTATCCTATATGGTTATTGTGATGCTAATTGGGCTGGAAGCGCAGATGATAGAAAAAGTACCTCTGGAGGATGTTTCTTCTTAGGAAAAAATCTCATTTCCTGGTTTAGCAAGAAGCAAACGTATCTCTATCCACAAGTCGAGTACATAGCATAGTAGCTCTCAACTTGTTTGGATGAAACAGATGTTAACTGAGTACAATGTCACACAGAATGTCATGACATTATATTGTGACAACCTAAGTGCTATCAATATATCCAAGAACCCCATACAACACAGCAGGACCAAGCACATCGATATTAGACATCATTTCATAAGAGACCTTGTGGAAGATAAAGTGATTACGTTGGAGCATGTTGCCACTGATCTACAGTTGGCTGACATTTTTACAAAGGCTTTAGATGCAAATCAGTTTGAGAACTTAAGGGGTAAGCTGGGAATTTTCCTGTATGAGGAATTATAGCAATTAATTTTTCATGGGAGATTTAATAAAAAATTCATCTATTTGAAGTTATTTTTTATTGGGGAAATAACTAATCTCCTTCTCCGCTTCCAAACATATCAGAAGAGGAATAGTCTTTCAAATATAACATACCTCACTATCTATTCTTTTATATTTCACTCTCTAAAAAGAAAGTATACTCCTCACCTGCTCATCAACTTTCTGATCATCAAGATGTCTCAACATCCACGTTCAGCATCTCCCCAGAATACCACTCCACCCTCACCAACTGATTTTGTTTCTAGGGAAAACATGGTAAATCCCAATGATGTACTGGAGGTTGCAACTCTAAGGGTGATTGCTACTGATCCTTCAAAAGTGAAGAAGCTAAGAACATCACATGCAAAAAGATCACAGGACATCCCTACTGGTAATTTTTCACAAACTTCCTCTTCCATTCCCCCTGAAATAGCAAATAAGGAAGGTTCCGCTTATGTTCATCAAGCAATCTCAAGAATAGTGAATAGAATCTTGAGTGAAAATCATGCTGTGCCTAGAGTGTCTTTGCCCTTGAACCAAGAGTCTATTAACCCTAATGTACAGGATGATCACAATGTTACACAAGAAGTTGAAACAATGGATGATAATGTTGAACACTTTGATGACAAGAATGTTGATACACAAACTGATATTGGTGAAAAGACTGGTCACTAATCTACTGATAATACTCCAATTGTTAATGTTGATGAAGAATACTCTGACAATGATCTTATTGCTACTGTAAACCCAAGCATTTCCAAGAGGTTAATGACAAGAAAAAGGAAGAAAGGAGCAGATCAAAGTCCCTCCAAAGGGAAGCCTGATGCTGCACCTTCTAAGAAAGTTGTTACTGGTCCTACAAAAGGAAAGGCTGGTGTTGTTTCTACAAAGAAAACTGTTGTTGGACCTTCAAAAGGAAAGGCTAGTGTTGAATCCTCAAAGAGAGCTGTTGTTAGTCCCCCAAAATATTTGAGCAAAGTGGTCTCCAAAAAGAGAAAAGCCACTCCACCTTTTGAATCTGATGATGAAATTTATGATTTTGATATTGAGAGTGATGTTCCTGACGTTCCTCTCAGGAAGAAGCCCACCTATAGATAATATCTCCTTTCATTATCCTTCAAGTGCAAATAGGTGGAAGTATGTCTTCCAAAAGAGAATAGCTTTGGAAAGAGAACTGAATAGCAATGCCCTTGCCTACAAGGAGGTTATGGATCTTATCCAGTTTGCTGGATTGTTGAAGATTGTTTCCCACTTCTCTAAGTGTTATGAAATTCTTGTAAAAGAATTCATTGTTAACCTGTCTGAAGAGTGTGCTGATGGGAAGTCTGAGGACTTTAGGAAAGTGTATGTTAGAGGCAAGAGTGTTACATTCTCATCTACTGTGATAAATAATTTTCTGGGAAGGTCTGATGAAGCACTACCTAAGCTGGAAGTCACTGACAATCAGGTTTGTCAAGTGATCACTACAAAACAGGTAAAGAACTGGACATTGAAAGGAAAACTGTATGCTAGCAAGTTGAGTGTGAAATTTGCTATGTTGCATAAGATAGGTGCAGCTAACTGGGTGCTTACAAATCACAAGTCTACCATTGCAACTGGGCTGGGTAGATTCATTTATGCTATTGGAACAAAGGCCAAATTTGACTATGGAACATACATCTTTGATCAAACTATGAAGCATGCTGGAAGTTTTTCTGTAAAAGGTCCTGTCGCTTTTCCCTCCCTCATATGTGGTATTATCTTGAACCAATACCCTGATATTCTTGTTGAGAGAGACTCTGTGTGCAAAAGAGACTCTGCTCTTGGAATTCATTATAAACTATTTCAGGGAACTCATGTCCTTGACATTGTTATGACATCTGGTGAGACATCCACCATCAAAACTACTTCCAAGAAGGCTGATATCATTGTCGTGTTAAAGGAAACGTGCAAAGAGCTTGACACAAGGAAGGAAACTCTTGAAGAATTGATCAAGGCTCTTGAACAAGATAAGAATGATGAAGAGGTTAAGGATGGAAAGCTGGATGAGGATGAAGATGTGGATGAAGAACAACATGCTGGTACTGACAACAGTTCAACTGAAGAAGATGATGAAGATAATGACACCTCAGGAGATGATTCTACCTGAAGAGAGCCGTTGGTGTTTTGTTTCTGGTGCAGGTTGCTGGTTACTACTTGGTGTCTGCAGCTTGTTGATTTTTTTTTGCTGTTTAACTGATGTTTCTTTTGTGGTTCTGACTCTGTATTACTGGCCTGTAACTAATGATCTGTTTTTGTTCTTGATGTACTGGGAACTTGTACCTTTGGCCCTTTTTGGCTAAAAAGGGGGAGAATTAATTAGGTTTGTTCTGGATTATTTCTGCGAGTTTAGTTTGGTAGTTTTATTGTTATGGCTCTGGTTTCTGCTACTCTAGTTGCTCTCTGATAGTTTAGATGGTTTTAGCCAAAAATTTGCCAAAGGGGGAATTTGTAAGTGTTTTGTGTTGGCTGCAATTTTTGGTAAAACTAGATTGGTGTGCCAATGTCTTGACTGATGTCATGACATTCTGATATGAAGACATTTCTACAGGAAGAGTGTGTTTGCAGATGCAGCTTAGTATATTTGCATAACAAATGGTATGCTATTTTTAGAAGAACAGGTTCTGCAAGAGAAGTGTGTATGATGTGTGATGTCACATCTAATGTTAATACATTATGAATAAGTGGAATATGAAGTTTTAATTTCCTGAGAGTTTCTAGGAAAGTAAGTTTATTATGGGCTGGATCGCTTCAGGAGAAAACGGTGCTTAAGCTCCCTTGTACGTTGTAATTAGGTTAACATTGGTTAACCCTAATTACCCAAGACCAAGTCCACAGGTTAACATTGGTTAACCCTAATTATTGTTTTGCAAATCCCAAGACCAAGTCCACTTGTGCATCTTTATAAACTCACTAAATCCTAATGTTATGTTGCACGTTTTTTAAGAGAAAATAGAAGAAGAAAGCAACAAATAGAATCGTTTGATCGAGAGTTCAAGACTTTTGTCTTTGTTTTTGTTTTACTTATGAGCCAAGCAATTATCACAATGATAATTGTATTGGAGTAGGATTTTCTGTAAGTGTAGTTTTGTCACTCAAATCTTTGAAGCATGAGTGCTATGTCTCTTGATTAAAGGCTTTGAAGCATGATCAAGTATTTGTGTTGAAGAATGTCTTCATAATTCCTTTAAGTATTGGTTAGTAATCACTGCTGTAATTGAGGGGGAGTGAGTAGGTTCTCAGGTCTAAGTGTTTCTTAGATTGAAGTTGCATTGGGTAGGTCTTAAGTGAAGGATATAAATAGTTGGTTTAATCCAGAATTAATACCTCTTATAGTGGATTTCCTCCCTGGCTTGGTAGCCCCCAGATGTAGGTGTAGTTACACACCGAACTGGGTTAACAATTGATTGTCTCCTTTACTGCTTTTAATTGATTATTAAAATTTTTAAAAAGCCTGTCAGATACCAGTGTCATAACATTCTATTTGACATCAAGTATCTGTTGTCAGAATTTCAAATTATTTATTTTACGTACATTTGTAAACTTAATTCTCAACCTTTCAACTCAATTATTAAATAGAATAAAAACGGTTGTAGGAATTAGTTTTATATATAATTTTTATCAACAATTCATTTGGTAAGAATGAAATTTTAAAAAAGAACTAATGGAAAACCTGTGCGTTTGCACGGGTACGACGATGGTGAGTGTAATTGTGAGTTTTTATATAAAAAAATGTTACTATACTATTATATAGAAAAAATATATAAAAATATTAGACATAATGAGTAAACATAATTATGGATATGTATAGATGTAATTGGAAAAGCTAAGAGTAAAGAATTGTAAAAAACTAAAACAAAAAATATAAAAAAAATAGAAGACTAAAAATAAAATAAAGCATTGATTATATTGCATTGACAATAAGGAGAAATTAAAAAAATGATAGTGCAAAAAAAAATGTCGGACCAAGGGATTAAAAAAATTAAGCCCAGACTCAAAGGTGGCCCAAAGAGGAAAAATATATTTCTCTGTACATGAGTGACACCAAAGGGTTGATGGTTTCGTATACTCTTATCAAACTCTTCGGGACACGCTTGTTTTTGAATGATGAAAATAGAAGGTACATCCAAGTATGCTGGTGTTTACTGTAGAAAATGGTAAACAAGCGCTGGTCCTCCCTAGGTCCTAAAACTAAGGGTTACTTGCAAGATCGACCAGTTGATCTTAAGACACGTGCTAAGATTTTGTATGTTATTCTGATTCTGTAGAAATATACCCTGGCCAAGAAACGGTTTTCAGAGACCGAGGGAAGTAGTACAATGGCTTTCCACACAAAATTTTGACTACCTGCCTAATCGATAGCAGGCACTAGATAGACAAGACTCAGCTAATCACTAATTGGTGACTTGTGACCAACGATTGACGTTAAAATGTTCAACACAAAAGTTCTTCGAAATGAAACGAAAGTAAAAAACAGTAAAGATAAAACTTAAACATAAATTGATTGCATTAAAAGTAAGGATGGTGATTCACGTACATCAAAAGCTCAATGAGTCTTTCTTCCTTTAGCGCAGAATTGGGAAGATTTTTGGTAAGCAATTTGAGAATACAAGTGAACACCCTAAAATTATAATGAAATGACTTATTTATAGTACTTTACAAGGTAATAGCTGAGAGTAATCAACGGATGAAATTCAAACTAAGATAAAACTGTTACACACGATTTCGCCATTTGTTTAGCGCCTTGCAACCACGACCTCTTGAAGTAACCGTCCACGATCTTCAGACTTTGACTCTTTCCCGCTTTGTGATTTCAAAAGGATTAACTGCTTCTGGTTTCGATATACCTTAGGAAGAATAATATTCCCTAAGTCCCTTGGTCTATGTCTTTGACAACATCTACCCTTCGACCAACTCCTTCGCTCGACCAAAAATATGTCGAATTGGCCAACAATCTTTATTTACCCATCTAGTCGATGTGGTTTATCTTTGACACGTTTGTCTCGTTTATTTCTTCTGGGTGTTTGGTCGATACATGTTTGTCAATCGACACATGTTTTCTGATATTTCTAACTTGGTTTTATAAAGTTTTCCTAACGGAACTATATTCGTTTAGGATCAGCCCTTAACTTATAGGGATATTTGCCTTTAATCAGTGCTCTCAAACATATTTATAAATTCCCAGTTAACAAAATTCCCCCCAGAGATGCCATTTTCTTATTTCCAATTCTTTCGACCATGAGATAATGGCATCTATAAAGCTTTGTATCTTCCATCGACTTAATCGTTTCCACTACCCCTAAAGACAGTTCACTGTTCCGGTCTTTTCGTGACGTCAGGTAATCATGGAAACATATCCGGCTTTTATCTCGAGACGTGAGGTCATTTAATGTTGACCATCAATGCTTCTTGGTGGAAGACATGGCCCACCACGCTCTTAACTTCATCCGGCAACACGTGTCCTTCGACGAACACGATTTCACACCTAGAAAATTACTAAGATTTTCTCCACCTCTTCATTTCCTTCACTTCGAGCCTATAAATAAGCATTGTTCCCATTCTTCATCTTTTTCTCTACTTCTCCAGTTTCCCTATTTCTAAGCCAAGAAAACCCCAGAAACCTCAAACCCTATTTTCAGCATTTTCAAACTTTCCTTTCCAATCCGAAACCCAGAAATCTCCAAGACTATATTTTTTTCACCATTTTTAGACCTTTCTTTCTTCCATAAATGGCGGACAAACATATTGAAACAACTCCAACAGAAACCTTTCTCATCCGCCATATTAACGGCAAAACCTACGTGCCGGAACCTCCATTTTCTGCAGAAAAAACTAAAATCTGGAAATCCCATGTACATTTTCCCTTTAAACTCAACGATGATCCCCTGGCTTTCTTAGGTGCAATACCCGTGGATGTTCCATCCGAAATATACGCTGATGATGAAGGCGCTTTCTTCCCCACAAGTACTAGTACTTGCCCTTTGATCACGTCCTCAAGACCTATTTCTCTGCAATTTGTTGATAGAAACTTTCGTACTGCTCCCCCTCTAAACTTTCCTAAGTTCACAGCCTGGATGGAACGATTGGAAACCATCAAGGGTCAACAATGGAGGGAAATGGGTATTTATGATCTGCTAGAACTTTCCTGCGTTGGTCAGCCCTATTCGGGTGGCATGTATTAGCTGCCCTACATTTTTGGGAAGGGTCGACCAATACTTTCCACACGAAGTGTGGCATGATGACTCACACTCCTTGATCTAGCGGCTTTGATGGGAGTAAATCTTGCTAGCAAATATTTCAACCACATTGATTACACCCCCATCTCAGTAAAATTCAACGTTGGAGAATCCAAACACCCAACATACACCAACTTCATCAACTATCATCAACGCGACTCCGGAGACATCTCTGATGAAGAACACATTGCATTCTTAACTCTTTGGCTATCTCGCTTCGTGTTCTGTTCACGGTCGATGCAGATAGCCAAACAGTTTGTTTACTTGGCCACTCTGTTGCATAGGGGTGAAACTATTGCTCTAGGACAATTAATTTTGGCCTCTTTGTATGTCTCTATAACCGACGTGGTCAACCAGATCAAAAATTTCGAACCCAACAATCCAAAGAAGAAGAGTGTCCTAGTTCATGGTCCTGTATGACTCCTACAACTATGGATGAATGCCACTTTCTTCGAAGACATAAAACCTCTTCGATAGAAAAGAGTTTCAATCTCCCAAAATAGGAATGGGGCCGTCTGGCCATGTTACTTGCCTTTGACTCCTATCGATAAAACTTCTCCAAGTGATGAAGTTTTCAAAATGCTCTTCAATATCATGGTGACACGAGAGGATTTTAGACCCTCGATGGCTCTGTTTTCTGATGGCAAGAGCGAGCCAACGTGGCTTACTGATTCTTTTCCACCTATCGAAGCAGAAAACCGACAGAGGTCCTTGGTTTATTGGAGGCGTTTTCTAACTCCTCAGTTTCTCACTTATGCCATCACTAACATGATTCCCTACTTAACGACCTACTGAAAACACCGGCGGAACCTCCGACATGATAACTAGTATCAAATAGAGTCGCCATTGAACATCTTTTATATCACGAGGGAGAAAGGAAAACATCGAGTAAACCTGAGGGGAGAAATCGCGGTCCTATGACCGTGAAATCGAGAGAATTTAGGTAAGGGAGTTAGTTACGCGAGGGGAAGGGATTAGCACCCCACACGTCCATAGTACTCTACGGTATCCACTTTCTACTTCTAGCTAAAGGGTGTGTTACATCTATGCTTAATTGTTAATCATGCATGCAAAAGAAAAGAGGAAATAAGAAACCACGGGGAAAATAAGGAAGTATTTACAAAGTTTGCTCGATCGAGCCCCGTGACAAGATGCCTACGTATTCCCGCGTGCAATGGGAAAGTCAGAGCGCCGTAGTTCGGCTCACTTGTTTTGGTGGGTTTTGTGTTTTTTACTTGTGAAAAAGGTTTTATACACAAAGAAAAGAAAACGCGCAAAGGCGAAAAGAGTTTGTATTGGTTGGTTGTTTTTACCTTGAAGAAGGAGTTTAAACCGTTATTAAGTGTTTTGAGTTTGAAAGGAAAAATAAAGAAAGGTTTAGTTTTATTACATGCAACATGCAAAAGAAACTAGCAAAGCAAGGTTGGACCTATGGTTTAGAATGCAAGGGAATCTCTACCTATGTTGACATACAAAGGATGTGGATCCTAATGTCTAGGCTAAAGAACCAACCCTAACCAAACTCCTGGGGAAAAACAGACAAACAAGCAAATATGCACAAATCACAAGTAGAATTGCCCTAAACGGGTCTTTAAATAAACCAGAGGGGTTCCTGTATATGCTCCAGCTACGGAAGCCCCATCATGCATCTCTATTTCTACTTCTCATGGAAAAAGAAAGCTGTAAAGCCCTACTTCTCATGATATCTAGGAAAGCTGTAAGAGAATGCGGTAAACAGTGTAGAAACTACCGAACGAATATAAAATCCGAAGAGCACTGCAAGCGGTAGAACTACTCCGGAAAACTTCAAGTACTGCAGCCATGCAATAAGAGTAAACCGGTGAGAATTGTTCAAAGCATCAAAACAAGCGGAAAGCGTGTTGATACGCATCCGATGCGACAATGCCTACAAGAACGAGATTAAGGCAAGCAAAACAAGATAGGAATGGTGCACACTTGGGTGTACAAGCTCAAACAAAACCTGCAAGAAGGGGGTTAGACCCAAAACGCAAGTAAAGGAAAAGTATGCTAGTATCGGAGAAAACGAGGTGCATGTGTATGCGGCGCACGTCCTTGCATGAAATAGAGTACAAACAGTAGCCAAGTATAGCTAAGGTGACCACTGTTCACCATTAGAATTGAGAAAATCAGAGAAAATAAACTAGAGGACCGCGCTAAGCGCAATATACCACGCTAAGCGCGATCTGCAACCCAGCCAGACAGAACATTTGGTGCTTAGCGCGCTCTGGACCGCGGTAAGCGCGACCTGCAACCTGCAGAAAAATTATTTTCGAACCAGACCACCTGTTTATGATGTTTTCATGCAAGAGTCCGATCCATACCGTTAGGCCATGATCCAACGACAAGTGAAAGCTAAATGAACGCACATGGAATGCAAATCGACCGATAAAACCAATGTTCACATACATGTAAGGATGCATGAACATGTGAGGAATGCAAATCGACCGATAAAACCAATGTTCACTTACATGTAAGGATGCATGAACATGTAAGGAATGCAAATCGAATCGATAAAACCAATGTTCATTTACATGTACAGATGCATGAACATGCATGGAATGCAAATCGAATCGATAAAACCAATGTTCACATACATGTAAGGATGCATGAACATGTGAGGAATGCAAATCGAATCGATAAAACCAATGTTCATTTACATGTAAAGATGCATGAACATGTGAGGAATGCAAACCGAATCGATAAAACCAATGCTCATATCAAATTAATGAATGAACATGCAAGGAATGAAAATCGAATCGATAAAACCAATGCTCATATCAAAGTAATGAATGAACATGCAAGGAATGCAAATCGAATCGATAAAACCAATGTTCACATACATGTAATGAATGAACATGCAAGGAATGCAAATCGAATCGATAAAACCAATGTTCATTTACATGTAAAGATGCATGAACATGTGAGGAATGCAAATCCAATCGATAAAACCAATGTTCATTTACATGTAAAGATGCATGAACATGTGAGGAATGCAAATCAAAATGATAATTCCAATGTTCATTTATGAAAATGAATGCGTGAACATGCAAGGAATGCAAATAAAAATGATAATTCCAATGTCCATATGCGAGATAGAAGCAAGCTAGCCATGGCATTTTGAGATTTTCTTCCAAAGAATCTAAGTCAAGCATTAACACAAACACTTGGAGTGCACATGCAACAAGTTTATGTACAATGCACTAAATGCTTGGATATCTACATGTTGAATGCAAGTTATGCTTCGAATCACCACGAATCAATGGAATTGATCAAGCTAAATACTCACCAATGCATGAACATGCAATAGATGATGCAAAATGTATGAGTTTGTGTCTTGTGAGAAAGGGGAACACAAATGCACAAGTGTATATACATGCTATGAACCCAAAATCCACACTCCGACACACGTAAGGCGGCAAAAACCAATTCAAATCAAGAAATTCATGAGTACAAGTTCTAGAATCAAAATCTACATTGAATTTGCATGCAATTTCAGTATTCAATTTCAAGAAAAAGCTGAAAGTCAAAACAGCTTAAAATAAGTGCTTATTTGAACCTAACACTTACTTGCACTTGAAGTTTGAATCAAATTGAAGAGGAATTCCCTGTGATCTTCAAAGAAAATACCAAATCAATGAGGAATTGTTGATAATCTCCAGAATTAAGCTTGAATCCTTGAAATAAAAGCTTGAATTTCAATGGAGAATTGAGGAAGAAGAAGAGAAATCCTTGAATTCTTGAAATTGAGAAGAAAATCAAGATGAATCCGTTCCTTCCATGTCAAATATGAGTAAAAGGAGGAGAAGGAGATGTAGATTGAAGAAGGAGAAGCTGCAATGGAGAAAACCAGAATTCGCAGGTCGCGCTTAGCGCGGAAGGCGCGCTTAGCGCGGTCTGTGATGGAAGCCGGTGGTGAACGGAGGTCCGGTGGTGGCCTGTGGTTGTTGCTTGGAGGGAAAGTTGAAGTTTTAGCTTTTTGAGTTTTTTTGTGCTTTGGAATTTGAGAGAATTTGAGTGTGTGTGGGAGTGGAAAATTAAGAAAATGGTTGTGTTGTTGTGATTTGTGAGGAGGAAAATCTATTTATAGCTTTGGATCCATAATCAACAAGCTAATTATGATTATCCGAATAATTTTCATAATTACCCCAAAACAGCCACATCCGTGCGGAATTCGGAGTCGGAATGTAAACGAAAAGTGTCCGGAATGCGATTTTGCTTGAGGGAGTCGAAATCCCGACTTGATCCGATGAATTACCAAGGAAATAGGAATTTTTGAAGTTTCAGCATCAATTTTGAGCCACTGACACATGCAGAATTTCGTTCGCGCTCTGTGAGGAAAATGCCTCAGACGAGGATCTTCTGATCGAAATTTGCACATGTGCATCCCTGGGACAATCAAAGCTACAAGATTTGTGAACTTTTGGCACTAGCCCCGTCCAATTTCAATGAAAATCGAGCGAGATATGATCTTTCGAACTCAGCGTATCAGATGAAAATTGCTCGGTTCAGCTCAAAATCAAACTTAAAGAATAAAATTCTGGTACCGATCGGTAGAGAATCAACTCCCGAATTGCAAATGAAAGTTGTAGAGGACTTTGATAAGGAATTTTAGAAATCGGTCCCGCTCAATTCTGAGTTTTCGGCTAGGAAATAAAGCCTTTAACGCACGGTTCAACACTAAAATCAGCTTGGTCTGCCAGGGAAAATGACTCCTTTGAGAGCCTTCTTTATAAAATCCGTTCTAGACCTTCAAACAGAAATCATAGGTAATAACGAGAGGGAAATGCCAGTCGAAGATCAACAGAAAATACCTAAGGAGATGAGAGATACGCCTTCTGGAGTGCCCAAAATGCGCCGAAAACCTGAAATCCACTTTATTGAGAAGTAAACTCTTTTTGGGTGCCATTCAGAATACCTGGAACCTGATACTCCTCATGACGAATGCTATGCATGCTATTACATGTATTTTTTTATGCAATGGAATTATAAGCCAGAAAAATGCAGGAAAGAAGATGGTAAATTTTGGGGTACAACACCTACCAACCCAACTTGGTGGCTCGACAGTTTGGGCTTTGTCAGCTCGTGCCTAAATCATTCTATACATCTCATGAGTTGCTCACTGATGTTTTAAATGATCGAAACTGGGAAGTTATTAAGGAGGATGTTGACAACCTTTGGGCTCACAGAGCCAAACTTACATTTACCCCATTTAGACCAGCATATTACTGCACCCAGGAGTTTGAAACTTGGTGGCAATTATATTTCATTACTTTTGTTAATGATCCTGCTAGTAAAATGGATGAACTAACTGTTGCTCTTAACACTTTTCAGGGCAAGAAGATGAAATGTAAGGCTTCCAACATCAAAGAAATTCAAGCCTTTTAGAAATTTTTCAGGGTGGTGTATTTACCAAACAATCTTCGTCAAACCATCCATGACCCGGCCCAAGAACTAAAGGAGAAGGTAACCGAGAGGATTCCACAACTTAAAATCCCTGGTTACGCGAAAGACAAGTATCTTTACGCACTTCATTTTGGAAAAATCAAATTTCCTCCTTTGCCGACTAGCCCATTTAGCCTTGGCTTTTCGACCACCTATCCCAGATTGGTGGTATAGCTCTTGGTCGAATGTTCAATATGCTTGTTAGTGTTTTAAGTTGGCATTACTTTTTGGTAAAACTAGGCTATGGCAATGTCTTGATAAATGTCATGACATTCAGAGATTGAAGATAAATCCTACTTGACAAGGATGTTTAAAGTACAGCTCATAACTGGAAGATAAAGTTGTCCGGAATTGAAAATATACGATGTCATAAGATGTTATGACATTCGATGTGACATTCTGCTCAAACTGCTTTTTCCTGAGACTTTTCAGGAAGTTTGTTGAGCTGCTGTATTATGTTTTTCTGTTATTAAATTGCATGCTCACGTGGTTGTTAGGATTATCTTAGTTAGACCTAAATTGGTTGTTGTTAAGACCAAGTTTTTAGGATTAATTAAGTGAACCCTAGCTATCTTTATGGAAGCCCAAACAAGTTTCGGACGCTTCTATAAAAGGATTAGAACCCTTACATTCGCTGCCCGAATTTATTGAAGATTTAGCAGGTTGTTATTTGTGTAATTCTAGTTTCTCTTGTGAGCCAAGCAATTATCAATTGATAAGTGCATTGGACTAGGATTTGTTTGTAAGGGTAGTTTATCACTCTAATCTTTGAAGCACGAGTGTTTGTCTCTTGATTAAAGCTTTGAAGCAAAATCAAGATAGTTTATTGAAGTGTGTCTTCACAATTCAATTAATCAATAGGTTGATATCACGCGTGATTGAGGGGAGTGTAGGAACTCAGGTCTAAGTAGGACTTAGATTGAAGTTGCATTGGGTAGGTCTTAAGTGAAGGAGATAAGCTGGTTGGTTTATTCCTGAATTAATTCTACTAATAATGAATTTCCTCCCTGGCTTGGTAGCCCCCAGATGTAGGTGTAGTTAGACACTGAACTGGGTAAACAATTTATTGTGTTCTTTAGTGCTGTTTAAATTTATTGTGTGAATTGTTAGAGTGTCGAATCTTGTGTCATAACATTCTCTGACATCACGTGATCTGCTGCCGAATTTCAATTGGCATCGAGCGGGCACCGCCTTATTTCGGGTGAGATCTAGGGATAATAGTTTCTGGCGTAATGGATAAGGAAGGAGGTTTTGGAGGTAGACCACCTATACTAGATGGGTTTAATTATGATTACTGGAAACCTCATATGGTTGCTTTTTTAAGATCAATGGATATTAAAGCTTGGAGAGCTGCTGACAAAGGATGGAAACATCCCACCAAGCTTGAGAAAGATGGGATTACTGTCTTGAAACCTGAGGAGGAATGGAGCAAAGTGGAAGAGGAGCTAGCACTGGGGAACTCTAAAGCATTGAATGCCTTATTCAATGGTATTGACAGAAATATCTTCAGACTAGTTCATCAATGTGAGCTGGCCAAGGATGTTTGGGACACTCTCAAAACTACTCATGAGGGGACATCCAAGGTGAAGATGTCAAGACTTCAGATGCTCACTACCAAATTTGAGAATTATGAGACTATTCATGAGTTTCACATGAATATCTTGGAGATTGCCAACACCTCAGGAGCACTTGGTGAAAAGATGTCGGAAAAGGCGGTGAGAAAGATTCTCGGATCCTTGCCTAAAGATTTGCAATGAAAGTAAGCGCAATAGAGGAGGCTCAGACATCAACACCTTGAAGGTTGAAGAACTTATTGGATCTCTTATGACTTTTGAGATGGGAATCAGTGAAACTGTTGACAGGAAGAACAAGAGCATAGCACTTGTATCCAATACTGAAGAGGGATGCAAGGTGGATAATGAAGAGAAGATATCTGAAGCTATAGCTATGCTTGGAAGGCGCTCAACAGACTCATCAAGAGGTTGATCCAAAGTCAAGGTCCAATGTCAAGGACATTTCATCGACATTGGCGATCTTATGACTCAGCAGAAGATCCAAGTCGAGGAAAAGGAAGTCAAAGCAGAGAAATCCATGTCATGGTTGTGAAGGATATGGGCATATTAGGGCGAATGTCCCACCTTTCTAAAGAAACAAAGGAAAGGGATGATCATCACTGGTCCGATGGTGATTCAGAAGTGAATCGAGGAAGAAGCGACCAAACTTGTCACTGCTCTCTCTAGAGTGTGCAACTCTGATATGGACTCTAGTGATGAGGAAGTGACATTTGAAGAACTTGCTGAGACCTACAAGAAGTTGTGTGTAAGGAGTGGTGAAGTATGTCAGCAAAATGAAAAGAAAAAGGCGATTGAGAAGTTGGAAGTCGAGAATGTGAAGTTGGAGGTCGAGAAAAGGAAAACACAACCACTATAAATCACCTCAACAATGATATTATAATGTTGAACTCGAAACTTGATCAGATGTCTAAATCTGTCAAAATGTTGACATCTGGTACTGATAAGTTGGAAGAAATCCTTCAGCTTGGACAAAATGCAGGAAATAAGCATGGTCTAGGATATGTGGCTGAAAAGAAACTTGTTGGTGACATGAAGAACAAGAGACATGGAAACCAATGTCAAGCAGTTGTCACAACATAAAAGCAGAAATGTCCGCTCGGTATGTGGCTGCAAAGAGATTTGCTAATAACAAGGAGAAGAACAAACCTAGCAAGTCAATGGCAAAGAAGATGTCACACCACCAGATAGGAAACAGGTCTGCCTCAGAATATGTGGAGACTAAGAAATTTGTTGACAACAAAAAGAAGAACAGACCTAATAAACCAATGTCAAAACAGATGTCACAACATTGGGTTCAACATCAAGATCAAAGAAACATGAACAAAAGGTTTCAAAGATGAAGATGTCATTATTGTGGAAGGTTTGGTCACATAAAATCTTTTTGCTTTAGGTTACATGGATATCCTTACCAAGGTTCCTATGTGAAGCCTAAGACCAACAGGGTATCATACACTCAACAGTGGAAGAAGAGCAGCTCTGGTAGCTCACACTTCTCTTAGAGTGTCTGCCAAGGAAGATTGGTACTTTGACAGTGGGTGTTCTAAGCATATGACTGGAGACAGAGAAATCTTCTTAATAATGTTAAAACTCATTCTACCAGTTTTGTTACTTTTGGAGATGGAGCTAAAGGAGAAATCAAAGGTGTTGGAAACTCAAACTGGTCTGGAGTTCCAAACCTAAATGGGGTGTTGCTGGTAAAAGGTTTGACTGCCAATCTCATCAGCATAAGTCAGCTATGTGATATGGGATTCATAGTCAACTTCACTAAGTCTGAATGTCTTGTAATCAATGATGAACAAGAAGTGATTATGAGAGGAGTCAGATCAAAGGACAACTGCTACATGTGGGAATCTGAGAACACCACTCTGTCTTCTGTGTGTTCTATAGACAAAGATGAAGAGGAAGTAAAATTGTGGCACCAAGAACTTGGTCATTTACATCTCAGAGGAATGAAAAGGATCAGTTCCATGGAGGGAGTCAGAAGGATACCAAGACTTCACATTGATGAAGGGAGAATCTACGGTAAGTATGAGGCTGGACAGGAAACCAGAATGTCACACTCAATGTCTAGACATCTGACCACTTCTAAAGTGCTGAAGCAAGCTACTAGGATCTGGTATGAAAGGCCAACCAAGCTCCTTACTGACAAAGGATATAGGAGAGGAGCCTTGGATAAAACCCTCTTTGTCAAGAATGAAGGAGGAAAGATTATGGTGGCTCAAATTTATGTTAATAACATAGTATTTGGAGGAATGTCAGACACAATGGTGAGACATTTTGCCAACCAAATGCATGCTGAATCTGGAATGAGCCTCATGGGAGAGTTGATTTGTTTTCTTGCACTGCAAGTCACACAGATGGAAGACTCAACACTTATTTCACAGAGCAAGTACGCAAGGAACAATGTCAAGAAGTTTGAAATGAAGAATGCCAGCCATAAAAGGACTCTTGCTCCTACACATTTGAAGTTGCCCAAGAACACATGTGGAGAAAAGGTTGATCAAAGCTTGTGTAAAAGCTCTTTTGAAGGATGTTTCTTCTTGAGAAACAATCTTGTTTCTTGGTTCAGCAAGAAGCAAAATTGTGTGTTCCTGTACACTGTTGAGGCTGAATACATAGCAGCTGGTAGCATTTGCTCTCAGATGATCTGGATGAAGCAGATGCTGACTGAGTACAATGTCATATAGGATGTCATGACATTGTACTGTGACATTTTTATTAAAGTTCTTGAGGCTAGTCAGTTTAAGACTTTAAGGGGCAAATTGGGTATTTGTCAATATGAGAAGTTGTAGCAATTAACTGTGCCTACAATAAGGAATGGAAGGGACCTTTTACTTCAATTATTTATAAGTGGGTCATTTAATTATTTTCATATTATTTTTAAAAGATCCAAGAATAGGAAGAGACTCCCTCATATAATAGTTTCTTCATTTGAAAGTATCATATTTTCTTCATCCAAAAGAAACTTTCAAACCCTCTGCCATTCTCGCTCCCATTTTCTCAAAAGTCATAAGCAAAATATGTCTTCATCATCTTCATCATCTCAAGAATATGGCTCTTCATCTCCTACCATGGCTGAAGTTAGGGAAAATGCTGAAGCCATGCAAGTTGAAGCCCTGAGGGTTACTCCGCTGCGTGCAATGGCTACTGATCCAGAAAAAGTCTAGAAATTGCGCACAAGGAATGCAAGAAGGTCACAAGCATCTCCTTTTGGTAAGACTTCTGTACCATCATCTTCAGTTCCCCCAGAAATAGTGAACGGAGAGGGGTCTAGGTCGGTGCATGAAGCCATAGCTAGGATAGTGACTAGTATCCTAAATGAGAATCAATCTGTACCTGGGGTTTCAGTCCCTCTGAACCATAAGTCTGCTAGCCCTAGTTTAGCAGTTGATCCAGATTCAATGAGAATGTCAAGACATCTGGTGATCATGTTGATTCTCCTGTCAAGAATGATGTAAATCCCTCTGTTCCAGTTCCTGAAGGGTGTAAAGATGATAATGTTATTGAATCTTCTGCTGCTAATGAGAATGAGATTTCTGATGAGATTCTTGAGGAATCCCCAGAACATTGTACCTCTGTTAAATCCCCTGCTATTTCTGCTGATAATATCTCTGATAGCATTCTTGAAGAAACTCCAGAGAAACAAGCTGATGACAACCTGGAAGACTCTCCTGAGAAAAAAACTAATCAGAATATTGATCCTCATATCATCAATCTAGATGAGGAGTTCTCTGATAATGACCTCATAGCCAAAGTTAATCCCAGCATTGCTAGGAGGGTGATGAATAGGAAAGGGAAGCAAAATGCTATTCCAAGTTCTGTTCAGGAGAAGGTTACTAAAGTTGCTCATAAGACTCATAGGGTTGAGAACAAGACTGAAGAAAAATCTGGTAAAGACAAGGCTGGAACTTCCAAAGGGAAGAGTAGGATGAAGACTGTTGGTGGTATCTCTAAGGCAAAGAGAACCCCAATTGTGAAGAAGAGGAAGGCACCTGAACCCTCAGGACATGATGATGATGATGATTCTGATTTTGATGTTGAAGAGAATGTCTCAGACATTCATTCAAGAAAGAGGCTTTCTCTTGGGAAACTGCCCAAAGTCCCTGAAGTGGCAATTGACAATATTTCCTTTCACCACCCTTAGAATGCTAACAGGTGGAAATATGTGTGTTTAAAGAGAATTGCGCTTGAAAGGGAACTGAATAAAAGTGCCCTTGAATGCAAGGATGTTATTGATTTGATTAAAGAAGCTGGGCTAATGAAGACTGTGGTGAAGTTCTCAAATTGCTATGATGTGTTGGTAAAGGAGTTCATTATGAACTTGTCCAGTGGCTGTGCTGATGGAAGGTCAGCTGATTTCAAGACTATCTATGTCAGAGGAAGAATAGTGAAATTTTCCCCAAGTATAATCAACAAATATTTGGAAAGATCAGATGAAGCTCAACCTGAGCTGGAAGAAACTGATGACCAAATCTGCCACACTATCACTGCTAAACAAGTGAAACATTGGCCAATGAAAGGAAAACTAACTGCCAGCAAACTAAGTGTTAAGTTTGCTATTTTGCACAAAATAGGGGCTGCAAACTGGGTTCCAACAAACCACAAGTCCACCATCTCCATTGGTCTGGGCAGGTTCATCTTTGCTGTTGGTACTAAAGCAAAATTTGATTATGGAACCTATATTTTTGAGCAAACCCTTAAACATCTTGAAAGTTATGCGATTAAAGGACCAATAGCCTTTCCTCCCTCTGTGGAATCATAATTGATCGGACCGACATACTTGGTGATAGAGATTCAATATGCAAAAGAGCTCGCTCTTGGATTTCATTACAAGCTCTTTCAAGGCAAACATGTCCCAGATATTGTCATGACATCTGCTGAGACATCAACTGTCAAAGAAAATTCTCAGAAGGCAAATGTCATTGTTGTGCTAAAAGCAACTTGTAAGGAGCTTGAAGCAAGAAAGCAAAGTCTGGAAGAACTGATCTCTACACTTGAAAAGGAGAAAGACACAGAGGTTGAGGATGAAGGGCTTATTGGTGATGATTCTGCTGCAAATATGGATGAAGATGCTGATGCTGATCAAGCAACTGCTGCTGAAGAAGGTTCTGAAGATGCTTCTTTCCACAGTGCTTCTTCTGGAGAGGAAAGCACTTAAGTTGTAATCCTGTGCTTTGGTGCTTTTGTTTTGTTGTCTCTTGTTTCTTGTTCCTTGTTCTGCATTTCCCTGTTTTTGAGTTTGGATGATTGTAATGTTTGTTGACAGAATTGTAAACATTTAACAATGCTGGTACTTAATTATATATTGAAAGTTTGGGGCACCTGTATTGATTCCTTTGTGGCTAAAAAGGGGGAGAACTACTGTGTGACAGTGGCATTGGGAAATTTGGGAAACTGTATGGAAATTTAAATTTGTATGTGGGAATTTTGTATGGGTAGAATTTATCTTCTCTAGGTTCTGGTTTCTTTAAACTTAGAACTAGTTTGTCTTCTGCTGCATAGGTACTCTGATGACTTAAGTAGTTTTAGCCAAAAAATGTGCCAAAGGGGGAGTTTGTTAGTGTTTTAAGTTGGCATTACTTTTTGGTAAAACTAGGCTATGGCAATGTCTTGATAAATGTCATGACATTCAGAGATTGAAGATAAATCCTACTTGACAAGGATGTTTAAAAGTACTCATAAGCGGAAGATAAAAGGCATCTTTGGAATTCTGAGAAAATATCACGATGTCATAACAGATGTTATGACATTCGGTGACATTCGCAGAATCTGTTTTTTCCTGAGACTTTTCAGGAAGTTTGTTGAGCTACTGTATTATGTTTTTCTGTTATTAAATTGCATGCTCACGTGGCTGTTAGGATTATCTTAGTTAGACCTAAATTGGTTGTTGTTAAGACCAAGTTTTTAGGATTAATTAAGTGAACCCTAGCTATCTTTATGGAAGCCCAAAATTGAAGTTTCAGGACTGCTTATATAAAAGGATTAGAACCCTTACACTGCTGATGCGCCCCTGGAATTTATTGAAGATTTAGCAGGTTGTTATTTGTGTAATTCTAGTTTCTCTTGTGAGCCAAGCAATTATCAATTGATAAGTGCATTGGACTAGGATTTGTTTGTAAGGGTAGTTTATCACTCTAAGCTTTGAAGCACGAGTGTTTGTCTCTTGATTAAAGCTTTGAAGCAAAATCAAGATAGTTTATTGAAGTGTGTCTTCACAATTCAATTAATCAATAGGTTGATATCACTGCTGTGATTGAGGGGAGTGTAGGAACTCGGTCTAAGTAGGACTTAGATTGAAGTTGCATTGGTGAGTCTTAAGTGAAGGAGATAAACTGGTTGGTTTATTCACAATTAATTCTACTAATAGTGAATTTCCTCCACGGCTTGGTAGCCCCAGGATGTAGGTGTAGTTAGACACCGAGCTGGTAAACAATTTATTATGTTCTTTACTGCTGTTTAAATTTATTGTGTGAATTGTTAACAGAGTGTCAGATACTGTGTCATAACATTCTCTGTGACATCACGTATCTGCTGCCAGGAATTTCAATGCTTACAAAGAGAAAGTCGACCGGGTGGTTCCGACGAAGCATTGGTTACACGACTACACAGAATTTCTGCATATTGACCTCAAATATGTGAGAGAGCTTGTTGTAGTACCTAATGGTAACCACTTCTAGAAAGTTTCATTTCCTTTCACAGTTTAACTCACATCTTTATTTGGCTTAGCTTCTTTTTTAGTTGTACCCTTGCAACAGGTAGTCGTTCCCCGAAAAGAACCTGTTGTTGAGAGTCGAGAAGGGCCACTGATTGAGTTTGTTGATACTGGCGCCCAGGAAGGTCCCTCACAGTCAAAGGTACGTTTTACGCTCACACCTCTATTCACATTTCTTCTATTCGGCACCCCTTATATGTTTGATATTTTGTAGTTCCAACCCATTCATACCCTATCTGACGATGAACCCATCTCATCATCACAGAAGAGAGATGATTCTTCTATAAGTGCATATGTTTGTACTTCGCCATCCCGCATTTTACAAATTACTAATACTCTTTTCATGTACCAGAGTCGAAAATGCTCAGCGGATTCGGCTGCTCCCTCCAAGATATCCAAAGAATCTAAGAAAGACAACAAATCTCTCCGCAGTGAGAGAGCTGAGGTAAGTGGTAATTAAACCAGGATGCTTTGACTAAGGTCAGGGCCTTTACTAATGCTTTTCTTACCCTTGTAGCCATCACCTAATGATCAGTCTCCTCACTCCCGAAAATCAAAAGACCATAAGAGGAAACACGTTTCCTCTTCTGATAATAAGGTGGCTAAAAAGAAAAGGAAATCCCACCTGGCCAGAGATCTTAAAATAAAGGCCGACAACAAGGAGGAAACAACAATAGATGCCGGCGCCCAACCACTTGTCACGAGACAGAGAGGTAAAGTGCTTCTGGACATTTGTTGCGACGCTACCTTATTTTCAAGTGTTGACATTATCGTCATAATTACAGCCATCATTACTCCAACTCCGACTCCTACGCCTGATGAAGTTAAGGAGCCAGAGGGGGACGTCGTTGTTGCCTCAGTCGAAATATATGAAATAGTAATTCCCAGTTCACCATCCCAGGTACTCATCATATTTTTCCCATCTTGTATAGTGTGCCGGATTATACCCCACTATCAGAAGCCTCTTCACCCCATCATCAACAAGCCCTCAACGTGGTCGTTGGTGAGTTTGTTGACCTCACTGTTTCGGCTACTCTTAGTGACTCTGATTCGGTCACTAGTCCTGCTAAGCATAAGGGTTATAGTTCGACTAGCTCTGACTCTAGTCTTTCAGATTCCCTGCAGGGTTCAGAGACTCCCCAAAATGTCATCATTCTACCACAACATACCTTCAATCCTCCTCCTGAAAGGGAAACTGCATTCTCTTCTCCTTAATCCCAAGTTCAGAATCTTTCTAAGAAGAAGGATGATTCAGTTGGCCCTTCTGGGGAAAAGGATGTCTTAGCTGACATGGATGTCGACGCTACTCGGCAGGCGGACAATTTAAAGTCGTTATATTTCCTCTTAGACTCTTTGCTCCAGGCTTATAGTGACAAGTTAGGGCCTGAGGCAACCAAGGTCAAGAAATTGACGGACAAAATCCGTAGGTACGCTTTCAGTCCCGACTTGCCTCATTTGCTGCATAAGGATTCAACTCTTGGATCAGAGCTTATGGATGTTATTACTCAACTAAAAGGCCTTGAGATTTCTGAATTATCAAAACTTAGAGTGGCAGCATTTGAAGACATTCTCCCTTCATTGCTGACAAAGCTTACTCAAATGAAGGAGAATGAGCAGCTGGTCGACACGAAGTAAGCAATGGTGAGGAGAAACGTGGATATGGTGAAGAGGACCAAAACGGTGGTTGCAGGGCTGAAGGCCCATATTAATCAGAAATGGCAAGAGCAAGATCCTAAAAGGAAAAGAGCTGCTGAAATACGCAATCGAATTGCCAATTTGTCGAAAGAACTGGAAGCTCTAAATGCAAAGTTGGAGCTTGTCGTAAAACAAGATGAAAAACTTGATCAAGCTATCGACCTTGCTCAAATTGAAATGCTCTAGCTGACCAAAGATGCCCTCATTGTCAGTACTACCATTGCTCGATTCAAAGAGGAGTTGCTATCGCTCAAGATAAGAGTAGATGGGTTAAGCACCACTGCTGTACACATCCACGGTGATCTGGTCGGCTTCCAAAGAAAATTCGGAAATTTTTGATTAATGTAACCGTTTTTGTGGTGTAACCATTTTGGTGATTATTCATATCACTTGTAAAGTTTGTACAATGGGCTTTCCCCACTTTTTACATATAGCTGTATTTTTACATTGTTGTTTCATACTTAAGCATGACTTATATGCTGGCTTTGATATTATTCCTTCCAGCTAAGTTCGACATATTCGTCAAGCTGTCAAAATTGAAATCTCCTTAAGAACAGGTTTGTACTTCTTCAAGTACTTACCATTTACCCTCAGGATTCGTCCATCTGGGGTTAATTCTTCAAGTTCATATGCGTTGTTGGAAAAAACTTGAATTATCTTAGACGGTCCCTCCCAATTAGGTGACCATTTTCCTAGGACTCTATCGTTTCTGTCCATAGGTAATATCACTTTCCAAACTAAGTCATCAACATGAAATACTTTATCTTTTACCTTTTTATTATAGGCTTTGGCCACCCTGTCTTTTTGCCTCCTTAATGCATCAAGGGCCAACATCCTCTCTTCATCCAAGTCGACTAACTCGTCCGTCATCATATTCCAATAGTCTTCGGATGGTATTTCATCTTGTCGTTGAATCCTTACAGATTGAACGTGTATTTCTACTGGTAAGACAACATCATGTCCATATGCCAGTCGAAATGGGGTTGCCCCCGTTTCCTCTTTAGGAGACGTTCTACATGCCCATAAGGCTTGGTCTAATGTTTATTTCTTGGCTTTTTGCCCACGTGTTTCTTAATCAAGCTAATTATTACTTTATTGGTAGCTTCGACCTGGCCATTTGCCTGAGCGTAATAAGGGGTAGATGTTAACAGTTTTATTCCAACCTCTTTTGTGTACTCCTGCATTTTTCTCCCCGTGAACACTGTTCCTTGGTCGGTTGTGATTGTTTCAGGAATTCTAAACCGACACATAATATGATTTTGTATAAAATCAATCACAACCTCTGGGCCGACATTTTTTAAAGCTACGGCATCAACCCACTTTGCGAAATAATCAATGCCGACTAAAATGTACCTCTGCTGTTTTGACGATGTTGGCTTTATTTCCCCAATCACATCTAAGGCCCATCCTCTAAATGGCCAAGGTTTTATAATAGCATGCAATTTGCTTGCAGGCACGTGTTGGATGCCCCCATGCATTTGGCATTCCTGGCATCCTCTAGCAAATTCAATACAGTCTTTCAATATTGAGGGTCAGTAGACATGATCGCATCAACAACCATTTCATCTTGTGTCCATCTTGGTGTGCACCACATGCTGCACTATGCACACTCGACATTTCTACGTATGCCTCACTTTCTCCTAGGCACTTAAGTAATACTCCTTCGACAGTTTTCTTAAATAATTCATTTTCAATTAAAACAAAAGTTAGGGCATGATATTTTATTTCTGATCATCGAACCGTAGGAGGCGTAAGTATTCGACCGAGGGTTCACTTGATCATTGTCTTGTCCATTATCAATTGCTAAAATTTCAAAATTTTCGGCATCTATTGCACCTAATTTTATAATTGACAAATATGAAGGAGATAACAAAGTAACTCGAACCTTTTTCCTTACTTGAATAGGTTCTTCGTCTTCATTCTTTTTATATCCTGAAGCTTCTTGCGCCAAGTCGTTAGCCTCTTGGTTTTCCCGTCGAGGTATATGTCGAAGGCTTGCTTGTTCGAAATGTTTTAGTAACCTTATGGCAATCACAAAGTACATGATTAAGTTTTCTTTAACATATCTATACTCTTTTGGCACTTGTTTGATTACCAATTTGGAATCTCCCATAATTTCGACATTTTTGGCCCTTAATTCTAGCAGCAGTTCAAGTCCAGTTATGAGAGACTCATACTCTGCCTCATTATTAGTACAGATGCCGTCGATGGTGTACTTGAACTCTGCTAGAATTCTACTGGGAGAAATTATGATTCCTCCTATCCCTGCACCATTTTTGTGACTAGAACCTTCGAAATATAATTTCCAAGGCACTAGCTCGACAAAGTTTTGTGGCATAGCGACTATAGAATGATCGACTAGAAAATATGCCACTACTTGTCCTTTCATTGCTTTTAAAGGCAGGTATGTTAGGAAATATTCAATTAACGCTAAAGCCCATTTACCAATTCGACTGTGCAAAATTGGTTTGGACAACATGTGTTTAATAATATCGAAGTGAGAGGAAACATACACGTCAACTGGATTTATATATTGCTTCAGTTTGATACAAGAAAAATACAAACACAGGCATAACTTTTCTATATCACTATACCTAGTTTCAGGGTCATTTAACATTTCACTAAGGTAATACACAGGTCTTTCGACATGATTGTCGTCCTCTTGAACTAACATACTTCCTATAGTCGACTCTGAGGTTGCTATGTACAACCTCATAGGCCTATTTCTAAGTGGAGGTGCCAATATAGGAGGCTTCACCAAATACTCTTTGATTTTGTCGAAAGCCTCTTGATGCTCCTCTTGCCAGATGAACTCTTCATTTTTCAGTCGAAGAAGTTGTGAAAATGCTTTAGTTTTGCCACTTAAGTTGGAAATGAATCTCCTTAAGAAGTTTATTTTTCCCAACAAAGACTGAAGTTCCTTTTTGGTCGAAGGTGGTTTGACGTCCATGTTAGCTTTGGTCTTGCTTTGGTTGACTTCAATGCCCTTCTTATGCACTACAAAACCAAGGAAATCTCCTGCCTGCACACAAAAAGCACATTTTAATGGATTCATTTTCAATCCATATTTTCGCATTCTTCGAAAGATCTCTGAAGGTGTTCCAAGTGTGTCGATTCTTTGCTGACTTAATTACAATATCGTCGATGTAAACCTGCATGAAATCTTCCATAAAGTCATGGAACATAGAATTCATTACCCTTTGATATGTTGCTCCGGCATTCTTTAAGCCGAATGGCATGACCACCCATTTATAGGTGCCTAATGCCCACAGGCAGCAAGCGTCGTCTTGACATCATCATACGCAATAAAATTTGGTTATAACCAGCATAACCATCAAGCATGCTTAAATATTCAAAACCAGCAGCCGAATCGACTAGTATTTCAGCCAATGGCATGGCATATTCATCTTTAGGAGTGGCAACATTTAAGTCTCTAAAATCAATGCACACTCTTAGCTTACCATTTTTCTTAAAAACTGGCACAATATTGGCCAACCATTCGACATGCCTTGCAGTTCTGATGAACTTTCTTTTGAGGAGTCTTTCTATTTCCTCCTTGATCTTCGACATAGTTGCAGGTGCAAAATGTTGAGGTGTCTGTTTCACTGGCTTTCTCCCAGCTTATATTGGTAACTTTAACTCGACCAATTCCCTGTTTAAACCTGGCATTTCATTATAGTCCCAAGCAAAACAATCTTTAAAATATTTTAATAAAGATATTACCTCAGATCTGAGTTTTTGGTCGATGTTGGCGCTAATATAAGTTGGTCTTTTATCACCCTTTGCGCCAAGGTCGATTTCTTCTAAAGGATCTTGTGGCTGCATTTTTTCTGGTGCCATGGGATCCTTTTCGAAACCTAAAGGTTCATCGTCGTATATGCAATCTAAACGTTGCTCATCGATGCTTTCTTTGACCATTCCGCCTTTATCTGCTGGTTCTGGCTCTACAGCCAAAATGACTTCTTCTGTGGCCATGTTTTCTTCATCCTCTAGAGCCGAATTCATCTTGTTTTCGGCAATGTACGCCAAAATCCGTTTCAGAGCTTCTAGCTCAGACATCATTGTCGTGATGGCTTCCCTAGCCTGTCGGCACGGGTTCCTCTGCGTAAGGATCTTCCAGAGGTTTGACATCCCACACAAAACCATGGGTTTCGTGTAGTTTCAAAGAAACGAATGCCTCTTTTAGGTTGGCATACATTTCCTCTGTTGGCCGACAAGGAGCAATATTAGCCAACTTTCTGTCAAACTAATTTTGGCCGACATTATTAATATCGTCCATGAAGTAACCTTGGTCGGCCTTGATATTCTCAAGTATGCCATCCTCTCGCCAAATTATTAGGCGTTGATGCATGGAAGATGGCACAATTCCGGTTCCATGTAGCCATTCTCTGCCTACGAGCAGATTGTAACTTGACCTTCCTTGAATAACCATGAATATTGTCAACCTAGTGACTGAGCCGACCGTGATGTCTACCTGGATCACCCGCATGGTAGTTTTAGTTCTTCCTTCCTAGTCCGACAGGACCATGTTGTGAGATCTTATATCGGTGTCAAACTTACCGATTTTGTTCAGTTTATGATGTGGCATTATATTGACCGTAGCGCCACAATCCACTAACACTTTGTTAATGACAGTTTCTTCGAATTTCTTCCTAATCAGTAAAGGCTTCAAATGGCTCCTCATAGCCATGTCTGGCCTCTCAAAAAAGGCATCCTGGCTCTCAATAGAGCCATTGTTCATTACAAAGTAACAGGTTGGCTTGTGTAAAGCCATCTCAGCAGCATCAACATCATCAGTGTTTTCCACCTCCGTCGTGATATTATACTCCTCTGGGAGTATAAACACAACATTGACTAGGATGTCAAGTCTCTCTTCTGAATTAGAGGCAAAATCGTCAGTTGCCTCGTCAGAACCATTGTCGACTAGTTTGTTGAAAAGTAATTTCATCTGTTGCTTGATGTCATACCCCAATTTTTGACCTAATATACCACCTTACATTTGCATTACTGCATCACTAACAGTTCAGAACAGAATTAATCGGGTGTAGCTTCTACAGGTCAAAATCAGGGTTTGAGTCTCACTCACTTAAATTGATATATCTTAATCAGATCATCAACCTCTGATCTTCAGATATCCATTTTTCCTCATGATCTATCAAGGATCGACCAATTAGGGTTTTCATCGAGGGTAAGCAATCACTGATTTTTTGATCAATGAATGACTTTTTTGCTTGGAGATTGATCTTCATATCTTCAATACAACATCTTGACCTAATTTCCTAATTCAAAACATCACAGAAATTCACATTTTTCATCAGTCCATTTCTGGATCATCTGATGAAATTTCATCTGCACTGAAAAGTCAAATTTTGACTTTTGGTTAACTTTTTCAAGACAAAACTTTTTCAATCATCAAAATACTTCAAATGATCCATCATGATCATAAAAAATCAAGAAATTTGGAAAAGTCAACAAAAAGTCAAAATTTTCAACACTTAGAAAAATTTTCAAGTGTTAAAATTTCACATTTTTTCCTACTTTCATGGCACTTTTTCACATAGTTCCATTTGGAATTAGAAAAAACTCAAAACATGAAAGTTGTAGCCCTTGAAACAAGCTTTCCAATATATCCAAGAACTTGCAAATCCATGGTGTCTAGCTATACTTTTGATTTTGAAACATAGAGCTCCAAAAGCCATGATTTTCAAGTACAACCTTCAAAATTACAAGTCATTTTTTGAGTTTTCTCCTTCTAGAAGCCTTGCCACCTAGACAAGAAGGATAGAGCTGATAAAAATCAGATGGAATGTAATTATGATGAGATAAGATCAAGTTGAGATTTAACCATGGTTAAAAGGAAGGTTCCTTTTGCATTTATGACAAAAATGACTTTCTTGCCCTCTAAGGCAAGTTGTCCAAATCCAAGCTAATCTTCTTTGCTTGCTAATCTGATTTTTTGACCTATAAATAGAGGTCATGTTTGCCATTTGAGACCACACCAAAGCTATGCCAAAACAAGCTTTCTCTTTTCTCTCTTAAATTTCAAGTAACATAGTTCAAAGTAAGAATTCTTACATTTTTCAAAACTTGTGAAAAACCATGAGAGATTTGGTGTCTAACATGTCTTAAAATCAATATGTAACTGGTTTGAAACTTAAAATCAACACAAGAATCACTAAAAACCAAAATTGCTTTTCATACTTCAAAACTTGCAAAAACTGCCTTAAACTTCAAAATGTTAGTTTGGCTCGAGCTAGTTGTGTTTTTTTTATTCAAACATCATCAACATACTCCATATGGATGATACAAACCATCACTTTTGATCTGTAACACCTCCAAGCACGAATTCGGTTTCATTTCAAGCATATGCAAGTGGACTTGGTTGGAATGATCCAGGCAATTTCAGAGCAAGCAGACCATCCTCACACCTTCCATAAGGTTCACTGGTGCTCCAGCAATCCTTAAACATCAACTGGAAACGCTCCTTCGAAGATTTCGATCTCAGCTTCAAGAGGTAAGTGACTCAACTTCGAACTTCTTGATTTCTTATTTCCAGTTCAAAAAACTCTTGGCCGTTTTGTTTTTGCACCATCCCTGAAGCTTAACCCTAAACCAATTGCTTAATTCCACGTCCATACACGATTTCAATTTGATTTTAAAGAACTAGGGTTCTTCGTGTATTCTGGAAATTTAATCATGTTAAACTAAAAATAAATGAAATTAAACCACATCATCATGTTCCTGGTTCAATTTCGATCAAGTTTGATGTTTACATCATCCATTTCATTGAAGAAGAAGGATGCGGGCTTGAAGAAGGATCGAGGAAGAAGAACAAGCGATCGCGCGTTTTCAAATTCAAATAAAAGTTTATAATATTATAACATGGTTTGAGATAAATACACGGATGTATTGCCTTGGTTTCCACTCACTCTTAACACTTTGCCTTGCCACGCCTTGCCCAATGGTCCGGGTTCGAGTAGCCTTGGGACCATTTTATAAACTTTTGTTTTATCTTCATATTTTTTCAAACTTTGACTTCTTCAAACCCAATCAAAACTCCTCATTTTGAGGTGATTTTTTACTGTGCCATTTAACATACCTATTTTAGGATAGTGTCAAAAATTCAAAAATACTTTCTTTTGATTATATTTTATCGAGCGAAAGCGATACGTTTGAGTACTTTTCAAAGCACTTTCAAAGGCGTTTCTTTCAATCTTTCGAAGCCCGAAACTTTTTCAAACTTCTTGTAAGTATATTTCATCTTTCAAAAAACACTTTCAAGATCTTTCCAAAACTTTTCAACAAACTTACACATCTTTTTTCCACGATCGATCCGATTTGAAGATAAAACCGAACTCGTTTTTCCTCAGATTTCCTTGTACATATCCAATTCTTTTATGTACATACCAATTTTTACTTGTACATTATACAGATACCTTTGTAAATACTCAAATCTGACAAACTTAATCCGTTTGTTTTTGTTTAAGCTTGTATAAACACTTGAATACCATTGGTATTAAAAGGAGCATTATTCGGTGAATGCTTTTTAAACCAATGGGCCTCCTACGGTGTAAGTCCCAACCCTCTTATGTACATCCACATCTCCTTGTACATAAATACTCATTGTGTACATATTCATTCCTTCCATTATACCTTCAAACTTTTAAATAATCAAGTTCGCTCGTTTCAAGCGTTTGTTTCACACACTTGTTTATATTTCCTTCATAAACTCTTGTAAATAAACTCTTACATGCATTGTTTATATTTCCTTCATAAACTCACGAATAAACGTCATACACTTGTTTATACATTTGTCTAGTTATAACATAACAACTAGTCTAATAAATAAGTTCCCCAGAGTTAGCCTCCTCTTGGGCTTTGTACAAGCGTAACATTTCATCTAAGTTCAGCCTCTTCTTGGGCTTCATATAAGAAAACTCATTCATCGAGTTTAGCCTCCGCTTAGGCTTCATATAAGACAACACTCCTATGAGTGACCTCCTCTTGGGCTTCGTTCAAAGAACTCCTCATTGAGTTTAGCCTTCTCTTGGGCATCAAACAAAGAAAGAGACAAAATCTCTTAACGACCTCCTATTGGGCTTCAATACAAAGAATCACCAGCTAGGATAGAACCACGAGTATGATTTCCGGTGAAATTGCTCTTGAAATCCTGAGAAGACGGTTTCCCGGTGAAACCCTTCTTAAAGCCAAAGCCAGCCATACCCTATAGCTTCCTCTTGAGCTTCGTACAAGGACCCTCGATGACCCTCGATGACCCTCGGAATGCCTCCTCTTGGGCTAACAATACAAGGACCCATGGGCTTCTTAAAGCATCCCTAATCAATCAATTTCTCCTAGAGATTTAGACGTTTATCATCTCTATGAAAGAAGTATCTCATCTATCACATCACATACAATCAAAAACTTTTCAAACACTTTTCAAACAAAAAACATCTCTTAATCTGTAAGTGGTAACGCTTGTACACTCAAGAAAAACACCCAATGCTTACAATAAAAAGATTCAAAAATTTTCAAAAACATCTTTCTTAAACTCGTAAGTGGTAACGCTTGTACACTCAAGCAAAACACCTATAACTTACAATGAAAGATTTCAATCAATCAACCTTTAAAAATGTATGTGATGAAATAGATTAGATACATTTTTCATTAAGATGACATTTGTCTGTGTCTCTTAATAACTTCCCGTTGCTTCCACTAGCATAAGTGGGAACTACGATTACTCGACTTTCTCAACATCCTTTTGAGAATCGTGAGCTGAGGTCCCTTCCTTGGCGAGCAAATTTCTTTCTCCCTAAACCAAACAAAACCATAGATCCCTTTAGATCCGAGCTACAAATGCTCTGATTCCTATTAAGGGATATGTATGCAGAAGATCCCAATGATCTTTGTGAGCACAATAATAACAACACCTAGGATCCCACATAATCTACTCTTTCTTAAAATCCAAAGGAGAAATTTTCCCAATCATAGAAATAGCAATTTAAAACACACAAACATATCAAACGTATTCATATATAAAGCTATAGATAACTATATATATTTAGGGTGCTCCATCTATTCCCTTTATATAACAAACCCCCTTTCCCGGAATCTCCCCAATGCGTTACGTCTAGTTTGCGCTAGTCGTAATGCATATCATATCAATTGAGGGTATTATGACTTTCCCTTTTTCATAATCATTTTCTTGTGTAGAAAATAATAAAGCTTGATGCTCGCATCTTTATAAACAAACAAAAGTAAATCGTTTCGAGCGGAGAATTGAATTGATTCGATTCCCTCGCGTCACTTTTAGCGACAGGAAAAATGGCGACTCTCTTGGGAGTACGCTAAATTTTGATTTTAAAAAATATGACTACGCTCAAGAGCATCAAGCTTTTGTTTTCAAAAAGAAAAAAAGGGGTAAAGCTTTCATATGTGCATATGTTTGTTTTCTTTATTGTGTGTTTTCACGATTTCATCGATGGAAAGAAATCCTAACCGGATTTAAAAACATTTTAAGATCTAGGTGGGGTATAGTCCTATTAACTTGTGAGAAGTCTCGGTGCTTACGGAGTTAATTTGAGATCCCTCTCGGTGGAGGTTGTCTTGGGAGTATTTGTGTTTAGCAGTATTTGCGAAGACATTTTGCTTTCAAGAGAACTAGCAGGTAGTGGTACATAGAACACATAACCCATCACGGCCATTTAGGATGTAGTGCGAAATTATTCGGCGTAAGCTTAGAATAGTGCCATGCGAGACTCTGATCGAGCGAGTTTTCTTGAAAAATATTATTGGACTTGAGTATTCAACAAATCCGATAATATTTCAAAGAGATTGAGCTGTATTATCGATAGAACCGTTTCAGATGAATAAGCCCTTAGAACTTACCCACATTTGATTCTTATCGTTGGCCTCATGCTCGTGACTTGAAGCGCTTGACCGTGTGTATAACTACTAACCATGTTTGTAGCATTCATGCATTCATTCAAAACTTCATTTCTCTTCCGTTTCCAAAGAATTTAGAGATTTTCTTTGTAAATATTTTAGGTTAGAGTGATGGACGTCGGAGGAAGATTCACCAAGAAATACAGTTTAGGATTCTGATGTAGGAAAGTTAAAGAGTTGGCATCCTTGGTAGAAGATCCCTCGGTTTGAAAGCTATGGAACTCTTTTATCCGAACATTAACGTTGATGAAGGACTTCTCAAAACTTTCGTTCAATTTCGATCCGTCTATCATTTGTTTCACTTTCCACGACTATCGGTTGATGCCTACTTTGGAAAATGCGCACATCCTAGGTATCTCGATGTCGGATAAAGTGCCTTTCAATGGTTTGGAAGCCATTCCTAAGTCACCGATCATTGCAACAATGACTCACTTAAAAATCGAGATAGACAAAAACCTAACTACTAAAGGAAAACTCTTAGGACTAACTTCAAAGTTCCTAATGGAGAAGGCTCTTAAATTCTCTGAAATGGTAGTATGGTAGCCTTTGAAAGTTTTAGCTTTACTCATCTGGATTGGTGTGTTTCCCAACGTCCCAAGTTTCGTTGCGTCAGCATAAGGATCTTTCGATTGGAAATCCGTTCCCACTTTGCTTGGTGACACGTGCTTTCCATCATAGGAATCGTCAAGGAGATGGAACTATCGTGTGTTGTGTACCTTTGTTCTTCAAATGGATTGTCTCACACTTGCCTAAATCTCCTATTTTCGCGAAAACAAAGGCGATTGGCATTGGTCTCGAACTCATGTCTCTTACAAGCAGCGATATCCATTGGTATACCTTGGCGAGACAATGAGATGGAAATCATTGAAAGCATGGAGAATTTGCCAGCGTACCTCTCATTGGTACAAAGGAGGAATCAACTACAACCCATTTTAGCGAGGCGTCAACTCGGGTATCACGAACTCTAGTAAACCTCTTGGTTTGGTGAAAGCTACTTCTATCATGAAGGAGAAGATTCTCAAGGTTTGAAAGCCGAATGATTAGAGCTTGGCATCACATCGAGAAGGAAGGAAAAGGGTAATGCAAAATTGCGTAGCCATGGAAATCTACACTTCTTGGGTAAAGAAAAGTGAAGAATTCGAATGCCTTATGCTTATGAAGGAACCATGTTCTCAATAGCTTCGGATCAACAATTTTCCCATTGAGACTATGGGAGAATACTGAAGCTTTGGCCAAGATGAGACTTGAGAAAGAAGCTTTGGAAGACAAGTTCTTTAAGGTGACCTCGAAAATGAGAAGCTTAAGAAGCGGTCAAAGATCATGAAAAGGCGCTTTACTTCCAAGATGAGCGGCTCATGGAGAAAGATGAGAAGATTCGTCGGAAGATAAGCGATCAAAAGATACATCAAAGAAAGAAGAAAGCTTGAGGAAATGACAACCAGATCCCGCTCTGGCGAGTGGAAGAAAGTCATCAACAAGCTAAAAAGCGAAAAATTTGAGAAAGCTCACTATGGAAAGGAAATCTTGAAGTTGAAGCTACATCAAGCTTTTGGATCTTCATCCGACGAGGACGATTAATTAGTTTAGATCGTAGTTTTATCATTTATTTTATCATTGTATGAGCTATGCTCAAAGACAAAAAAATTGTTGTAATCTTCTTTCAATAATTAATAAAAATAAGTGTTTTCCATCCAAATATTTTCCAAAAATTTCTCTTTTAGCGTAAATTCTTTGGAAATTTTTCTTTGCATTCATAATCATGCATCATAATTTACATATCGAGTTTATTGTTTAGAGTCTTATCTTTTGGAATTTTTTCCAGAAAGAGAAAGATCGTCAAGCTGTCGCGTCTTAGAGTTTCTCGACCACGTCCACAGCCAACTCGTACATACAATACTTGTTCAAAAAGAAGGAAAATAATGGAAGGTTTTGAGCAAGAAAATCTTGAGCTTCGTAGCACAGTGACAACACTTCAGGAAGAGATGGAGAGACTCACTTCTTTGGTAAGTTCGTTGGCAACTGCGCAAAGTCAGCAAGCAACATTAAGTAGTCAAAATCAAACGACGATTTCAGAGGTCACTCTACTCCAGTCTCAATTGTTGTAGTCAGTAGTCCACTTTTCCGTATGCCGGAAGGTTATCCATGGGGCATGCTTTTCAATTTCGGTGTCGGATTTTGTCAACCTGTTTCTGAGGTACAAACAACCACGCTTGAAGTGCCTACTTTACAGAACTCAACACTTACTCCACAGCATGGAGTAACCTTTCCGCAAGTCACTATGGCGGTTTCTCAACCGATCATGACAAACTCGACATCTGTAGTTCACACTCTGCGGATGAAGAAGTCTTTCATAATCCGGCGACAACCACGAATCCTCGTGGCCCGATGGAGAATCTCGAGAGCGACTCCTTAAGATGCGACTTGAGATCAAAACAATCAGTGGAAAGGAATTGTTTGGGAAGAATGCCCGATCATGCCTAGTTCCTCGTAAGGATACTGCAAAGTTCAAAGTCACGACTTTGAAAAGTATAAAGAAATTCATGCCCGAGTCATCTTCGATGTACGCCGGGAAGATGTCTACATACAACGACAATCACCAATTGCTAATTCACTATTTCCAACAGTCTCACGGTGCCGCCTTGAAGTGGTACATGGGACTAGATAGTGCAAATATCCAGACATTCAATGACCTAGGCGAAGCCTTTGTCCAACAGTACAAATTCAACTTGGACATGGCTCCAGATCGGGATCAACTCCGATCCATGTCTCAGAAGGAAAAAGATACATTCAAAGAATACGCCTAACGTTGGAGGGAAATTGCTTCCCAAGTCAACCCACCTTTAGAGGAGAAGGAAATGACCAAGGTTTTCTTAAACACTCTTGGCCCATTTTACTACGAACGAATGATCGCCAGCGCTCCCAGAGATTTCACCGAGATGGTAAGCATGGGAATGCGACTAGAGGAAGGAGTTCGAACAGGACGCCTAGTCAAAGAAATAGGATCTTCTAGTGGAACTAAGAGGGTTGGAACCAGTTTTCCAAAGAAAAAGGAACATGACATAGGAATGGTATCCCGAGGGAAACCAAGGAAGAATGTCAGTCAACAACAGGTAGCTGCCATAGCACCAATTGTTAATACAAGTCCAAATACAGGAATTGCTCCACAGTTCCAGCAAACTCAACAGCCTCGACAACAGGCTCAACAATTAAACAATCAGAACCGTGCGCCTTGGGTCTCGCAGTTTGATCTAATTCCAATGACGTACACAGAACTATATCCTGCATTAATAGAAAGGAATCTTGTGCAAATAAGGTTACCACCTCCAGTACCAGAAAAATTACCATGGTGGTACAAAGCAGACGTATCTTGCCCTTTTCATCAAGGGGCACCGGGTCATGATCTCGAACATTGCATAGCACTAAAAGCTGAAGTACAAAGGTTAGTAAGGTCTAATCTTCTCTCCTTCAGAAATACAAATCCAAACGTGCAAGCAAATCCACTTCCCAGTCATAGTGGACATACCGTGAATTTGATACTAAGGAATACAGATCGGTATCTCGCCACAGATGTGAATATGATAAGAGAATGTTTGGTACAGCTCCATAATACATACAGTACAATGGGCGCTTTCACTAAACATGACTACACAGCTTGCAGAATCTGCTTCAAGGATTTTCGAGGATGTCCAACTGTTAAAGCAGACATTCAACGATTAATAGACATTGGTGATATTCAGATCTTCAGAAACAGAAACTACTATGACGTGAATAAGGTAGGGCATTTTCTGCATGAGCTTTTAGTCTCAGATATCAACTCGGAAATTCCCGAAGTGAACGTCATTATCCCTTGTTTCAACGTGCCTGAGCATGTGGAAGTTGAATACAACGGTGCAAAAGTCCCAGAGCCTCCTTTGGTGATCTGTCTACCCGGTCCTATTCCATACAGTTCTAACAAAGCAGTTCCCTATCAATACAGTGCGACTATGATAGAAGATGGTAAGGAGAAACCCATGCCAACTCTTTCAGCTGATGTTAACATAACTGAGATAGGACGAGTAACGCGAAGTGGACGAGTACATACTCCGTTGCCACCAAAGCCGGCTGTTGTTCCTATTATTAGACAAAATCCAGTTAATACACCTCCAGGAGAACCCACGAGTTCCGTTGGTAATTCAAACATAAGCGTTGGACCATCGATGGAACCAACGTCAACTCGAATTCGATGAAATTTTGAAGCTAATCAAGAAAAGCGAGTCGAGTTGTGGATCGGTGATCAGGACTCCTCAAGATTTTGATACTATCTCTACTACGAATTCGAAGCCCGAGAAGCTTTGATGAAAGTGCTAGATCAAGCTTACGTAGATCACGACGTGACTACAGATCAATTTGGTGGAATTGTGGGCAACATAACAGCTTGCAACAATTTAAGCTTCAGTGATGAAGAACTCCCAGAGGAAGGGAAAGATCACAATCTGGCTCTGCATATCTCAATGATTTGCCAATCAGATTCTTTGTCCAACGTACTAGTGGATACCGGTTCATCCTTAAATGTAATGCCAAAAACAACTCTCGCTCGTTTATCTTACAAAGGAACGCCGATGAAGTTCAATGACATAGTGGTAAGGGCCTTTGATGGGTCAAGAAATCATTATTGGGAAGTCGATCTTGGATGCGATTGGTCCACATACCTTCCAAATTACCTTCCAGGTCATGGATGTGCCAGCTGCTTACAATTGTTTGCTAGGAAGACCATGGATCCATGAAGCAGGAGCTGTGACATCGACTCTCCATCAAAAGCTAAAATTCACAGTGAATGGGAAGCTAGTGACTATCATCGGTGAACAAGCGTACTAATAAGCCATTTATCCAGTTTTTCTTTTATCACAGCCAACGACGTCGAAGGAACACAGTTCCAAGGACTTTCGTTAGAAGATGAATCTACAAGCAAAAGCAGATCGTCTATCTCCTCTTATAAAGAAGCAGCACAGATAGTAAAAGATGGCAATGCTGCAGATGGGGACAAGTAATAAAACTTGTCAACAACGAGACAAAGGTCGGGCTTGGATTTGCTCTAGTATTTTCTAAAGACAATCAAAGGGATGAAACACTTCGCCCAATCAGAGAAGTATTCCACAGTGGGGGTTTCTTAAACCCTGTTCTTCAAGAGGTTAACGTTCTTACCAATGAAGGTGATGAAGCGATCTCGGATCTGAAGAGTGGAGCACTTATCTTACCACTCACGAATATGTGTCTCGGAAGAATCGTATCGCGTTCTATCCTCCGTGACCAATTCAAAGGCATGTCTCTACAAAACAATGAGAATGAAAATCCACCTATCCCTTAAAGTTTGGGATACCTTGGGAGAACCAAGTGGAAAGTTTGACTACATGGTGAAATACAGCTCAAAAATCGAATTGAAGACATCCACCCTTTGGATGGGGCGATCCTTTGAGTATCCTAGTCAACCAGCGAGGTTGTACATCTTCTCGATCTCATCAACCAGTTGAGGTTCGAATGAAGATCTCGCTTTACGCTGTGGAGTTTGTTAAAAGCGGATCTTAACTATCACTACATCAATGTAATGCGAAGATCGGGGATGCGATTCGAAGCGAATTGGAAGCGTTGCGACAATGAGTCTCTTCACTCAGAAGATTGGAAAGAACATCCTAGAATTCAACACGAATCTGATGGAAAGTGCATATCTTTGTGTTCCATGCTCACGATCATCCATCAAGCGAGAAGAAGATCGTTTGACACAAAGGCAAGGTCAATCGTCGAGTCTTCAAAGCACATTAGACCAACGACCAAAGTCTATTCAAGAAATAAGCCAAGTGGAAAACTACGAGTATCTTGACGTCCAAGGAGTTCGCTACTATTGGAAGCCTGTTGAAGTTCGGACTAATGTTCAAAGTTCTAAGTAGTTTATTTTGCTTTTGTTTTGCACTCTCGCCTCGCCCAAAGCGAAGAGATGTTTTATAGGGTTTAGCTTCTAAATAATTTCTCTTTGTCTTGCCCAGACAAATGAGTTTTATGCTAGGGCCATGTTTCATATTGTGAATCATAAATAAAACGCGTTGTTTTGATTCCACACTTTGTGTTTGTTTTTCATTTTTACCCTTTTCTTGGAAATGATAATCCTAAAAAACACAATAAAAATCTTTAAAAAAAATATATAATCTGCATCCACTTTCAGATTAACTTTTTCTAAAAAAATGATGAAAAAAAAAAGTTAATTAATCAAACATAAATCAAATATGCAGATGGACAAATCCATTGAATGCAATAACTCTATGCTCTCTCCCGACTTTGAAATCCCAGTGAAGTCGCCGAGGAAGAAGTTGAAGAAGAGATCCCGGATGAGATTTCTCGACTACTTAAGCACGATGAAATGGCCGACAAAATCAAAAAGGAAGTCCAAAAGCAGCTCGACGCAGGTTTCCTCGTCACTTCTGAATATCCTCAATGGCTAGCCAACATAGTACCTGTCTCCAAGAAAGACGAAAAGGTCAGAATGTGTGTTGACTACCGGGACTTGAACAAAGCAAGCCCAAAAGATGATTTCCCATTACCGCATATCGACATGCTAGTGGATAGTACCGCAAAGTTCAACGTCTTTTCTTTCATGGACGGTTTCTCTGGTTACAATCAGATCATAATGGCTCCCGAAGACATGGAGAAGACATCCTTCATCACGCCATGGGGCACCTTTTGCTACAAAGTAATGCCGTTTGGATTAAAGAATGCAGGCAACTTATCAAAGGCGATGACTACTCTTTCATGACATGATGCACAAAGAGATTGAAGTCTCGTGGGCGACATGATAGCAAAGTCGACCGAAGAAGAGCATATAGAATATCTCTTGAAGTTGTTTCAACGACTAAGAAAATTCGACTCCGCACGAATCTAACAAATGCACCTTTGGGGTAAGATCGGAAAACTCCTAGGTTTCATTGTCGGTCAAAGAGGTATTGAAGTTGACCACGACAAAGTCAAGGCTATTCAAGAAATGCCTCGCCACATCTGAGAAAAGCAAGTAAGAGGATTTCTTGGGCGGTTGAATTACATCTCATTTATCTCTCAAATGACGCTACGTGGGCCAATATTCAAACTTCTCCATAAAAATCAAGAGGTTGTGTGGACGGAAGATTGCCAAAAAGCGTTTGTGATATCAAGGAATACATCGAGAACCTCCATCTTGATTCCTCGATCGAAGGAAGACCGTTAATCATGTACCTTACCGTGCTAGAAGATTCCATGGGCTGTGCTTGGACAGCAAGATGAAACCGGTAAGAAAGAGCATGCCATTTACTAATTGAGTAAAAAGTTCACAGATTGTGAAACTCGTTACTCCATGCTCGAGAAAACATGTTGTGCTTTGGTGTGGGCTTCAAAGCGTCTCCGCCAGTACATGATCAATCACACGACTTGGTTAATCTCCAAAATGGATCCAATCAAGTACGTCTTTGAAAAGCCTGCCTTAACAGGAAGAATTGCTCGATGTCAGATGCTATTATCTGAATATGACATCCAGTACCGTGTTCAAAAAGCGGCCAAAGGAAGCATTCTCGCCGATCACTTGGCTTATCAACCGATCAGCGAATACCAATCTCTCAAGTTTGACTTCCCTGATGAGGATGTTATGTACTTAAAGATGAAAGATTGTGACGAACCGCTACAAGAAGGTCGATCGAATCTAGATGGGGCTTAATCTTTGATGGGCGATTAATGTCTTTGGAATGGAATTGGGGCGATCATCATCACTCCGAGGGTTCTCATATCCGTTTTCGCATTGCTATTTGATTGCACCAACAACATCGCAGAATATGAAGCTTGTATCATGGGTATCGAAGAAGCCATCGACTTGAGGATCAAGATCCTTGACATATATGGAGATTCAGCCCTTGTGATCAATCAAATCAAGGACAAGTATGAAACTCATCATCTTGGTTTGATTCCCTATAGAGATTATGCAAGACGTTTGTTGACTTTCTTCAACAAAGTGGAAGTGCATCATATCCCTCGAGATCAAAATCGAATGGCAGACGCCTTGGCTACTTTATCTTCCATGTTCAAAGTCAACAATTGGAATGATATGCCTAAGATTCGTATCAGACGCCTTGAAAGACCTGCATATGTATTTACAACAGAAGCAATCTTCGATGATAAACCGTGGTTCCACGACATCAAACGCTTCCTTCAAACTCAGGAATACCCACTCGGGCATGCAAAGATAGGAAAACTCTAAGGAGGCTTTCTAGAAATTTCTTCTAAATGAAGATGTGCTATACAAAGAAACTTGACATGGTCTGCTCGGATGCGTGGATAGACACGAAGCGGACGATAATCCACGAAGTGCATGAAGGTCCTTTGGAACCCATTCAAATGGACATGCAATGTCGAGAAAGATCTTGAGAGCGAGGATACTATTGGATAACAATGGAATCGATTCTGTAAACACGTCAGAGATGTCACAAGTGCGGATCTCGTGAGATAAGATCCATGTGCCATCTACTCAACATTCTCTCCTCTCCGTGGCCTTTCTCCATGTGGGGCATCGACATGATTGGGATGTCGAGACCAAAAGCGTCCAACGGACATCGCTTCATTTAGTGGCTATTGATTACTTCACCAAATGGGTGAGCGGCATCTTACGCCAATGTCACAAGACAAGTGGTTGTGAGGTTCATCAAGAACAACCTCATTTGCCGATCTGGAGTTCAAGTAAGATCATTCTGACAATGGATCGAACTTGAACAACAAAATGATGAAAGAGTGTGAGGAATTCAAGATTGAGCATCATAACTCATCTCCTTACCGGCCAAAGATGAATGGCGCCGTTGAAGCGCCAACAAGAACATCAAAGATCGTCCGAAAATGGTCATCACCTACAAGGCACGCGAAATCTTGCTTTGCTCGCATGGGTCTCATGCTTGCTTGGAAACTCCTTTTCTCTAGTATCGGCATGGGCAGTGCTCCCGTAGAAGTTGAGATTCCGTCAATGAGGTTCTCATGGAAACCAAGTTATACGAGGCGAATGGTGTCAGCGAATCGACGGTGAACTTAATTGAAGAAAAGCGTCGACCGCTCATGTCATGGACAATTATATCAAGAAGGATGAAGAAATCCCGACAAAAGGTTCGACCTCGTGAATTCGAGAAGGCGACCTCGTGCTTAAAAGATTACGTCTTTTCAACGGATTCTAGGGCAAATGGACTCCTAATTACGAAGGCCCATACATCGTCAAAAGCTTTTTGGCGGTGCTAACAACCATGGACGGTGATGAACTCCCGTATCCTGTGAATCTTGATGCGGTCAAGAAATACTTTGTCTATAAAAAACAAGAAACATTTCGTGATCGAAAACGAAAAGGCGACTTAGGCAAAAAGCGTCTCGGTGGTGAAAACACGAAAAGGCGGTCCGAGGCAAAAATTAGAGACAATAAGCAAATTATCTGATAGATTGAAAACACGAAAAGGCAATCTATGCAAAAATTAAGGATACAAAAATGACAAAATAGCGCATCGATCCATACTTGTCAATCGAAGAAACTTCCATCATCGGATCTTCATCAAATCTTACGAAGCAACAAGCAGTTGGAATTCAAAGTTGTTAGGGATAATAGCGGTTATTGCTTTCAATGTAGCCTTTTCCCAATAAATTATCATTTCCAACTTTTGTAAATAGCTCATGGAATCACGCCTTTGGCTGATTACCATTCTATCAATAAAATTTGAGCCTTGTGCCCATTTGTTTGCAATTCTTGCTTTATTCTGTTTTGCAAAATAACGCTTTTTATTGTGAAAATCACTTTTGAAACTAAAAGAAAAAGGTTTTAAATGAATTTTTACTTCAAAATTTTGAAATAAAAGCAAAATTTTCCTTTGAACTATGAACACAGAAGGAACTTCAACAGTTTTCTCCATGAGTGTTTGACCTCGAAAGATAGAACAAGCGCTACAGTCTTCTTCTCCTCGTGAGATCATCAAAGGACGGTATTCTTATCCAAAAAAGAATTCCCAACAAAGTTGCCAATGAATTGCCTTTTCTAGAAAGTTTAATGCATGCAACTCGTTCATCATCGATGCGTCTACACCATTCTTTCTGATTTTCTTTGAGTATTTGTTCGAACTGTGACGTAGTCCTTTTCCCAAATATCCCTTTTTGTTGTCTTGTCAAGTATTGTCAGCATTCATCATTCATACATAATGGCATCATTAATGCATTCCTGCATTTCTCAATGTTTGCTTCAATATCACTTGTTTAGGTTGTATTCATCCCAAAAACAAGTATGGGTGTGTCATCTCTCCAGATTTATCCCCAGCGGAAATACATCTTTTCTCTATCATGTTCCCCAGCTGAGATCATTCCTCATTGGGAACAAAGTCTTGATTGACTGTTCCTTTCTAGTTCATTCCTGGATAGAATCTTGTCTCTGACCAACTCAGGTTTAGATTTCACAGAAAAATCTACCTGCAAACAATAAGCAATAGCCTCGTCATCCGAGCCGCTTATTTCCTTTTCATCTTGAAACTTGTCATAAATGATTGTTCTTCTCAGCAAGTTCAAATTATGAAAGTTCAAGAAATCTCCATGATTGTCTTTACGTCTAAAGAAAACACGTGTCTTTTCAATCAAAATGCCGCATCTTCTCAAAGAGATCCCGCAAGATTATGGCGAGAAAATAGAAACTCGTTTGAGATCTGTTTCCATCATTGTCTGTTATTCACAAGGCTGAATATTCAGTATTTTTCTCAAGAATTACCTTGTTATAGTTATCACTTCACTGATAATTGGTAATATCTTCAGAACTCGTTTCCATAAACTATCACAAGGCTGATAATTGGTAATATCATCTTCACTTACCTTAAACATTGTCACAAGGCTGACAGAAGGTAATCTCTTTGTTTCCCAAAGCGAAATAGATATTCACATGCATTGTGAATCTATTTTCCCAGTGAAACATATTGCTTGTTTCCCAACCCACAGGATTCTCTTTTCTTAGACAGATTGAGTCATCCTCACAAATTTTCCCCTATCATATCATTCTTTGATATCTCCTGGGTGAACCTTCTGCAATCATTTTTTGCATCTTTCGTATTTTTGGTATCTTAGGTCCAAAATTTGCGTATTCTGATATTTAAGTCTCTTCACACCTATCGAGACGAAGATATTCATCTTCATATCTCAGGTTAAAGAAAATTAAATAGGGACATCTATCATACCCCAATTTTTGACCTAATATACCACCTTACATTTGCATTACTGCATCACTAACAGTTCAGAACAGAATTAATCGGGTGTAGCTTCTATAGGTCAAAATTAGGGTTTCATTAATTTTTCATCTGATTCTAGAGGTAATCAATTAGGGTTTGAGTCTCACTCACTTAAATTGATATATCTTAATCAGATCATCAATCTCTGATCTTCAGATATCCATTTTTCCTCATGATCTATCAAGGATCGACCAATTAGGGTTTTCATCGAGGATAAGCAATCACTGGTTTTTTGATCAATGAATGACTTTTTTGCTTGGAGATTGATCTTCATATCTTCAATACAACATCTTGACCTAATTTCCTGATTCAAAACATCACAGAAATTCACATTTTTCATCCGTCCATTTCTGGATCATCTGATGAAATTTCATCTGCACTGAAAAGTCAAATTTTGACTTTTGGTCAACTTTTTCAAGACAAAACTTTTTCAATCATCAAAATACTTCAAATGATCCATCATGATCATAAAAAATCAAGAAATTTGGAAAAGTCAACAAAAAGTCAAAATTTTCAACACTTAGAAAAATTTTTCAAGTGTTAAAATTTCACATTTTTTCCTACTTTCATGGCACTTTTTCACATAGTTCCATTTGGAATTAGAAAAAACTCAAAACATGAAAGTTGTAGCCCTTGAAACAAGCTTTCCAAAATGTCCAATAACTTGCAAATCAATGGTGTCTAGCTATACTTTTGATTTTGAAACATAGAGCTCCAAAAGCCATGATTTTCAAGTACAACCTTCAAAATTACAAGTCATTTTTTGAGTTTTCTCCTTCTAGAAGCCTTGCCACCTAGCCAAGAAGGATAGAGCTGATAAAAATCAGATGGAAAGTAATTATGATGAGATAAGATCAAGTTGAGATTTAACCATGGTTAAAAGGAAGGTTCCTTTTGCATTTATGACAAAAATGACTTTCTTGCCCTCTAAGGCAAGTTGTCCAAATCCAAGCTAATCTTATTTGCTTGCTAATCTGATTTTTTGACCTATAAATAGAGGTCATGTTTGCCATTTGAGACTGTCATACCCCAAAATTTTCCCTCTTACTTCTCAAGACATTTCATACATCTATACTCAAGGATTCCTCAAGGGTTGATCATACAAACCCTCTCTTAGACAATCAACCCAAAACTAGGGTTTGGTATTTTTCAGATCAAGATGGACTTCCAAAAGCTCCAATGATCATCATGCCTCCTCATATGCTTCAAAGATTCTCCATGTCAAGTTTCAAGCCTCACAAGTCAAGTTTCCTCAAACAATTGCTCAGATGGTTGAAAATCAATTGTATTGGACAAAAAAGTCAACTGTGGTCAACATACAGTCAAACTTCCTGATTTTTGGTCAACATCCTCATTTTGAAGTTACATTCATCATTTGATCAAGGGTTGATCATGATTCATCAAGAAAACTCAAGATTTGCTCAAAAGTCAAACTTTCCAAATTAGGGTTTTTCAGTGAAAAGTCAACCAAACTTTGAATGAGCATAACTTCTTCATAATTTCTCAGAAATTTTTCCACCACCTCTTGTTTTGAAGGAAATTCAATTCTCTACAACTTCATGTCTCACAAGAATGTTCAAAAAATGCTTCATTTGGAAGGTATGGATCAAAACATTACAGGTCCTTTTCAAAGTCAACAAAAAAGTCAACTTTTTGTTTTGAAGATTTATTGAGCATGGAAACTCCAATTGAGATGAAACCAAAGAGGTTGGTTAGAGGACACTTAGAGCTTTCTGAAAAGTCCAAGAACATTCAAAAATGTGGAAAATTGAGCAAAATACACCATTCAGAAGTTGGGCATTTTTGAACAATTGCACAAAAGGAGATATTTGTCAAAATGCAATTTTTTCCAAATGGGCCTATAATTTTATGATCCAAACTTGATCATAATATTATTTGTGACCTATTGACACCTTGCCATGACCATATTTTATTTTATTGATTTATTTTTGAATTTAAAACCATTTAATTCAAATTTAAATTATATAAAATATGAAAATAAGATATATTTTCAAAAGGAGTGGATTTTTATCAAGCTTGAGGTCCAAGATAGCCCATGAAACATACCAAATTCGTGCTAGCCTCTCACATGGAAGGAAAATCAAATTTTCAAGAAATTTGATTTGATTTGAAAGAGAAAAATTTTGCATTCAATATCCAATCTTTTTTCACTCTCTTTACTCTCATATTTCACTCTATAAATACCAAGCAAGCTGCACAAGACAAGACACGAAACCCTAGCCCCATACACAACCCTTATTTTGCCAAAAAATTTCTCAAAGTTGTGAAATTCGGTTTTTTGCACCACTTTCAACCTCTCTCAACCATCCAAGCGTGTTCTGAGGTAATTTAGGTGAGTATGCATCATTGTTCATTTGAAACTGCTGAATCGAGCTACATACATTCATACATATTCAAACTTTTCTTGAAATTGCATTTTTATTATCCTTGTTTTAATCGATTCTAATGTTCTAATGTGTTCATGAGATGCTAAGGGATGGATCTGGGCAATCGTTTGTGAGTTTGAGCGTCAGAATCACATATTGCCATGTTTAGGGTTTAGGACCTGAAGCTTCAAGCCGAATATTCAGAGTATTTTCAATCGAAACTAATGGCACCATTGAACTCATGACCATCGAATTAGGTGAAATAGGTCTTTCTTTTGCTTTGATTCTCGTATTGCGAGTTGAAGATCGGGCTAGCGGAGAAGATGGCGGATAACTCAATGACTCGGTGAACCACGGTAGAAGGCGTGGCACTTTGGAGCGATCCGATTCGTTCATTCATAAGTGACTGGGCCCGGCTTGCTGACTGTGTTTGGAAAACATCCATGACACGTTACCACTTATATTCAATTGATTTCAATTTTACAAACACCAAATGCACGCTGGCGTAGTGGTTAAGGCATTGGTTTGGGAAGATGCTCTCCATGGTCCTGGGTTCGAACCTGGTTAGGACCAAATGTTTTTTCCTTTTACAAACTTAACTCTATTTTCATATTTTCTTATTTTCTTTAATGTTTTTATACTATTTAATTTATCTTCTAATATTTTTATCATGCATTTAAAAAACACCAAAAATATTTATTTTTTGCATACTCATCAGAAAAATGTTTATTTAATTTTTAAAATTAAAATTATTATTTTTGCATGCATATTTTATTTAATTCCTATTTTATCATTTAAATAGCTTTTAATTGATTTTTAATTATCAAATTAACTCCAAAAATTCCCAAAAAATTATTTTATCATATTAATGTCATTATTAGCATAAAAACTTTTTCTCATTCAAAAATACTTATTTTTACTAACATTTTCCTCTTATGCAATTTTCTTCCGTTTCCCGATTTTTCATCTGTTCACAGGTTATACCGTTTCGGACAATTTTTATTGCTTTTCTTTTCAAATTATGTAACTGCCTATGGGATGTAATAGTTTAATTAGGACTTTTATTTTCCGCACTTTCAATTATGTATCTGTCCCAAAGCCATGTAATAGCGTAGGATTTATCTTTCCGCACTTTACTTTCCGCAATTTAATTTCCGCACCCTATAAACTGCTAGTAATTAGGCGTGTATGGCAAGATAAAATTGGACATAGATCACTCATAATTTCAAGATAACATATCTGAATTGGACACACTTTTTTCACACATGCACCCCTTAGGGTAATTCTCTCGTTGCCTTCAATTCAAATGGTCAAGTCCTCGAGCGTGAGGTATCCTAGCACCGTTGCCTTCAAAACAAATCATCATAGTCCTTGATACAAGATCATAGACCCACGATGTCGCCTGAATACATGATCTTGACCCTCGATTGTTGCCCTACGAAAATGATGATAGTCCTTGAATGTGCTAGGATACTTCCTACAAGTTGCCTTCTCGACCACCCGATGTCCCTTCGAATGTCCTTCTACATCCAACGAATAGGGTTACCTACCAACTAATGGTATGGATAGCGCTATTCTAAGGAAAGTAAAACAACAAAACGACCAATTACGAGTAGGTAATAAGACTTTTAGTTGCTTGCTCTATCAAATACTTTTCACACCTCACACTTTTTCAAAGTTCAAACTCTTTTCAAAGCGAAACATTTCCGAACACTTTGTATACATTCCTACATGAATCATTACAAAGTCAAAGCGAAATGTCCTTTCAAAACATTTTGTCAAACACGAAAGCACAATTTTAAAGTGATCTAAGAGCAACTAAGAGCCGTAGATAACTACGGATGGAAAGGAGTGCTAATACCTTCCCTTTCATAACCTTCTCCCTTACTCGAGAATCTAACGAAGGTCTTTTCCTTCTTTTCACCTTCCCTTAATTGGATAAAAGAAAATTGGTGGCGACTCTTGCTATCCGCACATTGCGATACAAAAATCTCAAAGTCAGTTCACGTATTCTGAGCTGGCGACTACGAGGAGACACCTAAAGAGAGAATGCCTTAGGGATTCCTAGATCACCTTTATCGCTTTCTGTTTGACTTGCTTGCTTTATCTTTAAGGGTTGCTTGGGTATTATATTTGTGGGGGATCCTACACCCGGATCCGGGTTTCCTTTTAGGTAAGTAGCAATAATCATGGCGACCGTTAGACGTATATCAAAACGGTCAACATGATGGCTACGTTAGTGTGACACTTTGGATGTCCTGATACTCTTCATTTCAAAGTTGAGGATAGTATTTGGCTTCTGCGTGGTGTCATCAAGCACTAACTAAACTTTTAGAACCTTAATTGACCCATCTTGGCCATTAGAAGGTAGTGAGATGACCGGCTTTGGTGTAGACCGAGGTTGGCTGATACTCGATGCTACGCTCATTAAGATCAGACTTTTGGGATATTTTCGGTCGACCACTTGGTAGTCGTATTGAAATAAACGCCTACGAGAAAGATCAATGATATGAGATTCCTAGAACCCGGTTACTATTATAGGACAGGATGAACCAACTCAAACTTTTGGTGGGGTAATCACCTATGCCTCATGCAAGCCTTAAACCTAGGCTCATTGTGTGAATTGGTTGTGTGTGCTAAACATGACATCATGACATCATCGCATTGCATATCATATCTAACTATTTCAAGGACCTAGGGATTTATCTTTGCTCTGTTTTGTAGGGATTATGGCTTCTAGAAAGACTATCGAATCAACTTCATGGGTATACCTTCTCGGCTCAAAGAATTGGTTTGAAATTCCGATCATGCAGTTCATCAAAAGACATGGTTATCTACTTGACTTGGTTATCTCGGTTTGAAGAAGATATGATGCATGTCTTGTTCGATTCTTTGATCCGAAACACCATTGCTTTACATTCCCAGTTATCGATTAGTTCCTACCTTGGAAGAGTTCTCTAAGCTACTTGGGTACCTATTCTTGATCAAATGCCATTCACGGTTTAGAAAAGGTTCCTAAGTATGAAGACATTGCATCGACCTTACACTAAAGCGCTCGGACATTGAAGCCAATTGGGAAACTAGAGCGGAGTTAAGGGTTTACTTGCAAGTTCACGATAAAGCCAAAGTTCCTCAAAGTTATGAGTTTCCATGCATTTGAAGATATTGTGGCCTTGCTAATCTGTGGTTTGGTTCTATTCCCTAACTCGGATCAATTCATAGATGTCAACGCCATCAAGTTATTCCTTACCCGCAATCCAATGCCTACTTTACTTGGAGACATCCTACATTCTCTCCACACTCGTACTACTAAGAGACAAGGAACTCTCATGTGTTGCATACCGTTACTTTCCAGGTGGTTTATTTCGCACCTTCCTCCATCAGTTTTGAAGAACGAACAAAGGATGAAGTGGTCTCAAAGGCTAATGTCACTCTCTCATTTAGATATCCGTTGGAATCTTTTCTCCCAAAAGGACTTCACATTCATTGAGCGTTGTGGAGAATTCCCTAATGTACCACTTCTTGGCATAAGGGGAGGTATCACTTACAACCCTTCTCTAGCTCTACGTCAGTTTGGTTTTGCTCGAAGAGACGGTCCTCATGATATGCTTCTCCAAGATATTGTGTTCGAATACAATCACGATCTCCAGAATTACCGACGAAGGTTCATACACGCTTAGGGCATGGTAAAGAAGACTGACACCAACACTTTGGGACACCAAAACTCCATTTCTTGGAAACCTTACCTCAAATGGGTGAGAGCTCGAGCTCAAAACCTCATGATGCCATTCACGCTTGTTCTACCAGTAATTATGGAACCTGTTGCTATAGGTGACGTACCCCTATACTGTTCTCCATCCCGACATGCCTACTGATTTTGAAGACTTGAAGAGATCCTGGATTCAGCTCAAAGAAGAAAGGGATATATTCGAAGCTCAGTGCTATGCAAGCGAGAAGAAGGTACTAGAGTTGACCAAGCTACTTCACGAGGAGCGTAACATCAACGCCTACCTCGGCACCAAGAGGAAGCGCCCGTGGGAGACTTAGAGCTTTAGGATTATTATGCTTTTCTTTTATTATTTTGAACTATCTTTTGTACTTAAAAAGAAAAAGAATAAAAAGAGAACTAATAAATGTTTGTTCGTGCTTGTTTAACAAATTTAAATCTCTAAGGTCCTTGAAAACATTGCATTGCATTCGCATAAACATCGCATATCATAGCATAACATCTCATAACAGGTACATCGAAGATTGGTTTTCTCATTTTCTCGCTATCTATTTTAGCAGAAATGGCTCTTGAACAGTCTGTCAAAGATCTCCAGGTTCAGAATGCGTGAGTCTCTGCCGGAAGATCTCCAGGAGATGTTCACCAGCTTGGTCCAAGGCCAAGAAGATCTGAAGAAACTCATCAATAGAAAGAAGAGGGTCGTTGGTGTTCTCAACATGGGCAGACGTTACAAAGGTGGTCCTAAAGTGGTCAGCCGGATAGAGCTTTCAGAAGGAAGTGTCAAGAATGAGGGGAGTGTCAAGGGCAATGAAGAAGGAAGTCAGCGTGAGTTTGAGAAAGAGAGAGAAGATCACTATGATCATGACCAGTACTCTAATGAAGATGACAAGTACAAGCAACTTGAAGATCGATACGAATCTTGGAAAACTTTGAAGATGTCGGGGCTGAATTTTGATGATCGAGTCTTGTCCCAAGTGTGGTGATTCCTCCCAAGTTCAAAGTTCTTTATGCAAATATGATGGTATTTCCTATCCAGAAGTGCACTTGAAGTCCTATGAAGATCAACCCCCATGATGAGAAGTTGTGGATGCACTATTTTCAAGAGAGTTTGTCAGAACTCAATTGGTGGTATTATCAACTAGAAGGTTTGACTTAAATGACTTGGTGACTTGGAGTATGAGTACAATGCTGAATTGACACCCACTGCATGCAACTACAGAGCATGTCTATGGGTCGTGAGAAGTTCAAAGAGTATGCTCAAAATGGAGAGATCTAGCAGGAGTTCATCCACCCTTGTCCAATAGGGAGTTGGTTGATATGTTTATAGAACAACGTGGCCATTCTTCAATCATCGATCGAAATTCTTGACGGATTCAGGTTGATATTGATATTGACAGGAGGCGCATTGAAGCTGGTATCGGGAGCGGAAAGATTCATGTAAAGTCATCTTCAAATTCGCGAAGATCTTTTGGTGGTAAGAAAAAGCTAATCTGTATGGTCAAAAGATCCGAGCCAAGACCGACCTCAATCGTAAGGCGGTTGTGATCTCAATCCACGCATCGGTGAACCTCGGCGAGACAACAGCGTAGCGGGCAGCCACGAGGCGGTTCGAAGATCAACATGCCATTGTCGCAAGCCTTGCAACACATGTTGAAGCGAGATGATTACTTTGAAGGATCCTCCTCAGTGTCAACACTTCCTCTCGAGATACAATCCTAATGCTAAGTGTACTTACCACTCCAATAGCCCAGGGCACGACACTGACAACTGTTGGGCTCTGAAGAACAAGATTCAAGATATGATTGAAGCTAAGCAGATCGAGTTTGACCCTCCTGTTGAGACTCGGATGTGATGAAGCGCTATGCTAACCATGACAAGAGTTCCAATCTTTGTTGGAGAAGATACTTATGTCTTCAACATAGATGACTTGACCATTCCTCGATGGTTAAGAAGAATTTAACATGGCGGTGTCAATCCAGGATGCCTGAGAATTGCCGTTGGTGCCCATCTGCACGATGATTGTGCTTGGTTAAGAAGGCGTGTTCGGTGCATGATGGATAACCGTGAAATACTATTCCTAAAACCACTTGGAGAGTACGTGAAGATATGTCTAAGCTGAAGATCGAAGATGTGGATGAAACATACAGTCGTGTGGGATACCTGGGGCAGCCAAGTGGAAAAATGATTACATGGTGAAATACCTTGTTCAGAGCTACAAAATTCCTATTGAAGATGTTAAGGCAAACGGATGGGGTGACGACTTCCAGAAGACTATGTTGATGTTAACAAATAAAGTTTCCTCTGTGATCTTGTGCCTAGGGTGGCACCTCTCATCATTACTTCTCCAAGACCGTTCATTCTCTCGACAAGGCTATCCCTTGGAACTATGGGTCGATGTTTACTATCATGGCGTCAAGTAAGACCTCGACCATTGAATATCTTACCATTGAAGCTACCATTCGGCATTGACAACATCACGGATCGAGTAAGGTGACGAACGGAAGGTATTCTCTCAATATCTCCTTCCAAAAGACATGCGACTCATTCGCATTCGACTACTCAATCCATTCCCAAGCTAGAGGAAAGAACCCGAGACTCATCCTGCTCGACCGAAGTACCAAAGGTCTTGAAGACACCTCAAACAAGAAATGGAGAAATGCGAAGATCATCAAGAAGAGTGACTACAATGTTGTGGAGCAGTTGGGATGAGACTCCATCCAAGATATCCATGCTTGCTACTGCTCTTGTGCTCACGAGGCTCATACTAACACCTTGGTGAAGTTTACGAAGAATGCTCACGTGCCGCAAGACACTACTCGACGATTTGAAGTTTGTATTGCTAGCTGGCAACAACAGCCTAGGCTTCGATGCGATTTGACTCTGGGAAGAAACTGACAAAAGCCTTGCACATCTACGTTGAATGCAAGGCACTACATTGTCTCATGTTTTGGATCTGGTTACGCTCTGAATATCCTTACAGAAGGCGCTTTTGATCGACTTGATGTTGAAGGGTTGGTCCTAAAGCATTGATATAATTGTGAGAGCTTTGATGGTTCCAAGCGAACGCTTGGAGAGCTCATTACACTGTTAAAGTGGTTCCCGGACTTTTGACTCCACTTTTTTTTCATGGACATCCGTCCAACTTATTCTTACCTACTTGGGCGCCCTTGGATACATGGGGCGAGGCACCTCTCTACTCAAAAGCTGAAATACCGGTGAATGGGAAGGTTGTTCACGATGTGGTGAAGAAGAGTATAGTCGATCATCTGATCATTCGATACCTCGAGTAGAGGTGAATTCTTTGAGACTCCTGTCAAGCTTTTGAAACAATCCCGAGTCATGCACATTGACTCTCCCGTCCTCCTAAGTTACCTGAGTTCCGCCTAGGATGGCCTCATTGAAAGATGCTCAATTTCTTGTTGAAGAGGAGGTAGTGCTATTTGGGGACAGCTCCACGATCTCCTTTCAAATCAAAGTGGTTTAGGCTTCACCATCAAAGGTCGGGAAGATGATCTGCCGTGACGTGCCAACATCACTCCGCATCGGCAGTGGAATCCATGTTATGAAGGCAGCGACAACGACTTGACGCCAGCCGTGGATCTTCGACTCCAGCAGGACTCGGCAATTGGAAGTGAAGGCGTCATACCAATCTCCTTTAGGCAGGGGTAATTGCTCTTGTTTTGTTTTGCTTCGTGTTTTCTATGTTTTGAACAATAAACTCTAAAGCCTAGTGCCTTGGGGCATCATGGCTCGTTCGTGAGGTTATTATACATCATTTGCATTTATTCAATAAAATCGTTGGACTTTTGCATTTAATTATTTCTTTCTTTTACTTTATCACTTTAAACTATGTGTTTCTTACACACACCCGTGATACTGCTGAATCACTCTGAATCTCGTTGATATCTGCTATGCTATTGCTAAATATGACTTCGATAATCCGATCTACCAAGCGAAGGCGAGTAGGAAGATTGTGAAGTGGAGAACTTGTCAAACTACTCAGCCAAGAAGAATGAGTTATCTGACCGCCAAAAGTCGATTGAGATTGTGAATTTGAGCTTGATGAAGGCGAGAAAAGAGATCAAGATAGGAGGCGGGTCTTGAGAACAATGTCAAAGAAAGGTTGATTAGGATGCGAGACTATATTGAGGTTTTCTTGGTCATATGAAGACTTGAGGTTTAGACATTGACATTTGGTACACGATTCTGCAAACAAAAGAGGTTTTCTCGGTGAAACAAAAGGTTCGCATGCGTCTGAGATATCACGAAAATTAAAGCGAAGTTATAGGCAGTTCAACGCCGAGTTTCTTATTTGTTACTTCTTATCCGGATGGGTTGCAAACGTAGTACCCGTACCCGAAGGATGGCAAATGCAGTGTGTGGATTACGAGGAGATACGAACAAAGGCGAGTGCGAAGCGATTTTCCACTCCTGTTGATGTTACGGTTGACAACACACAACATAAGGTTTTCTCCTTTATGGATGGTTTCTCAGTTTAATCAGATCAAAATGGCTCCGAACATGGAAGACTACTTTTATTTTGATGGGGTACGGTACTGGTCATGCCGTTCGGTTTGAAGAGAGCGGGCGCCCGCCCGGTGCTATGGTGACATTATTCATGACGCAGTCCATCGAGATATAGAGTCTATGTCCGCGACGCGATAGCTCGATCTGGGCAGAAGAACATCTTGATCATTTAGGAAGCTGTTTGATTTGAAAAATGCAGACTAAGACTTAATCCACCGTGCACTTTGGTCGGATCAGGAAAACTACCAGGGTTTGTTGTCATTGGTAAAGGTATTGAGGTTGACCATGAAGGTTAAAGCTATTCAAGAGATGCCAACTCCCTTTTGAGAAGGAAGTCGGAGGTTTCTTGGGCCAATTGAATACATTGCGGATTCATTGCCCATCTATGCTGCTGTGAGCCAATCTTCAAGTTAAAGAAAGATCAAGTAGTGGAATGGAATGGCGATTGCGGATCGCTTTGACAAAATCAAGTACCTAGAATCCTCTATCCGATGCATGCTTGAAGAAGACCTCTTATCATGTACTTGTGAGGTGTTAGAGAACTCAATGGGGTGTGTGTTGGGGCAACATAGCGAGTCTGGTCGAAAAGAGTATGCAATATACTACCTTAGCAAAAGTTTACATTTGTAGAAACAAGATACTCACATTTCAAGAAAACTTACACCGCTTTGGCTTGGTGCTCGTCGACTAAGGCGGTATATGTTGACTCACACTACTTATCGATTTCTAAGATGGATCGATAAAATACATATTTCATAACCAGCTCTCCGGAAGAATAGCAAGATGGCAAATGATCTTGACGAATATGACATCGATACACCTCTCGAGAAAGCAATCAAAGTGTAGTAGCCGATCATTTGGCTCATCAGTATGCTATCGATCTATAGTTCAATTTCCGGATGAATGTTTTGCTAATTCACAGTTAGCGAAGAACGAGGCCGGACGAAGGACTGAACAAGGATCCGATGGACCATGGTCTTTGATGGAGCCTCAAGCGCCTTGCATGGCATTGGCGCCATCATTATATCCCTACAAGCGGACCACGCCTTTCACATGATTATGTTTGATTGCACTAACAATGGTTGAATCGACGTGCATCGGGGTTAAAGGCGCTATTGACCTAAGAATCAAATTCTTGCAAGTGTGTGGAGACTGTTTGGTGATCAGTGATTAAGGCGAGTGGGATCTGAAGCATCCGAATCTCATTCCATATCGAGCATGTTTTGAGTTTGGTCCCTAGCGAAGATCACTTTCAATCATTCCACGAGAGAAATCGGTTGGCGAATACGTTAGCTACTATGTCATCTATGTTCAGGTCGGATGGGACAGCGAGGCTCCCCGTCATCATTGAGAAGTTTGGCGAGACAACATTGTTATGACTTGATACGAAGAAACCTTGGTACTATGGCGTGAAGAGGTATCTTGAGACCGGGAATATCCAGCGAGGGGCATCATCAACGATAAGAGTTTTGAGAAGGTTCGCATCAAATTCTTCCTCAGCATGACATCTTATACAAGCGCAAACACGATTTGTGCTTACTCCATTGTGTGAACAGGAAAACAGCGGAACATTATGGAAGAATTACGGCGCGTTTGGTACCTCCGGTGGACATCACGATGGCTAAGAAGATTACGAGCGAGGTTACTATTGGTCCACCATGGAAGATGATTGTCATCGCTCGATCTTGTCACAAATGCAGTTATCTGAGACAAAGTGCACGTACCTCCAGTACCTCTGAATGTTCTAACGGCTCCTTGGCCTTTAATGTGGGGCATTGACATGATCGGAGAAATCAAGCCTGACTTCCAACGGACATCGTTTCATCCTTGTGGCAATTGACTATTTCACCAAGTGGGTGAAGCGACCTCGTTGGCATGTTACCAAGAATGTTGTGGCTCGATTCATCAAGCATAATCTTATCCGGTATGGCACTCGAAAGGATTATCATGAATACGGCTCTAATCTCAACAATAAAATGATCACGAACTCTTACGCGGTTCAAGATCAAGCATCTGACTCTTCTCCGTATCGGCCTAAGATGAATGGCCTGATGGAAGCACCAATAAGAACATTAAAGATTATACAGAAAATGGCGGTGACTTACAAAGATTGGCATGAGATGTTACGTTGCTCTTCATGGTTATCGCACTGATCTGACGAACATCAGGGCAACCTTCTCTCTTGTATATGGTATGGGCGGTCCTACCATGAGATTCAGATACCCTCTACGAGAGTCCTCCGGGGCGCGAGTTAGCGAATGATTGGATCGGACACACCTGACCAGGATCAATTTGATTGATGAGAATGACTTCATCCATGCTGTGGACAGATCTATAAAGCGAATGATCAGGCGTTTAACAAGAGGTCGCAAGGTCTACCAAGTCGGTGATCTAGTGATCAAAAGCATCATTCTTCCTGAGGTGATCGAGGGCAATGGACTCCACCTAGGGGACCATTTGTAGTCAAGACAGTATTTTCCAGTACTTAGCACCATGGATGGTGAAGACTTCCCGTGTGACGCCGACATAGTCAAAAATATACGCATAAAAGAGACCAGCTAGATCGGCGAACCTAGGCAAAATAAGGGCATCTGGCGAAAAAGGGTTCGGGCAAAAGTTAAGGATATATACAAAACATACACAGCGGTCGAAAACGAAAAGGCGGCTTGGGCAGAAAGGGCATCGGTGAGAAACCCGAAAGGCGGTCTAGGCAAAGTTAGGGATTTAAATCGATATAGTGGATCACCTATCCGGACTACTATCAACATTCAAGGTTCAAATGGCGAAATTAATTCCTCATTTCTCTTGACAGCAAGGAGATGAGATAGTAAATATATACTAGTAGTTGAACTTAACGAGATTGTTTCCATAGCTTTTTTACTTTTCTTGTGTACAAACTACTTGGCCATCGCACCTTTCAAATTAATACAAGTTCTTTCTCTTTACAATTTTCACTTGTTGTTTGCATAAAGTCCAACGTTTGCTTTGAATGATTATATGCATCGACAATAAAATCTATTCTAAGCATGTGAAAAGTGAACATACAAAGTAATTACTCTGAGACTCTAGGAATTGAGATGGCAATGAAAGTCACCAAAACATTCCCTACGAGCATAATCCCCACGCGAGGTGTCACTCACCCTCACCTCCCCCAGCGGAGTATATGTTAGTCCCAGTGTGATTCCTCAGCTAAATCATGTTACATTCGAGTCTCAGCTTGATGTGATTCATCACAGTATCCCAATGAGAATATCTCTAAATCATCATTCCCAGGCCCGTGATATCGAGACTTGAAACTTGGTCGATAGTGCATCGAGAAACCTACATCTTTATTCCCAGCCAGAGATTTCAGCGGGCTCGAGATCCTTCTAACCCGGTCTCAGCTACTCAAATACTCAATGGGATTTTATGCAGGACCCCGATGAAGCGCATCCTAAATTATTCCCCAGCAGGATTCATACACAAGATCCTAAGCAGCACGTCTCCCGATCCCTAACACCTTCAGTAACATCCAGACCCAAGACTCGGTCAGATAGTGCATGGAGAATCAAGGTTATCTTTCTTCTCGGAAGCCATCATCCCAAGCGGAAGTCAAAATCCTAAGCGGAACATCCGCATCTTCTTCAAGATGGATATGTTTTGAAATACCGAACATCTATCATTCATACATTACTCATAAAAGTCATAGTTTGTGCACATATCATTCATACACATCGTCATGCATCATACTTTGCATAAAACTAACGATATTCTATCAAGGTTTCTTTGTTTTTTTCCAAGCAGGTGAAAATCATAGAAACAAACGGGTCCGGTTTTATGCGAGCGGACGGAAAACTATCTGCCGCTGGAGTTGTCCTCCGACAGCTGTCGAGTTAATGCAGAAGCCGAACGGGAAACTATCGAGCACCGCCTAGTTGTCCTCGACAGTGGTCCGGATTAATAGAACCCGATGGAAAACTATCTGAGCGACCGCCCTATTTGTCCTCCACAAGCTGGTCCAAGATTAATGCCGAAGCTAGGCGGAAAACTATGAAAGGCGCCCTCGTTGTCCTCCGACAACGGATCCGGAGATTAATACCCGAGCTTGACGGGAAAACTATCGAGCGATCAAGTTATCCTGATAATAGGCATTGGATCAATACCTAAAGCACAACAGGCTATCCACATTTTCCAGCTACTATCCTGAGTAATGCGAAGATGTATGGTCTCTCTTGTATCAATGACTGAGTCGGTACTCGGTTTGCCTTGGATAACATCTTAATCTGCATATTTGGTTAAAAACCAATACAAACCAATCTTCATTCAAAGATGAGCACGAAGTCTAGCGTCGACTCGCGGATGGCATCTTAAGTCATATCCATTCCACTTCCAAGTGTCTCTGAGCCTAGCGTATGGCTCACTCCCAGCATTGATCTTTTAGATGGCATCTTAAGCCCATCTCCAGCGGTCCCTCCTATCAGACGGCGTTCTTAGGTCTAGCGTCGACTCATTCCCCATGAAGTCTCCACCTTCTCCAAATGGCATCTGTAAGCCCATTCCGCATCGTCGGCGAGTGCAAATTTTCAGGTGTACTCGAGTGTTCAATCATCTTCTACCTCCAGGTCACGAAAGGCAGACACGCCAATCTAACCCTTCCAGTATAAGAAGATTGAACAGGGGCAGCTGTCATACTCCAAAATTTGCCCTCTTACTTCTCAAGACATTTCATACATCTATACTCAAGGATTCCTCAAGGGTTGATCAGACAAACCCTCTCCTAGACAATCAACCCAAAACTAGGGTTTGGTATTTTTCAGATCAAGATGGACTTCCAAAAGCTCCAATGATCACCATTCCTCCTCATATGCTTCAGAGATTCTCCATGTCAAGTTTCAAGCGTCACAAGTCAAGTTTCCTCAGACAATTGCTCAGATGGTTGAAAATCGGTTGTATTGGAAAAAAGTCAATTATGGTCAACATGGTCAAACTTCCTGATTTTGGTCAACATCCTCATTTGAAGTTACATTCATCATTTGATCAAGGGTTGATCATGATTCATCAAGAAAGATTTGCTCAAAAGTCAAACTTTCCAAATTAGGGTTTTAGGTGAAAAGTCAACAAACTTTGGTGAGCATAACTTCTTCATACTTTCTCAAATTTTTCCACCACCTCTTGTTTTCAAGTAAATTCAATTCTCTACTTCATGTCTCAAGAATGTTCAAAAATGCTTCATTTGGAAGTATGGATCAAAACATTCTGAGTCCTTTTCAAAGTCAACAAAAAGTCAACTTTTGTTTGAATTTATTGAGCATGGAAACTCCAATTGAGATGAAACCAAAGAGGTTGGTTATAGGACACTTAGAGCTTTCTGAAAAGTCCAAGAACATTCAAAAATTTTGAAAATTGAGCAAAATACACCATTCAGAAGTTGGGCATTTTTGAACAATTGCACAAAGGAGATATTGTCAAAATGCAATTTTTTCAAATGGGCCTATAATTTTATGATCCAAACTTGATCATAATATTATTTGTGACCTATTGACACCTTGCCATGACCATTTTATTTTGAATTTAAAACCATTTAATTCAAATTTAAATTATATAAAATATGAAAATAAGATATATTTTCAAAAGGAGTGGATTTTTATCAAGCTTGAGGTCCAAGATAGCCCATGAAACATACCAAATTCGTGCTAGCCTCTCACATGGAAGGAAAATCAAATTTTCAAGAAATTTGATTTGATTTGAAAAGAAAATTTTTATTCAATATCCAATCTTTTTCACTCTCTTTGCTCTCATATTTCGCTCTATAAATACCAAGCAAGCTTTGCACAAGACAAGAACGAAACCTAGCCCCATACCTGACCTTATTTTGCCAAATTTTTCTCAAAGTTGTAAATTCAGTTTTACTTTGTAGCCACCAACCTCTCTCAACCATCCAAAGCGTGTTCTGAGGTAATTTAGAGTGAGTATGCATCATTGTTCATAATGAAGCGCACTGATCGAGCTACATACATTCATAGCAAACTTTTCTTGAAATTGCATTTTTATTATCCTTGTTTTAATCGATTCTAAGCGTTCTAATGTTCATGAGATGCTAAGGGGATGGATCACGGGCAATCGTTGTGAGTTTGAGCGTCGAGAATCACATATTGCCATGTTTAGGGTTTAGGAGCTGTGAAGCTTGAACTGAGATATTCTGGTGTTTTCAATGAAACTAATGGCACCATTAACTTCATGACCATCGAATTAGGTGAAATATGTCTTTCTTTGCTTTGATTCTCGTATTTTGCGAGTTGAAGATCGGGCTGGCAGAAGATTGCCAGGCCGTTCGCGGCTCAGCGAACCGGTGACTGGGCGTGGCACTTTGGGCGATCCGATTCGTTCATTCATAAGTGGCGGGCCCGGCTTCTTGTGTTTGAAAACATCCATGACACGTTACCACTTATATTCAATTGATTTCAATTTTACAAACACCAAATGCACGCTGGCGTAGTGGTTAAGGCATTGGTTTGGGAAGATGCTCTCCATGGTCCTGGGTTCGAACCTGGTTAGGACCAAATGTTTTTTCCTTTTACAAACTTAACTCTATTTTCATATTTTCTTATTTTCTTTAATATTTTTATACTATTTAATTTATCTTCTAATATTTTTATCATGCATTTAAAAAACACCAAAAATATTTATTTTTTGCATACTCATCAGAAAAATGTTTATTTAATTTTTAAAATTAAAATTATTATTTTTGCATGCATATTTATTTAATTCTATTTTATCATTTAAATAGCTTTTAATTGATTTTAATTATCAAATTAACTCAAAAAATTCCCAAAATTATTTTATATATTAATGTCATTATTAGCATAAAACTTTTCTCATTCAAAATACTTATTTTACTAACATTTTCCTCTTATGCAATTTTCTTAGTTTCGAGTTTTCCATCATTCACGAGTTTATATCATTTCGGACAATTTTATTGCTTTTCTTTTCAAATTATGTAACTGCCTATGGGATGTAATAGTTTAATTAGGAATTTTATTTTCCGCACTTTCAATTGTATATCCCAAAGCCATAATAATAGTAAGTTTATCTTCCGCGCTACTTTCGCAATTTAATTTCCTTTATATTTACTTCTAGTAATTAGGCGTGTATGGCAAGATAAAATTGGACATAGATCACTTATAATTTCAAGATAACATATCTGAATTGGACACACTTTTTTACACATACCCCTTAGGGTAATTCTCTCTCGTTGCCTTCTGAATTCAAATGGTCGAGTCCCTTGAGCGTAGAGGTATCCTAACACCCGTTGCCTTCAAAACAAATCATCATAATTCGCCGATACAAAGATCATAGACCCGCGATGCTTAGCCTAGAATACATGATCTTGACCCTCGATTCATTGCCCTAC
>CM038794.1:69281414-69370308 GCA_021764765.1 Vicia sativa
TGCTCGCTACGCAAATGCTTTTCACCTCACACTTTTGTCAGTTCAAACTCTTTTCAAAAGCGAAACTTTTCGAACACTTTGTATACGATTTCCTACAAGATCATTACAAAGTCAAAGCGAAATGCCTTTTCAAAACATTTTTGTCAAACACCTGAAAGCCTGATTTTAAGTGATCTAGAGCAACGCTAAGAGCCCGTGGATAACTACGGATGGAAAGGGGTGCTAATACTTCCCTTCCCATAACCATTCTCCGTGCTCGGAGAATCTAACGAAGGTCTTTTCTGTACTTTACCTTCATAATTGGATAAAAATAAAAGTCGGTGGCGACTCTTGCTATCCTTGTTCGATAGAAAAACTAAAAAGTCGGTTCACCATCGATATCTCGGACATTCATCCAAGGAAAAAGCCATCTCTTGGGAAATGCCCAGAGTCCACAGAGTGGCTATTGACAACATATCATTCCACCACCACGAGATGCAGCGGGTGGAAATATGTGTGCTTGAAAGGATTGCTACGGAAGGGAGGCGAATAAGAGTGCCTTGAGTGCAAGGTTGTTGATCACGATTAAAGCGGAGACTAATAATGAAGCTGTGGTGAAGTTTTCAAACTACTATGATGTCTTTGGTGACGGGTTCATTGTGAACTTGTCAAGTGGTTGTGGTGATGGGAGGTGCAGTTATAAGGCGTGTATGTAAGGGGGAGAAAAGTAAAGTTCTCTCCAAGTGTGATCAACAGATTCTTGGGGAGATCAGATGATGCTCAACTAGAGCTTGAGGCCGATAACCGTCATCGAACAATCAACGCTAGCGGTGTGAAGCATTAGCCTACGAGGGAAAACTCACAGCCGACAAGCGGCGTCAAATTTTCCATCACACACAAAATAGGTCTTCTTCTTCGGGTTCCAACAAATCACAAGTCAACCATCTCTATTGGACTGGGAAGATTCATATTTGCAGTGGGTACTCAAGAAAAATTTGATTATGGAACCTACATTTTTGAGCAAAGCCTCAAACATGCTGAAAGCTATGCAATCAAAGGACCAATAGCCTTTCCCTCCCTCCTGTGTGGAATTATAATGGATCAATATCCTGATATTCCGGTTGAAAGAATCTGATACAGTTTGCAAAAGAGCCCCTACACTTGGATTTCATTACAAGCTCTTTCAAGAAAGACATGTCCCAGACATTTTCATGACATCTGGTGAGACATCCAATGTTAAGGCAAATTCTCAGAAGGCAAGCACATTTGTCTTGAAAGCAACTGCAAGGAGCTTGAAGCAAGGAATAAAGCCTTGAAGAATGATCTCTCATTGGAAAAGGGCAGGACACATAGGTTGAGGATGAAGGTTAGGTGAGTGATGGTGATCGTGATGAGGTTGGATGTGGAGCTGAAGGAAGTTCTGAAGATGCTTCTTTCCATAGTGTTTCTTCAGGAGAAGAAAGCACTTGAGCTGGAGACCTATTCTTGTTGATTCTTGTTTCTGTTTTGTTGTTTTGTTGACTTTGTTATGCTATTTCCTTAATTTTTTTGGATAATTGTATTAGTTTGACAGAGTTGTAACTTTAACTGATGGTACATTTTATATATGATGAATGTTGGGGCATTTGTACTGGTTCCTTTGGCCCTTTTGAGGCTAAAAAGGGGGAGAAGTATATGTGGGCAATTGGGGCAATTGTATGAAAAATTATGCAATTGGGGAAATTGTATGAAAAATTATGGGTAGAATTTATCTTCTCTAGGATCTGGTTTTTAAGCTTAGGATAGCTTAGACTAGTCTGTTTTCTTATGCTGCATGGGTACTCTGTTAACTTAGTTTGTTTTAGCCAAAAAATGTGCCAAAGGGGGAGTTTGTAAGTGTTTTAAGTTGGCATTAATTTTTGGTAAAACTAGACTATGGCAATGTCTTGATAAATGTCATGACATTCAGAGATTGAAGATAAATCCTACATGAGAAGGATGTTTAAGTACAGCTCGAGGCTGGAAGCAAATCTTGTCTGGAATTACAGTTTGACAAATAACGGATGTTATGACGTTACGTGTGACATTCTTGAATCTGTTTTTCTGAGTTTTGGGAAGTTTGTTGAGTTGTTTTATTATTGTTATATGTTATTATATTACATGCTCACATGGCTAAATTGGTTAATCTTAGTTAAACACGAATTGGTTGTTGAAAAGACCAAGTCTTTAGGATTAATTAAGTGAACCTAGCTATTATTATGGAAGCCAGCGAAGTTTAGGATTGCTTCTATAATAGGAAAAGATCCCTACTTTGATGCGCCTCTTGACTGTATTGAAGATTTAGCAGGTTGTATTAGGTAATTCTAGTTACTCTTGTGAGCCAAACAATTATCAATTAATAAGTGCTTTGGACTAGGATTTGATTGTAAGGGTAGTTTATCACTCAAAGCTTTGAAGCACGATTGTTGTGTCTCTTGATTAAAGTTTTGAAGCAAAATCAAGTTTGTTTATTGAAGAGTGTCTTCACAATTCAATTAATCAATAAGTTGATATCACTTTGTGATTGAGGGGAGTGAGTAGGAACTCGGTCTAAGTAGGACTTAGATTGAAGTTGCATTGGGTAGTTTTAAGTGAAGGAGATAAAGCTGGTTGGTTTATTCACGATTAATTCTACTAATAGTGAATTTCCTCCTGGCTTGGTAGCCCCGAATGTAGGTGTAGTTACACACTGACTGAGGTAAACAACTTTGTTCTTTTCTTGTTGTTTGAATTTATTGTGTGAATTGTTAATAGAGTGTCGAATCTTGTGTCATAACATTCTACTGTGACATCACGTGTCTGCTGCAGGGAAATTCGATGATGAGAGGTGCCACTCTAGGCTCGGGATCGGAGAGAAATCCTTATTGTGTTAACATCAGCATAGTCTTACGAAATCGTCCATTCGGTTGCCTTAACATCTTCAATAGGAATCTTGTAGCTTTCGGGAACAGTATACTTCACCGTATAATCAAACTTTCCACTTGGCTTCCCCAAGGTATCCCAAACACGAGTACGGTTCCTCCATCTTGATCTTGATTTCTTAGACATGTCTTCACAGATTCTCCACGGTGATGGCTTCAAAAATAGCAATTAATTATCCATCATGCACTTTGGATACGTCTTCTCAACCAACCAATCGTCGGTGTGAGACGGGCACTGTGATAATTCTCTGGGCATCCTGGATTGACACCAGCTTGCAGCAAATTCTTCTTAACAGTCATCTATATTAAAAACATAAGCGTTCTTGTCAATAGCATTGGAACTTTTGTCATGGTTAGGCATAGGCGCGTTGATCACATTCAGTCTCAGCGGAGGTCAAACTCAATCATTTGACCTCGATCATATCTTGAATCTTGTTCTTCAGAGCCCAACAATCATCAGTGTTATGTCCTGGGCTGTTGGAGTTGTCAGCACACTTAGCATTAGGATTGTATCTTGGGGAGGAAGTGTTGACGTTTTGAGGAGGATCCCTCAAGGTAATCAGCTCTGCTTTCATCATGTGTTGCAAGGCTTGTGACAATGGTATGTTGATCTTAAATGCTATCTTAAGTGGCGCGTTCTGGTTGCGTTGTCTCTGAGGTTGTCTTGATGTAGGATTGGAGATCCTGCGCCCCTTGATTGAACACGGTTGGTCTTGGCTCGACTTTTACGACCATACGGCATTGGCTTCTTTCTTACCACCAAAAGATCTCTTGCGGCATTTGTGGATGACTCTACGAATCTTCCACTCTTGATACCTCTCATCGCTTTCTGTAAGTATCATTTCGGTGAATCCGGTGAGAATTTCAATCGGATGATTGAAGAATGGGCTGTCGGTGTTCCATAAACATATCACCAACTACCTATTAGACAAGGGTGGTTGAACTACTGCTGCTAGATCTCTCCATTTACGAGCATACTCTTTGAACTTCTCATCGACCCATGACATGCTCTTGTAGTTGCATGCGGTGGGTGCCAATTCACATTGTACTCATATTGCTTGTAGAAAGCATCGCTAAGTCACTCAAAGTCTGAGATATGGTCCTCTTGATAATACCACTCCAATTGGGTTCGGACAAACTCTCTTGAAAATAGTGCATCCACAACTTTCGTCATCGGTGTGGGGTTGATCTTGAACATAGGACTTCAAATCAGACTTTGGACAAGAAATGCCATCATACTTGGCAAAGTAGGAACTATGAACGGGAGGAATCACTACACGAGGACAAGACTCGGATCATCAAAATTCAATACGACATCTTGGTTTTCCACATCATTTAGGCGGTCTTCAAGTTGCTTGTATTTGTCATCCTAAAATCTTGATCATTCTCATAAGCTTCTTCCTTCTTCTGGGCTCATTGGTCATCTCAGTTGCCCTTGACACTTCCCTCAGTCTTGACACTCCCTTCTGAGAACTCTATCCGGCTAACCACTTTAGGACCACCTTTGTGACGCATTCCCATGTTGAGAACACCAATGGCCTTCTTCTTTTTGTTGATGAGCTTCTTCATATCTTCTTGGCCTTGGACCAAGCTAGTGAACATCTCACGGGCCAGGCATTTTGAGCACGGAGATCTTTGTGATCATTCAAGAGCCATTTACGCTAAAATAAATGCGAGAAAATGGAAAACCGATCTTCAATGTACCTTATGAAATGTTATGCTATGATATGCGATGTTTATGCGAATGCAATGCAATGTTTTCAAGGACCTTAGGAATTTAAATTTGTTAAACAAGCATGAATAAACTTTATCAGTTCTCATTTTATTCTTTCTCTTTTTAGTACAAAGAAAGACAAAATAAAACAAAAATCCTAAAGTTCTAAGTCTCCATGGCTTCCTCTTGGTGCGAGATAGGCGTTGATGTTCCGCTCCTCGTGAAGTAGCTTGGTCAACTCTAGTACCTTCTACCGCTTGCATAGCATAAGCTTGAATGTATCCTTTTTCTTTAATTGAATCCGGGATCTCTTCAAGTCTTCAAAATCGGTAGGCATGTCGGGATGGAGAAACGAGTATAGGGTCGTCACCTATAACGGGTTCCATAATTACTAGAAGAACAGTGAATGGCATCATGAGGTTTTGAGCTCGAGCTCGCACCCATTTGAGGTAAGGTTCCCAAGGAATGGAGTTTTGGTGCCCCAAAGTCGTGGTATCATTCTTCTTTACCATGTATGTGAACCTTAATCGGTAATTACGGAGATCGTGGTTGTAGTCGAACACAATATCTTGGAGAAGCATATCATGAGGACCATCTCTTGAGCATAACCAAACTGACGAGCTAGAGAAGGGTTGTAGGTGATACCTCCCCTTATGCCAAGGAGTGGTACATTAGAGAATTCTCCACAACGCTCAATGAATGTGAAGTCCTTTTGATAGAAAAGACACCAATGGATATCTGAATGAGAGAGTGACATTAGTTTTTGAGACCACATCAACCTTTGCTCGTTCTTCAAAACTGATTGAGGAAGGTGCGAAATAAACCACCTAGAAATTAGTTTTTGATAGTACGAGTGTGGAGAGAATGTAGGATGTCTCCAAGTAAAGTAGGCACTGGATTACGGGTAAGGAATATCTTGATAGCGTTGACATCTATAAATTGATCCGAGTTAGGGAATAGAACCAAACTATAGATTAGCAAGGCCAAGATGTCTTTGAATGCATGGAAACTCATGGCTTTGAGGAACTCTCGGGCTTTCTTTATTAGGAACTTAGCAAGTAAACTCTTAACTCCGCTTCTTGTTTCCCAATTGGATTCAATGTCTGAGCCCTTTAGGTGTAACGCTGATGCGATGTCTTCGTACCTAGGAACCTTTTCTAAACCGGTGAATGGCATTTGGTCAAGAATAGGTATCCCAAGTAGCTTAGAGAACTCTTCAAGGTAGGAACCAAGCGATAATCAGGAATGTAAAGCAATGGTGTTTGGATCGAAGAACTAGAATAAGACATGCATCATATCTTCTTCAAAACAGAACAACCAAATCAAGCAGATAACCATGTCTTTTGATGAGCGAGCATGATCGGAATTTCGAAACCAATTCTTTGAGTTGAGAAGGTACACCCATGAAGTTGATTCGGATAGTCTTTCTAGAAGCCATAATCCCTACAAAGCAGGCAAAGATAAATCCCTAGGTCCTTGAAATAGTTAGAAATGATATGTAATGCAATGATGTCATGATGTCATGTTTAGCAAACCTGAACAATTCACACATAGCCCTAGGTTTAAGGCTTGCATGAGGTATAGGTGATTACCCTACCAAAAGTTTGAGTTGGTTCATCCTTTCCTATAATAGTAGCGGGTTCTAGGAATCTCATATCATTGATCTTTCTCGTAGGCGTTTATTTCAATACGACTACCAAGTGGTCGACGAAAATATCCCAAAAGTCGAACTTAATGAGGCGTAGCATGTCAGTATCGACCAACCTCGGTCTACACAAAAGCCGCCATCTCACTACCTTCTAATGGCAAAGATGGGTCAATTAAGGTTCTAAAAGTTGAGTTAGTGTTTATGACACCATGAAGCCAAATACTATCCTCGACTTGGAAATGAAAGTATCAGGACATCAAGTGTCATACTACGTAGCCATCATGTTGCCGCGTTCGGTATCGCCTAACGATGTAGCGATCTATCTCTACCTAAGGAAACACGGATCCGGTGTAGGATCCCCACAAGCATATAATACCCAAGCAACCCATAAAGATAAAGCAAACAATCAAGCAATCGATAAAGTGATCTAGAAATCCCTAAGGCATTCTCTCTTTAGGGTGTCTCCCAGTAGTCGCCCGATTCTACATGTCGGTGAAGCCCGACTTTGAGATTTTGTATCGTAAAAGTCTGAGATAGCAAGAGTCGCCGACTTTTCTTTTATCAATTAAGGAAGGTGAAAACAAGGAAAAAGACCTTTGTTAGATTCTGAGTAAGGGAGAAGGTTATGAAAAGGGAAGGTATTAGCACCCATTTCCATCCGTAGTTATCTACGGGCTCTTAGTTGCTCTTACCTCACTTTAAAAATTGTTTTCTGTGTGTTTGACAAAAATGTTTTGAAAAAAAGCATTTCGCTTTGACTTTGTAATGATTCATGTAGGAATGTATACAAAGTGTTCGGAAATGTTTCGTTTTGAAAAGAGTTTGAACTTTGAAAAAAATGTGTGGTGTGAAAAGTATTTTGATAAAGCAAGCAACTAAAAGTCTTATTACCTACTCAGAATGGTCGTTTTCGTGTTATTTTACATTCCTTTAGAATAGCGCTATCCATACCATTAGTTGGTAGGTAACCCTTTTCGTAGGCAACAATCGAGGGACGAGATCATGTATTCGTAGGCGACATCGTGGGTCTATGATCTTTGTATCGAAGGACTATGATGATATGTTTGTGAAGCGGTGCTAGGATACCTCTACATTAAGGACTTGACCATTGTAATCGAAAAACGAGAGAGAATACCTAAAGGGTGCATGTGTGAAAGAGTGTGTTGATTCGATATATATTATCTTGAAATTATGAGTGATCTATGTCCAATTTTATCTTGCCATACACGCCTAATTACTAGTAGTTTATAGGGTGCGGAAAATAAATTGCGGAAAATAAAAGTGCGGAAGAAATAAAGTCCTACGCTATTACATGGCTTTGGGGCAGTTACATAATAGGAGTGTGGAAAATAAAAGTCCTAATTAAACTATGACATCCCATAGGAAGTTACATAATATTGAAAAAGCGAAAAATCGTCGAGCGTTACAACATAAGCGAGATACATAATCGGAAAATACGAGAAAATTGCATAAGAGAAAAAAATGTTAGCAAAAACATGATTTTTGAATGAGGAAAAAAGTTTTAGATTAATGATGATAATAAGATGATAAGATAATTTTTTGGTAATTTTTTGAATCGATTTCGATAATTAAAAACAATTAAAAGTCAATTTAATGTTTAATTAGTAATTAATTAAAATATGCATGCAAAAATATTAATTTTAATGTCAAAAATTAAATAAGTATTTTTCTGATTAAAATGCAAAAGGAAAATATTTTTGGAGTTTTTTTAAATGCATGAAAAAAATGTTTGAAGATTAATTAAATTAAGATGAAAATATTAAGAAAAATAAGAAAATAGAAAAAGTTAGTTTTCAAACTGTAAAAAAGAAAATTGCCATGCCAGGACTCGAACCCACGCCCTCTGAGGAAATCCATCAACACGTTGCCAACTGAGCTAGCTGTCTTTGGTGTTTTGAATCTAGAAGCGTTGGATTATAAGTATAAAACGTGTCAAGTTTTGAATTCAAACACAGTCAACACGCGTGGACCCCAGCTGGAATATGCAAGCCAATCAGACGAAGCCATTACGCCACGCAAGCCTTCGCCGGTCCCAGATGAGTCAACAACGCCAGAGCCCTAGCTCCGGTCGTCTTCTCCGGGACTCAAAACTTCAAACCTGCAAAATAACAAAAATAAATGGCAAAGGGATACCCTACCCCCCTAAATCGACCCTTGCGAGTTCAATGGTGGTGTTAGTTTTGCCTGAAAGCTCCTGGATAAGCCGGTTCGAATCAAACAGTTCCAAAAACCCTAAACATGGCAAATCGAGTTCTGGACGTTCAAGCTTGAGAACAATGGCCCAGATTCTATCTATGATGTCTCATGATCACATTAAAACGGTTAGGTTTCGATCAAAACACACAGATAATAAAAATTCAAATTCAAGAAAATATGATTATGTATGTTCATGTATGGCTCGATTCAAACGGTTTTAACCATGGTTCTTGATGTGTACCTCCAAATTACCTCGAGAACACAATGGAATGGCTGGTTTGTTGAAACTTCTGGAATATGGAACGATTTTGCCAACTTTGTGAATTTTGAGAAAAATAGGGTTGCTTCAAGAGACTAGGGTTTCGTCCTGGTCTTTGTCAATGTGTTTGAGTATTTATAGAGTGTAATATTGAAGCAAAAAGAAAGAAAAAAGATATGCCATTGAATGCAAAATAATTTCTCTTTCAAATAAAATCAAATCTTTCAAAATTTGATTTTTCCTTCCATGCATGAGCTAGCACAAAATTGGCAAGTTGTGTGGGCTTTCTTGGTCCCCAAGCTTGATAAAAAACCAACCCAATTCAAATTATACCTTGTTTCCATATTTTATTTAATTTAAATTTGAATTAAATGCTTTTAAATTCAAAGATAAATCAAAAAAATAAAAGTTGGTCGTGGCAAGGCATCAAGAGGTCTCAAATAATATTATGATCAAGTTTGGATCATAAAATATAGGCCCATTTGGAAAAAAATGGATTTTGTCAGATATTTTTCTTTGTGCAATTGTTCAAAAATGCCCAACTTGTGCAAGATGGATTTTGCTCAATTTTCAACATTTTTGAGTGTTCTTGGACTTTTTAGAAAGCCCTAGATGTCCTCTTTGGTTTCATCTCAATTGGAGTTTCCATGCTCAATAAAACTTCATTACAAAACGTTGACTTTTTGTTGACTTTGAAAAGGACCTGTAATGTTTTGATCCATATCTTCCAAATGAAGCATTTTCTGAACATGCTTGTGAGATATGAAGTTGTAGAGAATTGAATTTCCTTCAAAATGAGAGGTGGTGGAAAAATTTCTGATAAAGTATGAAGAAGTTATGCTCAGTCAAAGTTCAGTTGACTTTTCTCTTGAAAACCCTAATTTGGAATGTTTGACTTTTGAGCAAATCTTGAGTTTTCTTGATGAATCATGATCAACCCTTGATCAAATGATGAATGTGACTTCAAAATGAGGATGTTGACCAAAAATCATGAAGTTTGACTGTATGTTGACCACGTTGACTTTTTGTCAATCTGGTGATTTTCAACCATCTGAGCAATTGTCTGAGGAACCTTGACTTGTAAGGATTGAAACTTGACATGGAGATTTTTTGAAGCATATGAGGAGGCATGATGACCACTGGAGATGTTGGAAATCCATCTGGATCTGAGGATAGCCAAACCCTAGTTTGGGTTGATTGCTTAGGAGAGGGCTTGTCTGATCAACCCTTGTGGAATCCTTGAGTATGGATGTATGAAATGCCTTGAGAAGTAGGAGGGCAAATTTTGGGGTATGACACCTTTTTCCCAAGCCTTCTGCGAGTTTTCGACATGGTGTACATGCTTTGTATATATCCTTAACTTTTAGAACCCTTTTGGTTCGCGGGATGCCCTATTTTGCCTAGGTCGATCGACCTAGCGGGACTCGTTTATGCGTAGTATTTTTTGACTATGTCTGCGTTCACAGGGTGTGGGAAGTCTTCGCCATCCATAGTGCTAAGTATCATAGCTCCGCCTGAAAATACTGTCTTGACTACAAACGGACCCTCGTAGGTGGGAGTCCATTTGCCCCTGGGATCACCTTGTGGATGAATGATGCGTTTGACTACTAGATCACCGACTTGGTAGACTCGGTGTTTGACCTACTTGTTAAATGCTCTGATCATTCGCTTTTGATAGATTTGTCCATGGAAGAGAGATGTGATTCGTTTCTCGTCAATCAAGTTGATCTGATCGAGGCGAGTCTGGATCCAATCGTCTTCGCCTAATTCCGCGTCCCGGAGGACTCTGGTTGAGGGTATCTGAACTTCGATAGGTAGGACTGCTTCCATACCGTATACAAGAGAGAAGGGGGTTGCCCCAATTGATGTTCGTACTGTAGTGCGATAACCATGGAGAGCAAATGGCAACATCTCATGCCAATCCTTGTAAGTCACTGTCATCTTCTGTATGATCTTCTTGATATTCTTGTTGGCGGCTTCCACTGCGTCATTCATCTTAGGCCGATATAGATAAGAGTTGTGATGCTTGATCTTAAACTGCATGCAGAGTTCAGTGATCATTTTGTTGTTGAGATTAGAGCCGTTATCTGTGATAATTCTTTCGTGCCATGCAAGCGGATAAGATTATGCTTGATGAATCGAGCCTGACATTCTTGGTAACGAGATCTGACGAGGCTTCCTCTACCCACTTGGTGAAATAGTCAATTGCCACGAGGATGAAACGATGTCCGTTGGAAGCGGTGGGCTTGATTTCTCCGATCATGTCAATGCCCCACATTGCGAAAGGCCAAGGAGCAGTCAAAACTTGTGACAAGATCAAGCATAGCGGTGACAATCAGCTTCCACGGTGGACCAATAGTAACCTGTTCTCAGAATGCGCCTTCGTGTAACTCTTCCATGATACGTTCCGCTGTTTTCTGCTCCACACAGCGGAGTAAGCACAAGTCGTGATTGCGCTTGTATAGGATGCCTTTGCTGAGAAAGAATTTGGATGCAAACCTTCTCAGAACTTCTTATCATTGTGGATGCCCTGCGGATATTCACGAGTCTCGAGATACCTCTTCACTTCGTAGAACCAAGGTTTCTCTTCTGTATCAAGTTCATAACAGTATGCCGGTTCGTCAAACTTTTCGATGATGATCTGGGGAGCCTCGTTGTCCCATCTAACCTTGAACATATATGACATAGTAGCTAATGCCTCTGCCAACTGATTCTCCTCTCGTGGAATATGGTCGAAAGTAATCTCTTCGAGTGTGTCCGCCTGTAGGAGATGTAATGATGGCGCCAATACCATTACCAAGTGCGTTTGAGGCTCCATCAAAGACCATGGTCCATCGGTATCCTTGTTCAGGTCCTTCGTCTGGTCCTGGTTCTTCGCAATCAGTAACTAACAAAACATCTTCGTCTGGAAACTCGAACTGCATAGACTAATAGTCATCTACGGCTCGATGAGCCAAATGATCGGTTACTACACTTCCTTTGATCGCTTTCTGGGAAGTATACTGGATGTCGTATTCGGTCAAGATCATTTGCCATCTTGCTATTCTTCCGGAGAGAGCTGGTTTCTCAAATATGTATTTTATCAGATTCATCTTGGAGATCAACAAAGTAGTGTGAGTCAACATATACTGCCTTAGTCGGCGAGCAGCCCAAGCCAAAGCGCTGCAAGTTTTCTCGAGCTGTGAGTATCTTGTTTCACAGTCGGTAAACTTTTTGCTAAGGTAGTATATTGCATACTCTTTTCGACCAGACTCGTCATGTTGTCCCAACACACACCCCATTGAACTCTCTAACACTGTCAAGTACATGATGAGAGGTCTTCCTTCGGCAGGTGGCATCAGGATAGGAGGATTTTGTAGGTACTCCTTGATTTTGTCAAAAGCGATCTGGAAATCATCGTTCCATTGCACTACTTGATCTTTCTTCAGTAACTTGAAGATTGGCTCACAAGTAGCAGTCAGATGTGCAATGAATCTGGCAATGTAATTCAATCGTCCCAAGAAACCTCTGACTTCCTTCTCAGTGCGGGGAGCTGGCATTTCTTGAATGGCTTTAACCTTGGCTGGGTCAACCTCAATACCCTTACCACTGATAACAAACCCTAAGAGTTTACCGGATCGGACTCCAAAGGTGCACTTGTTAGGATTGAGTCTTAGTCTGTACTTCTTCAGTCTGTCAAACAGTTTCTGTAAATGATTGAGATGCTCTTCTTTAGTCTGTGATCGAGCTATCATGTCATCGAAATAGACCTCTATCTCGTGATGAATCATGTCATGAAATAATGCCCCCATGGCACGCTGATAAGTGGCGCCCACGTTCTTCAGTCCGAACGGCATGGCCTTGTAACAGAATGTACCCCACTGTGTAACAAAAGTAGTCTTTTCCATGTCTTCAGGAGCCATTTTGATCTGATTGTAATCGGAGAAACCATCCATGAAGGAGAAAACTTTGTGTTGAGCGGTGTTGTCAACTAGAACATCAATACGAGGAAGCGGAAAATCGTCTTTCGGACTCGCTCTATTCAGATCTCGGTAGTCCACACACATACGCATTTTACCATCCTTCTTCGGTACGGGTACCACGTTCGCAACCCATTGCGGATAAGAAGTAACGGCTAGGAAACCGGCATTGAACTGTTTCATGACTTCAGCTTTGATTTTCTCTGACATCTGAGGATGCATGCGACGAACCTTCTGTTTCACTGGGAGAAAACCTTCTTTTGTCGGTAATCAGTGTACCACAATGTCAATGTCTAGACCTGGCATGTCTTTGTATGACCAAGCAAAAACCTCGATATAGTCTTGTAGCATCTGAACCAATCTCTCTTTGACACTGCTCTCAAGACCTGCTCCTATCTTGATCTCTTTTTTGTCTTCAGTAGTACCTAGATTCACAACCTCAACTGGTTCCTCGTGTGGCTGTATAACTCGTTCTTCTTGCTGTAGCAGCCTGACAAGTTCTCTTGGCACTTCACAATCTTCCTCACCTTCGTCTTCGACTTGGTAGATCGGATTATCGAAGTCATATTTAGCAATAGCATAGCTGTTATCAACGAGATTCGGAGTGAATCTGCAGTGTATCACGTGGGTGTGTGTAAGAACACATAGCTTTTTCAAGGGGTAGTAAAGTAAAAGAAAGAATTAAACGCAAAAGTCCAATGAATTTATTGAATAAAAATATGCAAATGACAGATAATAACCCTCACAAACGAGCCATAATGCCCCGAGCAAGGCACTAGGCTTTAAAGTTTATTGTTCAAAGCAGAGAAAACCGAAAATCAAAACAGAAATCAAAAGCAATTACTCCTGTCTAAAGGAGATTGGTATGACGTCTTCAGTCTTCCAATTGTTGAGTCCGTTGTCGGGAGTTGGGAAGATCCACTGGCTGATGTCGAAGTCGCTGTTGTTGTCTTCTATAGCATGAACTTCATCTTTGCTAATGCGGAAAGGAAGTTGGCCGCCACGTTCGCGGCGTATCATCTTCTGTCCTTTGGTGGTGAAGCCTAAACCAGTCTTGTTAGATTTGAAAGGAAAATCAGGGAGCTGACCCCAAATAGTACTACTTCCTTCTTCAACTACAGTTGGAGCATCTTTCAGCGAGGCCATCCTAGGCGGAACTTGTGTAACCTCAGGGGTAACAGGAGAGTCAACAGGCACGACTCTTGGAACTGTTTCGAAAGCTTGACAGGGAGTCTCAAAGAATTCGCCCTCCATCTCGAGATATCGGAATGACTGCAGATGACTAACCATGTATTCCTCTTCACCGCATACTGTAACAACCTTCCCCTTCACCGGGTACTTCAACTTCTGCTGTAAGGTAGAGGTAACAGCGCCTGCCCCATGTATTCAAGGGCGTCCAAGTAGGCAAGAGTAAGCTAGACGGATGTATATGACAAAGAAAGTGGAGTCGAAAGTCTGGGAACCGACTTTAACAGGCAGGATGAGCTCTCCGAGTACTGTTTACTTAGAACCATCAAAAGCTCTCACAATTATGTCACTGGGCTTCAAAACCAATCCATCAATATCAAGTCAGTCGAAAGTAGTCTTCGGTAGGATATTTAGAGCAGAACCGGTATCCACCAAAACATGAGATAATGTAATGCCCTTGCATTCAACAGAGATGTGAAAGGCTTTGTTGTGTTTCCTTCCGGTAGGAGTCAAATCAGCATCAAAGAAGCCTAGGCCATTGTTGGCAGCCAGGCTAGCAATACAAACTTCAAATTGATCAGTAGTAGGGTCTTGCAGTACGTGAGCATTCTTCAAAAACTTCACCAAGGCCTTAGCATGAGCCTCGGAGCACAAGAGCAGAGCAAGCATTGAGATCTTGGACGGAGTCTGTCTCAACTGTTCCACAACAATGTAGTCACTCTTCTTGATAATCTTCACAGAATTTCCTCCATTTCTTGTTTGGAGGTGTCTTCAGCAACTTCCTTTGGTACTTCTGTCTGAGCAGGATGGGTTACTGGTTCTTTCCCTCTAGCTTCGGGAACTGGTTGAATAGCTGGAATGCGTGCTGGAGTCGCAGCGTCTTTTGGAGGAGAGATCTCTAGAGAAAACACTCTTCCGGTTCTGGTCACCTTACTTGATCCGGTGATGTTGTCGATGTCAGGAATGGTAGCTTCAACTGTAAGATCCTCGATGGTCAGAGGGTCTTGCTTGACACCATGATAATAAACCTCAGCTCCATAGTTCCAAGGTATAGCTTTGTCAGAGTAGTATGGAACTGGTCTGGGAGAAGTAATGATGAGAGGTGCCACCCTAGGCACAGGATCAGCAGAGGAAATCCTTATTGTGTTAACATCAGCATAGTCTTCTGGGAAATCGTCCCCCCATCCGGTCGCCTTAACATCTTTAATAGGAATTTTGTAGCTCTCAGGAACAGTATACTTCACCACGTAGTCAAACTTCCCACTTGGTTGCCCCAACGTATCCCAAACTTCTAGTACAGTTTCGCTCATATCTTCGATCTTCAGTTTCTTAGACATGTCTTCACACAAACTCTCCACAGGTGAAGGTTTCAAAAATAGCACTTCGCGGTTATCCATCATGCACTGAATACGTCTCCTCAACCAAGGATAACCATCAGGTGGAGATGGGCACCAACGACAATTCTCTGAGCATCCTGGATTGACACCGGCATGCAGCAAATTCTTCTTAACAGTCATCAGAGGAATAGTCAAGTCATCTATATTGAAAACATAAGAGTTCTTGTCAATAGCATTGGAAATTTTGTCGTGGTTAGGCATTGGCGCATTGATCACATTCGGAGTCTAAACAGGAGGATCAAACTCAATCTCTTTAGCCTTAATCATGTCTTGAACCTTGTTCTTCAGAGCCCAACAATCATCAGTGTTATGTCCTGGGCTATTGGAGTGGTAAGCACACATAGCATTAGGATTGTATCTTGGAGAAGAAGTGTTGATGTTTTGAGGAGGATCCCTCAAGGTGATCAACTATGCTTTCAACATGTGTTGTAATGCTTGCGACAAAGGCATGTTGATCTTTGTAAATTGTCTTCGAGGCGCGTTCTGGTTACGCGCGTTGTCTCGCTGAAGTTGTGTAGGATTGGAGATCACAACTTCCCCCACAGATTGAGCGCGGTCGGTATTGGCTCGGCTCTTCTGACCATATACAGCATTGGCCTCTTTCTTACCACCAAAAGATCTCTTCGCAGTATTTGATGATGACTCTACATGAATCTTTCCGCTCTTGATACCAGCCTTAATGCGTTCTCCTGTCAATATCAGCTCGGTAAACCCGGCTGAAGAGTTTCCAATCAGATGATTGAAGAATGGACCTGTCAGTGTTCCCATAAACATATCAACCAACTCCCTATTGGACAAGGGTGGTTGAACTCTGCCTGCTAGATCTCTCCATTTCTAAGCATATTCTTTGAACTTCTCATCACGACCCATAGACATGCTTTGTAGTTGCATGCGAGTGGGTGCCAATTCAGCATTGTACTCATATTGCTTGTAAAAAGCATCTGCTAAGTCACTCCAGGTACAGATGTGGTCACTCTCTAGCTGATAATACCACTCCAATTGAGTTCTGGCCAAACTCTCTTGGAAATAATGAATCCACAACTTTTTGTCATCAGTGTGGGGGTTGATCTTCTGAACATAGGACTTCAAATGCAGCTTCAGACAAGAAATGCCATCATACTTGGCAAAAGTAGGAACCTTGAACTTGTGAGGAATCACCACACAAGGAACAAGACTCAGATCATCAAAATTCAGCCCTGACATCTTCAGATTTTCCACAGCATTCAGACGGTCTTCAAGTTGCTTGTATTTGTCATCCTCATAAGAGTACTGGTCATTCTCATAATCTTCTTCCTTCTTCTCAGGCTCACGTTGGTCTTCTTCGTTGCCCTTGACACTTCCCTCAGTTTTGGCACTCTGTGAGAGTTCTATCCGGCTGACCACTCTAGGACCACCTTTGCGACGCCTACCCATGTTGAGGACACCAATGACCTTCTTCTTTCGGTTTATAAGCTTCTTCAGATCTTCTTGGCCTTGGACCAAGCTGGTGAACATCTCCTGGAACTGAGCATTCTGGGCCTGAAGATCTTTGACAGTCTGTTCAAGAGCCATGTTCTGCTAAAATAAGTAGCGAGAGAAATGAGAAAATCGATCTTCAATGTACCTATTATGCAATGTTATGCTATGATATGCTATGTTTATGCAATGCAATGCAATGTTTCCAAGGACCTTAGGAATTTAAATTTGTTAGACAAGCACAAACAAACTTTATTAGTTTCCTTTTATTCTTTTTCTTTTTAAGTACAAAAGATAGTTTGGAAAAATAAAAGAACAAAAATCCTAAAGCTCTTAGTCTCCCATGGGCGCTTCCTCTTGGTGTTGAAGTAGGCATTGATGTTCCGCTCCTCGTGAAGTAGCTTGGTCAATTCTAGTACCTTCTTCTCGCTTGCATAGCACTGAGCTTCGAATGTATCCCTTTCTTCTTTTAGTTGAATCCAGGATCTCTTCAAGTCTTCAAAATCAGTAGGCATGTCGGGATGGAGAACAGTATAAGATTCGTCACCTATAACAACAGGTTCCATAATTACTGGTAGAACAGACAGGCGTGAATGGCATCATGAGGTTTTGAGCTCGAGCTCGCACCCATTTGAGGTAAGGTTCCCAAGGAATGGAGTTTTGGTGCCCCAAAGTCTTGGTATCAGTCTTCTTTACCATGCCCCAAGCGTGTATGAACCTTCGTCGGTAATTCTGGAGATCGTGATTGTAGTCGAACACAATATCTTGGAGAAGCATGTCATGAGGACCATCTCTTCGAACATAACCAAACTGACGTAGAGCTAGAGAAGGGTTGTAAGTGATACCTCCTCTTATACCAAGTAGTGGTACATTAGGGAATTCTCCGCAACGCTCAATGAATGTGAAGTCCTTTTGAGAGAAAAGACACCAACGGATATCTGAATGAGAGAGTGACATTAGTCTTTGGGACCACTTCAATCTTTGTTCGTTCTTCAATACTGATGGAGGAAGGTGCGAAATAAACCACCTGGAAAGTAACGGTATACAACACATGAGAGTTCCTTTTCTTTTAGTAGTACGAGTGTGGAGAGAATGTAGAATGTCTCCAAGTAAAGTAGGCAAAGGATTGCGAGTGAGGAATATCTTGATGGCGTTCACATTTATGAATTGATCTGAGTTAGGAAATAGTACCAAACCATAAATTAGCAAAGCCAAAATGTCTTTGAATGCTTGGCAACTCATAGCTTTGAGGAATTCCCAGGCTTTCTTTATTAGGAACTTAGCAAGTAAACCCTTAACTCCACTTCTTCTTTCCCAATTGGCTTCAATGTCTGAGCGCTTTAGATGTAGCGCTGATGCAATGTCTTCGTACCTAGGAACCTTTTCTAAACCGGTGAATGGAATTTGGTCAAGAACAGGTATCCCAAGTAGCTTAGAGAACTCTTCCAAGGTAGGAACCAATTGATAATCTGGGAATGTAAAGCAATGGTGTTTCGAATCGAAGAACTGGAATAGGACATGCATCATATCTTCTTCAAAACCGGAGATAACCAAGTCAAGTAGATAACCATGTCTTTTGAGGAACTGAGCATGATCGGGAATTCCTGAAACCAATTCTTTGAGTTGAGAAGGTACACCCATGAAGTTGATTCGGATAGTCTTTCTAGAAACCATAATCCCTACAAAACAGAGCAAAGATAAATCCCTAGGTCCTTGAAATAGTTAGAGATGATATGCAATGCAATGATGTCATGATGTCACGTTTAGCAAGCACAAACAATTCACACAATAGCCCTAGGTTTAAGGCTTGCATGAGGTATAGGTAATTACCCTACCAAAGTTTGAGTTGGTTCATCCTGTCCTATAATAGTAACCGGGTTCTAGGAATCTCATATCATTGATCTTTCTCGTAGGCGTTTATTTCAATACAACTACCAAGTGGTCAACCGAAAATATCCCAAAAGTCTGATCTTAATGAGCGTAGCATCGAGTATCAGCCAACCTCGGTCTACACCAAAGTCGGCCATCTCACTACTTTCTAATGGCCAAGATGGGTCAATTAAGGTTCTAAAAGTTGAGTTAGTCGATGACACACGCGAAGCCAAATACTATCCTCAACTTGGAAATGAAGAGTATCAAGACATCCAAAGTGTCACACTAACGTAGCCATCATGTTGACCGTTTGGTATCGCTAACTGTCGCGACGATCTATTACTTACCTAAGGAAACACGGATCGGTGTAGGATCCCACACAAGTATAATACCCAAGCAACCCTTAAGATAAAGCATACAAGTCAAACAAATCGAAAAGTGATCTAAAATCCCTAAGGCATTCTCTTTAGGTGTCTCCCACAGAGTCGCCATTACATGTCTATGAACCGACTTTGAGATTTGTTTTGCTTTTGATCGCAAAATGTTGCGGATAACAAAGTCGCCACCGACTTTCTTTTATCCAATTAAGGGAAGGTGAAAAGAACAGAAAATACCTTCGTTAGATTCGAGTAAGGGAGAAGGTTATGAAAAGGGAAGGTATTGGCACCCCTTTCCATCCGTAGTTATCTACGAGCTCTTAGTTGCTCTTAGCTCACTTTAAAACTGCTTTCTGTGTGTTTGACAAAAATGTTTTGAAAAGTAATTTCGTTTTGACTTTGTAATGATTCATGTAGGAATGTATACAAAGTGTTCGGAAATGTTTTGTTTTTGAAAAGAGTTTGAACTTTGACAAAAGTGTGTGGTGTGAAAAGTATTTCGTTTGAGCAAGCAACTAAAAGTCTTATTACCTACTTAGAATGGGCGTTTTTGTTTTATTTTACTTTCCTTTAGAATAGCTCTATCCATACCATGAGTTGGTAGGTAACCCTATTCATTGGATGTAGAAGGGACATTCGAAGGGACATCGGATGGTCATAGAAGGCAACTTGTAGGAGTATTCTAGCACATTCGAAGGGGAGATCATCACTTTTCGTAGGCAACAATTGAGGGACGAGATCATGTATTCGTAGGCGACATCGTGGGTCTATGATCTTTGTATCGAAGGGGACTATGATGATATGTTTGTAGGCAACGGTGCTAGGATACCTCTACGTTCGAGGGACTTGACCATTTATTCGAAAGGCAACGAGGGAGAATTACCCTAAGGGGGTGCATGTGTGAAAAGAGTGTGTTGAATTTAGATATGTTATCTTGCAATTAGAAGTGATCTATGTTGTTTTTATCTTGCCATACACGCCTAGTTACTAGCAGTTTATAGGGTGCGGAAAATAAAGTGCGGAAAAGTAAATCCTACGCTATTACATGGCCTTGGGGCCGTTACAAAATAGGAGTGCGGAAAGTAAAAGTCCTAATTAAACTATTACATCCCATGAGAAGTTACATAATATTGAAAAGAAAAGCGAGAAAAATTGTCCGAACCATTACAACTTATGAGCAGATACATAATCGGAAAATATAAGAAACTCGCATAAGAGAAAAAGGTTAGTAAAAAATAAGATTTTTGAATGAGGAAAAAGGTTTTAGGTTAGTCATGCTGATTAGATGATATAGAAATTTTTTGGGAATTTTCTGGATCGATTTTGATAATTAAAAGCAATTAAAAGTCAATTTAATGATTAATTAGCAATTAATAAAAATATGCATGCAAAAATATTAATTTTAATGTCAAAAATTAAATAAACATTTTTCTGATTAAGATGCAAAAGGAAAATATTTTTGGTGATTTTTAAATGCATGAGAAAAATATTTAAAGATAAATTAAATTAAAAGGAAAATATTAAGAAAATAAATAAGAAAAGAGTTAGTTTTGTAAGTTGTAAAAAATAATGTCATGGCCAGGGATCGAACCAAGGACCATGCCTTCACACGCGCGCGCGGCGCGCGGCTTGCCAACTGAGCTGGAGTGTCTAGCTGTTTTAATAATGAAACAAAAAGAATATAAGCGAAATTGAATCCTGGAACCCAGATTACGCACGAAGATCTTCATCTTCTTCGTTTGAATTTTCAAACAGGTAGCGTCGGTCTGGTTCGACGCTACAGCCCCTGCAAATTTCCAAAATCTCATACAGGCAATATAAATTAGTTATGGATACATGAATCGATTGTAAACATCATTCTAAACACGATGGTGGTCCTGGTTTTGTCCAATTTTACGTATTTCAGGAAGCCCCAATTCGAGCAGATGAACCCTAATCATGGTGGATTTCGATTTAGGTGTCTAAACTCTAATTAAACTATGCAGAAAGTTTCTGAACTCCATTCTAAACACAAACAAAGCATCAAAACACGTTAAATATGCATGAAAATCAAAAATCGAAATTGAGTTTGAAAGTGCAAACCGAAATCTGGAATTCGTGATTCTGGATGTTTGGGTGGCTTGCGAGTATTTGGATCGATTCAGGAGGCCTCCAGGAATGTATGTATGTGAATGCTTAGAATCGATTGAAACCACCTAAAACTAGGGCTGCAAGTTTCTTAAAATACAAGTTTTTTTTGAAGTTGGTAAGGTTTCTTGGAGGCAGATTTTTCGTCCCTTGTTCATGTGTATGCATTGTGTATATATAGTAGATGGATTTAGGTCAGAAATCAAGAGAAAATAATGAATCAATCAATGCAAATATATTTGATTTGGTATAAAACTAAATCTTGCCTTTTTGATCCAATTTTCATCAATTCTCTTGCCAATCAATGCCAATTTCGAATTTGCCAGCTTGGGAGGTTTGCTTGGACCTCAAGAATGAGAGAAAAATCTAATTTGCATTTAATTTTAATTTCTACCTTTTATTTTAATTTAATTGGCTTTTAAATGATTAAAATCCAAATTAAATAGAAAAGTAAAGATAAAATTTGTGGCCTTGGGCTTGGAGGTTCCAAATTAGCTGAGGAACAAGTTTGATCAAGAAAAGTTAGGCCCATTTGCAAAATTTTGGATTTTGACAAGTCTTTTCAGGCACCTCTTCAAAAATGCCCAACTTGTGCAAGGTGTATCTTGCTCAATTTTTAAAATTTTTGAGTGTTCTTGGACTTTTTAGAAAGTTCTAGATGTCCTCTAAACATCCTCTTTGGTTTCATATCAATTGGAGTTTCCATGCTCAATAACACTTCTTTACAAGAAGTTGACTTTTTGTTGACTTTGAAAAGGACCTGTAATGTTTTGATTTATATCTTCAAAATGAAGCATTTTCTGACCATGCTTGTGAGACATGAAGTTGTAGATAATTGAATTCTCTTCAAAATGAGAGGTGGTGGAAAAATTTATGATAAAGTATGAGAAAGTTATGTTCAGTCAAAGTTCAGTTGACTTTTCCTTAGAAAATCCTAATTTGGAAAGTTTGACTTTTGATCAAATCTTGAGTTTTCTTGATGAATCATGATCAACCCTTGATCAAATGATGAATGTCACTTCAAAATATGGATGTTGACCAAAAATCATGAAGTTTGACTGTATGTTGACCACAGTTGACTTTATGACCAATACAATTGATTTTCAACCATCTGAGCAATTGTCTGAGGAAACTTGACTTGTAAGGCTTGAAACTTGACATGGAGATTCTTTGAAGCATATGAGGAGGCATGATGACCATTGGAGATGTTGGGAACCCCCTTGATCTGAGAATTGTCAAACCCTAGTTTGGGTTGATTGCTAGAGAGGGTTTGTCATGAGTATGGATATATGAAATGTCTTGAGAAGTAGGAGGGCAAATTTTGGGGTATGACACATGGTTTTGGGGCAGAGACATAATGGGAGGTGCGGAAAATTAAGGCACAAAAGAAATCCTACGCTATTACAAAAATATCCTTGCGACCTATACATCAATTTCTAATATTTAAACGCGAATAAAGAAATAAATTGCAGAAAAAATGTCTAATAGAAAAAGAAATATATATTTTTTTGGTTATTTTAGAAAATCCTAATTCTAAACTAATGTAAAAATCCTAATTCTAGCTTAATTAATATTTAATTAACATGAAATGAAAATGTTTTTTGTGTTAAAGAATTAAATAAAGGTTTTATTAACCTAAATCTAAAATTAAAACATTTTTTGGTATTTTAGAAAATAGGTAAATTGATTTTTGAAAGGAAAACTAATTAAAAGAAAATAGTTACTAGCAGTTAATATGTGCGGAAAGTAAATTGCGAAAATGTAAAGTGCGGAAAATAAAGGTCCTATGCTATTACATGGTTTTGGGGCAGATACATAATGGGAGGTGCGGAAAATAAGGGCACAACAGAAATCTTACGCTATTACAAAAATATCCTTGCAACCTATACATCAATTTCTAATATTTAAACGCGAATAAAGAAATAAATTGCAGGAAAAAATGTCTAATAGCAAAAGAAATATATATATTATTGGATATTTTAGAAAATCCTAATTCTAGGTTAATTAATATTTAATTAAAATGAAATAAAAATGTTTTTTGTGTTAAAGAATTAAATAAAGGTTTTATTAACCTAAATCTAAAATTAAAACATTTTTTGGTATTTTAGAAAATAGTTAAATTGATTTTTGAAAGGAAAACTAATTAAAAGAAAATTAAAAGAAAATTAAAAGAAATAAAAAAAATGAAGTTCCTTCCAGAACTTCTGACGAAAGCTCCTTCCAGAACTTCTGATGGCTTGTACGTAATTCCTTCGAACTCGAAACTTTCGAACTTCGAGGGCAACACGAGTTCCTTCCGAACTTCGAAACTTTTCCGTAACTTCGGAGGTTGTATACCGCATAAATGAACAATATGTTAGAAAAAAGTGAGGGAAAGAAAGGGGTGGCTAGGGATTGAACCCCAGACCCCTCTCTCTCACACGTGCGCCTTCTGACCAACTGAGCTAGGCATACCATCTGTTTAAACAAAGAAACAAAACGTATGTAAAGGAAAATAATTTCTGAGAATGAAACTCAAAAGGAAGCGCGCTCAGGGGTCTTCTTCCTCATTTGAAATATCCAGAATTTTACCTACGGTTTGTATCCGTAGCAAAAGCATATAGTGACGGTCTCTAAGATGGATCCGATAAAATACATATTCGAGAAACCTGCTCTCGGGAAGAATAGCAAGATGGCAAATGATCTTGACCGAATACGACATCCAGTATAATGCTTAGAAGGCGATCAAAGGAAGTATAGTAGCCGAAAATTTGGCTCATCAAGCCGTAGATGACTATCAGTCTATGCATTCCAAGTTTCCAGATGAGGATATTATGTTAGTCACTGATTACGAAGAACTTGGACTAGACGAAGGACCTGAACCAGGATCCCGATGGACCATGGTCTTTGATGGAGCCTCAAATGCACTTGGCAATGGTATTGGCGCCATCATTACATCTCCTATAGGCGGACACATGCCTTTCACCGCCAGACTATGTTTCGAATGCACCAACAAAATGGCCGAATACGAAGCATGCATCATGGGTATCAAAGCTGCTATTGACTTAAGAATCAAATTCTTACAAGTGTACGGAGAATCAGCTTTGGTGATTAGTTAGATTAAATGCGATTGGGATACGAAGCATCCGAATCTCATTCCATATCGAGAGCATGTGTTGAATTTGATCCCTTACTTCGAAGAAATCACTTTTGATCACATCCCACGAGAAGAGAATAAGTTGGCAGACACATTAGCTACCATGGCATCTATGTTCAAGGTTAGATGGGACAACGAAGCTCCCCAAATTACCATTGAAATACTAGACGAACCAACATACTGTTGTGAACTTGATACCAAAGGAACAGAAGAGAAACCTTGGTTCTACGAAGTGAAGAGGTATCTTGAGGCTCAGGAATATCCCGCAAGGGCATCTGTCAATGATAAGAAGTTCTTAAGAAGATTTGCCTCCAAATTATTTTTCAGCAACGACATCTTATACAAGCGCAATCACGACTTGTGCTTACTCTACTGTGTAGATCAGAAAACAGCGGAACGTATCATGGAAGAGTTACATGAAGCCGCATTTGGTACCTACTCCAGTGGACATATAATGGCTAAGAATATTCTAAGAGCAGGTTACTATTGGTCCACCATGGGAGCTGATTGTTACCGCTATGCTCGATCTTGTCACAAATGCCAGATATACACAGACAAAGTGCACATACCTCTAGTCCCATTGAATGTTATGACTGCTCCATGGCCTTTCGTAATGTGGGGGCATTGACATGATTGGAGAGATCAAACCCACCGCTTCTAATGGACATTGTTTCATCCTTGTTTCTATTGATTACTTTACCAAATGGGTAGAAGCAGCCTCGTTCACATCTGTTACCAAGAATGTTGTGGCTCGATTCATCAAGTATAATCTTATCTGTCGGTATGGCCTCCCCGAAAGGATTATCATGGACAATGGTACCAATCTCAATAACAAAATGATCACCGAACTCTGCATGCAGTTCAAGATTAAGCATCACAACTCTTCTCCATATCGGCCAAAAATGAACGGCGCAGTGGAAGCCGCCAACAAGAATCTCAAGAAGATCATACAGAAGATGATAGTGACCTATAAGGATTGGCATGCGATGTTTCCATTTTCTCTCCATGGTTATCGCACTACAATACGAACATCTACAGGGGCAACCCCTTTCTCTCTCGTATATGGTATGGAAGCAGTCCTACCTATCGAGGCTCATATACCCTCAATCAGAGTACTCCAGGATGCAGAGTTAGACGAAGAAAAATGGGTCCAGACTTGCCTTGACCAGATCAACTTGATCGACAAAAAACGGCTCACAGCCATCTACCATGGACAAATATACTAGAAGCGAATGATTAGAGCATTCAATAAAAAATTCAAGCACCGAGTCTACCAATTCGGTGATCTAGTAGTCAAGCGCATCATTCTTCCACAAGGTGTCCCCAGAGGCAAATGGACTACCACCTATGAGGGATCATTTGTATTCAAAACAGTATTTTCCATCGGAGCTATTATACTAAGCACTATGGATAGAGAAAACTTCCCGCACCCTGTGAACGCAGACATGGTCAAAAAATACTACGCATAAACGAGACCCGCTAGGTTGACTGGACTAAGCAAAAATAAGGGCATCCCGGCGAACCAAAAAGGTTCGGGCAAAAGTTAAGTATATATATACAAAAATGTACACCCGGGAAGTCGAAAACACAAAGCGGCTTGAGAAAAAGGGTATCAGGTGAAAACTCGAAGGGTCTAGGAAAAAGTTAGGGATTTAAGCGTACGACTATGTCTCGTCCAAATCACCTACTTATAGACTACACTACTATCAGCTTCAAAATTTGAATGGCATAAATTAGTTCAATCACTTTCTTCTGACAGCAAGGAGATGAGATAGTCGAAAATATATGAGCAATAGCATAGTTGAAACTCGACAAGATTGTTTCCACATAGCTTTTTATTATTCTGACAATTTCCTCTTACTAGGATATTTGTCTCTTGTATACAAAATTCCTGACTATAGGCCACTTTTCAAATTTAATGCAAATTCCTCTTTTCCAATTCCAATTTTCATTGTTTTATTTGCATAAAGTTCAATGTTTGCTTTGAATGATTATATGCATCTGACAATAAACATCTATTCACAAACATATGAAAAGCGAACAGAAACAGTAATTACTACAGGCTCTAGGAATTGAGATCATGACTAAAGTCACCAATACACCCCCACAGAGTCACTTTCACAAGAAATACCTCCACATGATCATCTCTACAATCCCCACAGAGCCATCGCTCTCTCTACAAAGACAAATCTTCTCCAACGAAGTATTACATTATCATCTCCTCCAAACAGTGTTCAAACATATCATCTTCATCACATTAGTCCCCGAGCATTGATCATATCAGCTTCAACTTCATCACATTAGTCCCCGAGCAGTGATCATATCATCTTCATCACATTAGTCCCCGAGTAGTGATCCTATCAGCTTCAACTTCATCATGTTAGTCCCCGAGCGGTGATCCTCTATATTCATCATGTCAGTCCTCGGGCAGTGATCCTATCAAACTTATCTACATTCTCAAGTCATCACGTTACATTGGTCCCCGAGCAGTAACACATCAACCAATTACATTAGTCTCCAAGCAGTAACAGGTTATTCTATACCACATTACCCCCCAACAAGGTCTATACACAAGATATTCATCCTCAGTTGAGTATCTCTCAATGATTATCATTCCCCCAACAGCAGCAATATCCAGACTCGAAACTTGGTCATATAGTGCATCGGAGGAATTTGAACCTCCTTTATCCCCAGTTAGGGTTTTCAACAACTTCATCCCCAAGCAGAAATCAAAGATCTCCAGCAGAACATTCCTATCTTCTTCAAGATGGATATGTTCTAAAATACAATATCTATCTTCATACATTACCCATAAAAATCATAACGTGTTCATATATCATTCACGAACATTGTCATATACTCGCATGCATTATAATCTGCATAGAACTAACCATATCCTGTCAAGATTTATTTCCCCAACATGTAAAAGCTATTTTCCAAACGGAAGGTCAAAGATTAATACCCGAAACAAGACGGGAGAACTATCTGAACGACCATGCAAATTATTTCCAGACAACAAGTCAAAGATTAACACCCGAAACAAGACGGGGAAACTATCAAGGCGAACAATCTGGTATTAATTCCCGAAACCAGACGGGTTTACCAATAAAATAGGTTGTAGTTCAATTATTGAAACAAGACGGGGCGACTAATCTATAGAAATCTGGCGATATGAACTCCCGAAACCAGACGGGTTTACCAATAAATAGCATACCTTGGATTAATACCCGAAACAAGATGGGAAAATTTTCCACATGCTGACAATTATTCATTTTAGAAATAGCCAGGACAAAAGGCTTATTATGACTCTCTCTTATTACCAACTACCCCGGATGGCATCTTTAAGCCCATCTCCGATATTTCTTTCATCCAAAGGAAGAACGCAAAGTCTAGCATATGACTCATTCCCCAACATTAGCTTCTACAAATGGAATCTATAAGCCCATTCCAGCATATTGTCAACTGACGATCTTATTCCAAATACCAACGAGTGCAAATTTTCAGGTGTACTCGGGTGTTCAATCATCTTCTACCCTTAGGTCACGAAAGGCAAGCATAACAATCTAACCTTTCTGGTACAAGAAGATTGAACAGGGGCAACTGTTATACCACAAAATTTGCCCTCCTACTTCTCAAGACAATTCACATCTCCATACCTAAGGATTTCACAAGGGTTGACCAGACAAACCCTCTCCTAAGCAATCAACCCCAAACTAGGGTTTTGATCTTCTAAAGTCAAAATGAATTTCCAAGGCTTCAAGTGGTCATCATACCTCATCATATGTTTCAAGGGATCACCATGGCAAGTTTCAAGCCTTACAACACAAATTTGCTTATCCAATTGCTCAGATGCTTGAAAATCAGTTGTATTGGACAAAAAGTCAATTGTGGTCAACATACAGTCAAACTTCATAATTTTTGGTCAACATCAATATTTTGAAGTACCATTCTTCATTTGATCAAGGGTTGACCATGATTCCTCAGGAAAAGTCAAGATTGGAGCAAATGTCAAAGTTTCTAAATTAGGGTTTTTCAAACAAAAGTCAATAGAACTTTGACCAGGCATAACTTTCACATACTTTATCAAAAATTGATCCACAAAAGCTCATTTTGAAGGGAATTCAATTCTCTACAACTTCATGTCTCACAAGCTTTGGCCAAAAATGCATCATTTGAGAGTTATGGATCAAAACATTATAGGTCCTTTTAAAAGTCAACAAAAATTCATCTTTCTGCAAAAAAGTGTTCATGAGCATGGAAACTTCAATTAAGATCAAACCTAAAGGAGTGTTTAGAGGACATCTTGAGCTTTCTAAAAAGTCCATGAACACCCAAAAATGTTGAAAATTGAGCAAGATAAAAGTTGTGCAAGTTGGACATTTTTGAGGAGGTGCATGAAGAGAAATACTTGAAAAAATCAATTTTTTTCTAAATGGGCCTAACTTTTCTTGGTTCAAACTTGTTTCTTATCTGAATTAGAGCCTCCAAGCCCAAGGCCGCGCCTTTTATCTTTTATCTTTTATCTTTTATTTATTATTAATTTTTATTCATTTAAATTCAATTTAATTAAAATAAAACATATAAAATCCAAACATTAAGTGCAAGGATTGTTTTTCAACATTCTTGAGTTTCAAGCAAGTAAATTAATCAGAATATTTCGAATTTATGAAGATTGACAAGATATTGGATTGAAATTGGCTCAAAAAAGGCAAAATATGATTTGATCCCAATCAAATATTTTCACATTGATGAGAATATATTTTCTCATTGATTATTGATCTGAATCCATTCACTATATATATGTTATGATCCCAACAACTTGGAGGATGAAAATTGATGCTCCAAGAACCCTAACCTAACTCAAAAAAATTGTGCATTACAAGTCACTAGCAGCCAGGTTTTTTCTCCGATTCAAGCAATTTCAAGCCTCTTAATCGCTTCCTGGGTGTCCACTGATCCTTCCTAGACGTTCACAGATCGCAAAAACATCCAGAATCGTAAAGTCACGATCACGGTTTGCATACCTCTCTTCTAATTTTGATTTCTATAATTCACACATATTTCATGTGATTTGTTTGCATATTTGTGTTCATAATGCTATTTCGAAGCTTTCTGTGTAGTTTAATTCGAGTTTGAGTACAGGTATACAAATCTGCCACTGCTAGGGTTTGAAGCTCCAATTTAGGGCTTTACGAATTAGACAAAATCGAACGAAATTGAGGGCATGGTTATGCTTAGGAGATCGATTCCAATCGATCTATGGTCTTACAATTAATTTCCATTGTGTATTTTAAATTGTATGATTTGCAGGAACTATGGCTACGGAAAAAAACGGTCGCTATAGGCTATAGTAACAGACACAAACCATTGGTATAGGTTTGTGTCTCAAGGAAGAAGATGAAGGCCAACACGCGTTTTTTGTTTTAAATAATTTTCAAATTCTTGTTTTCGCTTATATACATATTATTTCATTATATTAATAGCAAAACATCACAGCTCAGTTGGCAGAAAGCGCGCGGGTGTAACCTTAGGGGCGGGGGTTCGATCCCTGGCTACCCCAACTATTTTTTTGGCATTTGTTTTACTAACCTTTTTTCTATTTTCTTCATATTTTCTTATTTTATTTAATTACTTTCCAAACATTTTTTAAATACAAAAAAAAAATCACAAAAAAATATTTCTTTTCATAATTAGGTTAGAAAAACTTTATTTTAATTTTTTCATCAAAAAAATATTATTTTTCACTCTTATTTTAATTAATTGTTAATTAATTGAAAATTAACTTTTAATTACTTTTTCCATGTCAAAATTAATCCAGAAAATTCCCAAAAATATTTTCTTCATTTAATTAGGTTTACTAACCCTAAAACTTTTTTCTAACATAAAAAATATTTTTTTTACTAACATTATTTTCTCTTATTTACAATGCAATCCTTCCCGCGATATCTTTTTCTGATTATTATAAATTGCCCACAGGTTCGAACAACTAGGATTTAAATTCCTCACTCTTTTTCACTATTATGTAACTGCTCATGGGATGAAATAGATAATTAGGGTTTTACTTTCCGCACTCCTTATTATGTATCTGCCCCGAAGCCATGTAATAGCGTAGGACCTTTACGTTTCCGCACTTTTACTTTCCGCACTTTAATTTTTGTACATATTTATCTGCTAGCTAATAGGATTGTATGGCAAGATAAAATCAACCCTGGATCACCTCTAATTCAAGACTAATATATCTGAATACAACACACTTTTGCACTCACTCACACCTTAGGGTATCCTCTCTCGTTGCCTTACGAATAAAACATGGTCATGTCCCTCGAACGTAGGGATATCTTAGCACAGTTGCCTATAAACAATATCATCATAGTCCCTTTGAATCAAAGATCATAGTCCCTTAATGACCCTCGATTGTTTCCTACGAATACATGATCTCGTCCCTCGGTTATTGCCTACGAAAAGTGATGATCGTCCCTACGAATATGCTAAGGTATCCCTACATGTTGCCTTCTATGACCATACGATGACCCTACGAACGTCCCTTTACATCCAACGAAGAAGATTACCTACCAACTAATGGTATGGATAGCCTTATTCTAAAGGAAGCAAAATAACATGGAAACGACCATTCTGAGTAGGTAATAAGACTCTTTTGGTTGCTCCAATCAATTCAAAAATACTTTTCACACCTCACACTATTTTCAAAACTTTTCAAACACTTTGTATACATTCCAGCGTGAATCATTACAAAGTTAAATACTTTTTCAAAACAAAACATTTCCAAACACTTCGTATACATTCCAGCGAGAATCATTACGAATTCATAGAGAAATGCCTTTCAAAAACATCTTTTCAAACACACACAGAAAGCAAATTTCAAAGTGAGCTAAGAAATTAAGAGTCCGTAGATAACTATGGATGGAAATGGTGCTAATACCTTCCCTTTTCATAACTGCCTCCCGTACTCAAAATCTAACGAAGGTTTTTTCTTGTTCTTTTCGCCTTCCCTTAATTGGATAAATGAAAAGTCGGTGGCAACTCTTGTTATCCGCAACATTTGCGATAAAATGCAAAACAAACAAGTCAGTTCTCCCACCGTGTTACAACAGGTTTATGTGTCTAAGTTGAAAAGTATGACATCCTGATTATGTTGGAAAATTTTATACTCTGATTTTATTGAATAATTACTTGGGGTAGAATTTGGGTGTTTCAGACGTCACGTACAATCTTGTCCCCCACGTGATTTGTTTCAAGCTGCCAAATTTTTGGAATTTCCAAAAATACCCTCCTACATCTATTATATTTTATTTGGCTATAAAAGGGCTTTAAGACTTAGAGAAGAAGGCTGCTAATTTACCACTCTTTCACGCTTACATATTCTTAAATATTCAGTTTACATATTTTCTTGTGTTGAAGCACCTTCATTATAAACAAACTTTGTTCAAACAGTTGTTTGATTTTCTTTAAAGGACCAGTTGGTATGTATCCTTGAGAAGTCTAAGATTTGTGTGTCATAGAGATTTTAAAAGTTAGTCACTTTCAGTTGCTTGTGCAGTTTGTAATCAGTTTGATTATTGGATTAAAACCTCGTTTGAGAGAGGAAAAATCACCTGAAAATGTGGAATAGAGTAGCTTGAGGTTATCAACAAGTGAACTAGTATAAACATCATGTGTTCTTTTCTTCTTTCCTAATTTTTCTAACTTATTATCAAAGTGAAGTAGTTTTAAAAGGGGATTATTTTTCAACCAATGTAAACAATGTTATTTGACAAATTACATAATGTAAACAAAATCGAGTAAAGAGATAATAGAGAGCGACACAAGGATTTATTTAGGAAGTTCACCAATCATCCTTAATATGGCTACATATCTGTCATACCCCAAAATTTGCCCTCCATCTTCTCAAGACATCCCATACATCCATACTCAAGGATTCCTCAAAGGTTGATCAGACAAACCCTCTCCTAGACAATCAACCCAAACTAGGGTTTGGCAATTCTCAGCTCCAGATGGACTTCCAACATCTCCAATGTTCATCATGCCTCCTCATATGCTTCAAAGATTCTCCATGTCAAGTTTCAAGCCTCACAAGTCATTTCCTCAGACAATTGCTCAGATGGTTGAAAATCAGTTATATTGGACAAAAAGTCAACTGTGGTCAACATACAGTCAAACTTCATGATTTTTGGTCAACATCCTCATTTTGAAGTTACATTCATCATTTGATCAAGGTTTGATCATGATTCATCAAGAAAACTCAAGATTTGCTCAAAAGTCAAACTTTCTAAATTAGGGTTTCTAGGTGAAAAGTCAACCAAACTTTGACTGATCATAACTTCTTCATACTTTATCAGACATTTTCCCACCAAAGCTCATTTTGAAGGAAATTCAATTCTCTACAACTTCATGTCTCACAAGAATGTTCAAAAAATGCTTCATTTGGAAGGTATGGATCAAAACATTACAGGTCCTTTTCAAAGTCAACAAAAAGTCAACATTTTGTTTTGAAGATATATTGAGCATGGAAACTACAATTGAGATGAGACCAAAAAGGTTGGTTAGAGGACTCTTAGAGCTTTCTAAAAAGTCCAAGAAGACTCAAAAATGTGGAAAATTGAGCAAGATACACCATTCACAAGTTGGGCAATTTTGAAGAAGTGCACAAAGAGAAATACTTCTAAAAATCAAAAACTTTGCAAATGGGCTTACTTTTTCTTCATCCAAACTTGTTCCTTATACAATTAGGAATATCCAAGCCCAATGCCACGAATTTTTATTTTATTTTTCTATTTAATTTGGAATTTATTCATTTAAATACAAATTAAATTTAAAAATAAGGTATAAAATCAAAATTAAATGCAAACTTGATTTTTCTCTCTTCCTTGAGATCCAAGTAACTCAATAAAGCCAGCAAATTTCGAAATTTGGTTGGATATGGCAAGATTGGATTGAAAATTGATCAAAAGATGAAAATTTGATTTTGTACAAAATCAAATATGATTGGCATTGATTAGTGATTGATTCTTCCTCAAATTAACTCCAAATTCATCTATTATATATATTTAACACATGCCACACGAATTAGGGTAGAATTTTTGACTGGAGAAACCCTATTGAAGCTCAAGAAAACCGTGCCCTACAAGCCAATTGCAGCCCTAGTTCCAGCAGTTTTCAATCGATTTTGAGGTGTCCATTGCATTCCTTGAGACCTCTTGAGTCGATCCAGACCTTTACATCATCCAAAAGCATCCAGAATCAAGAAATCACGAATCGGTTTGCTCATCCTTTTTTCAAAATCGTGTTTCATTATTCATGCATTATTAACAAGTTTTGATGTTTGTTTCATGTTTAGAACAAAGTTTGCAAGCGATCTGGGCAGGTTAATTGCATTTCCATGGCCTGAAACGTGTTATGCCATAACTAGGGTTCCTGAACTCGATTTAGGGCTTTTCTTATTAGGATAAATTGGACCACGAGACTATTACCAATGCATTCGGAATGATGTCCTGAATCGATCCATGGTCTTAGATGTTATTTATATTATGTGTGCTTGATTTTTGATTTAGCCAGGCAGGGTCTGTAGCGTCGAACAATGGCCGACGCTGAGTTTTCAAAAATTCAAAACGAAATAGATGAAGTTTGGCACGGAGACGAGGCAATGGGGAGGAGACGCGTGTTTGTAACCTACTCGTTCCAATTTTCAAACACACTTGCACGCTGGCTCAGTTGGTTAAGGCGCTTCCTGTTGACAGATGCCCTCCCATGTCACGAGTTCGAACCTCACAGGGACCGGTTTTGATTTCTTTTTACAAACATCAAACTTTTTCAATTATTTTCATATTTTCATATTTTTCCATGCAATTTTAATTCTTTTCATATTTTTATTCATGCATTAAAAATCATCAAAAATATTTTTTTCCTTTTGCATTTATTTTCATAAAATGTTTATTTAATTTATAAAATTAAAAAATATTATTTTGCATGCATATTTATTTTTATTCATAATTTAGCATTTAAATCACTTTTAATTAGTTTTTTATTTTTAAATTGCATACAAAAAATCCCAAAAAATTATTTTAGCATATTAATGTTATTTCTAGCATGCCATATTTTTCTCATCTAAAAATTTGCATTTTTACTAACATTTTCCTCTTATTCGATTTCATCGTATTTTCCGATTTTCTTATCTTTTCACAGGTTATCCCGTTTCAGACGATTTCTTTTATCGTTTTTTTCTTTTTCCAATAATGTAACTGCTCATGGGATGTAATAGCTTAATTAGGCTTTTTATTTTCCGCAAGTTTAAATTATGTATCTGCCCCAAAGCCATGTAATAGCGTAGGATTTATCTTTCCGCATTTTACATTTCCGCATTTTAATTTCCGCACCCTATAAACTGCTAGTAATTAGGCGTGTATGGCAAGATAAAATTGGACATAGCTCATTCTAATTTGCAAGATAACATATATGAAATCAACACACTTCTTCACACACGCACCCCTTAGGGTAATTCTCTCTCGTTGCCTTACGAATACAAATGGTCAAGTCCCTCGAACGTAGAGGTATTCTAGCACCATTGCCTTCAAACAAATCATCATAGTCCCTTTGATACAAAGATCATAAGACCCACGATGTCGCCTCCGAATACATGAACTTGACCCTCGATTGTCGCCTCGAAAAATGATGATAGTCCCTTCGAATGTGCTAGGATACTTCCTACAAGTTGCTTTCTATGACCATACAATGTCCCTTCGAATGTCCCGCTTACATCCAACGAATGGAGTTACCTACCAACTAATGGTATGGATAGCACTATTCTAAAGGAACGTAAAATAATACGAAAACGACCAATTCTGAGTAGGTAATAAGACTTTTAGTTGCTTGCTCTCTCAAAATACTTTTCACACAACACACTTTTGTCAAAGTTCAAACTCTTTTCAAAAAACGAAACATTTTTGAACACTTTGTATACATTCCTACATGAATCATTACAAAGTCAAAGCGAAATGCCTTTTCAAAACATTTTTGTCAAACACACAAAAAGCCCAATTTTAAAGTGATCTAAGAGCAACTAAGAGCAACTAAGAGCCCGTAGATAACTACGGATGGAAAGGGGTGCTAATACCTTCCCTTTTCATAACCTTCTCCCTTACTCAGAATCTAACGAAGGTCTTTTTCTGTACTTTTTACCTTCCCTTAATTGGATAAAAGAAAAGTCGGTGGCGACTCTTGCTATCCGCACATTTGCGATACAAAAACCTACAAAGTCAGTTCACCGTGTTACAATATCCCCCTAATTCAAAATTTGGAATTAGGATTATTTCTTACTTTGCAAATGTATGATTAAAAGAATAGTGTTTAGAGACACTATACAAACCCTCAAATTAATGTTGATATAACCCTTCTCCTCTTTTGATCTTTGATCAAGACCAACACCGATAGATGCAACCTATTCTCCGCTTAAGCTACTTTCTTTCAAAGATTTCAAACACTCTAAGGATCCATATGAATATTTCAAACACTTCAATGGATTTCACTTGAGTAAATCTTATTACATTCTATCAACACAAGATCTTCAATTTTATCTTCCAATACTTGCTACTTCCTTGAAAATATTTCAAACACTCCAAAGTTCCTTGCAAAGATTTTAAACACTCTAAGGTGATTCACATGGATGATTTCTTCTAGAACAATCTTGCACGAAAACCCCCAAATCAACCAATGGTCTTGGAGGACAAACCCGCAGTTTTTCCGGATGAAGACCCCTTGAAATCTCAACCCAATATCTTTGGCTACCTAAGAACCAAATTAGAAAATCTCAACCCTCATCTAGATGGAACCCCAATGGAACATCATTACAATGTAATGCTAGTGTGTATGCATAAATTGGAGGTTGAAGGTGAAGAGCAAACATAGGCTAATTTAATGGTATCATCAAGTTGGAATGATGCATGAATGATATATTTATAGTTGGATTGTTTTTAGGTAAAATATGGTAGTTTCAGAATAAAAAAAACTAATTAGAACATTACCCATAAAATAGTATGTGTTGCCTGAAAAATTACGCGTCGACGCATGCAAAACAGAAGCTACAGGCTTTAATAATGTAATACATGTGTTGACCTGAAAATCGTATGTGTCGACACATGTGCCTATGTTTTAAAGCAGAAATGGTGAAAACTTTAATATTGAATTATATGTGTCGACGCATAAATCGTATGTGTCAACACGTACTTGTCATACCCCAATTTTTGATCTAATATTTCACCTTCCGTCTGCATCATTGCATGACAACTGTTCACAAGCGATTTAACCTATTTTTTCTTGAGTCAGATTTCAAAAATTCATAACTTATTCAAATTTTGATTTTTTAGCGGTTCTTTTTGCATATGATTCCCTTGACATCATCTACAACTTTTATTTACAAGTCAATAGTTTATTATGTTTGAAAGAGCCACGGAAAATTGAAACATTAGAAGTTGTTTTGTGAATTCGGTAGAATTTGATTTCAATATATTTTATTCATGTTCTCTTCTTCATTTAAAAAATCAAAAAAATAGATAATTAACATCATAGTACTTTAAATAGCAATTCTTATTTTTTTGTTTCTTTATTCAAAATATAAATAAATAAATATAGTCTTTATTAGTTTCATTTAGATTTATATTCTTGCACCTTCTTTAGTAAAAAAATCTCAAATAATATATATATATATATAAGTTTTTTATCTTTGTTGCATTTTTATTGTTCGTTTATTTTAATTAAAAAAAAAAAGAGTAATAACTTTTTAGTTTAATGCTACTAATTTTTTATCATTATAATCATCATTATTATTAAATTCAAATTAATTTTGTTTGCATCTTAATTTATTATTATTATTATCATTTTTTTCTTCTATTTTTGTATTACTAACAAATTGTCTTTCATCATTATTATTAAATTTAAATTAATTTTGTTTGCATCTTAATTTATTATTATTATTATTATTATTATTATTATTATTATTATTATTATTATTATTATTATTATTATTATTATTATTATTATTATTATTATTATTATTATTATTATTATTATTATTATTATTATTATTATTATTATTATTATTATTATTATTATTATTATTATTATTATTATTATTATTATTATTATTATTATTATTATTATTATTATTATTATTATTATTATTATTATTATTATTATTATTATTATTATTATTATTATTATTATTATTATTATTATTATTATTATTATTATTATTATTATTATTATTATTATTATTATTATTATTATTATTATTATTATTATTATTATTATTATTATTATTATTATTATTATTATTATTATTATTATTATTATTATTATTATTATTATTATTATTATTATTATTATTATTATTATTATTATTATTATTATTATTATTATTATTATTATTATTATTATTATTATTATTATTATTATTATTATTATTATTATTATTATTATTATTATTATTATTATTATTATTATTATTATTATTATTATTATTGTTATTATTATTGTCGTCGTCGTCGTCTTGTTGTTATGTCCAAAATGCTGAAAGAAAAAAAAAAGACTAGTCCAATGCTTGCTATTATCTCTATCTCATGCTTGTCCACAAACTCCCAAAGGATGCTACACCTTGTTGCACAATGCATCCAAAATTTACTGCATAATAGTCCCAAACTGCTGTTATCCTGTGCCAAACAATACACTAAAATAGCATAAGCAAAAGCTTCAAACAAAAAGCAATAAACCAGGGCACTTAGATTGTTCAAACCATACAATGTTTCCCCCCAAAATTTCATCAGTTTTGTTCTATAAATTGGCCTCATGTCAACAGAAAGAAAGAGAGAGGACACTATATACTCTCCCTCTTCAACCTGCATAAAACCTTGCTCTGCTACCTTAAAACCTCATCAACTCATACACCTGCGACTCACCCCGACACAGCCGGAAACGCTCCCCTCAGGCCGCCGTGGATCTGTAAGCCGCCGCACTTCTTCATCGTTAATCTCTATCCGTTCCTTTTTCCGTTATCTTTTTGTTTTGATTAGGTATTAGTGTTATAAATTAAGAGAGGAAGAGGGATCTTTGCTCATATTCATAGCTATATGTTTTCTATTTGTCTGTTTTTTTATTGTTGAATTTTTGAGAAAAAAATATGAAAGCGTTGAACAAAGAAATGGATCATGATTGCCTCCAGTCACACAAAAGGTACAGCCACGCTGTCAACTATTCTTAACCGTCTGATCATGATCAGCTGGATTATAATTTAAGATCTATGAAGCACGTACACCTATAAGGGTAGGCGTGTCGCGGTGTCCGACACGTGTCGGTATCCGACATTTGTATGACACCCGTATGACATGTGTCGAAAAAGTCAACAGGTGTTGAAAAAGTCAGACAAGTGTCGCTACAAAATAGTCTTTTTATATGCTTCAACATTTGTTGAATTGGTGTTCGACACAAGTATGACACTCATATAACATGTGTCACACAATTTAGACAAATTGTTCAACAAATTTTTTTTGTTCTTTTTGTTTCATCACATTTTATTTATTTTTTGGATAAATCTCATGCACGTCTAAAAAGGTTAAACATATTTTATAAGAATGATGTCAATGAAGATATTAATTTTGATTAGAATATTTTTAATTCTTTTAATAATTGAGGGATAAATAAAACTCAAATATTGTCATATACATAGCGTTGTCGGTGTCCTATTTTTTTACGTTATCGACGTTAGAGTGTTTGTGTCTGTGTCGTGTCGCAGTGTCTGTGTCGGAGTCAATGCTTCGTAGCTTAAGACTAATAATTTATAAATAAAAAATGAAAAATAAACCTATATTTTTTAACCATCAGATTAAGATCAAATGACTATAAACATACTGACTAGGGGTGTTCAGAACCAAACCAACCCATTAGAAAACCGCAAACCAAACCAAACCAAATTGAAACCGCAAAAAACCGCATTTGGTTCGGATTTGTTTGGGTCATCTTTTGACAAAACCGCATGGTTCGGTTCGTTTTGCGGTTTGTATTTTACAAACCGAGGCAAACCGAATCAAACCGCATTATATTACAACTTAAATTTTACTTAACTAACACCTCACCCAAAGCTAAACCTATTATACGTTAGCCTTATGATTACGAATAATGTTCTCATTCTTACACATATGATTTCAGTTTCAATCTTCTCAAATCTCTCCTAGCATTATTGCGTCATCTTTGCCACATACATCTTACATCTTCTTCTCTAATCTCTACTTTCTTATATTCTTTCTTTTGCACCTTCTCATTTTTATGCAAATGTTCTCTCTTTAATTTCGTTTTTATCGCACATCTTCTTCTATAATCTCTCATCTCATATGTTCTTTCTTTTTCATCTTCATTGATATCTCGTCTCTTCTCTTTTTTTTTTTTTTGTTTTATTATAGAATTTTTGATATTTTTGATATATTATTTTATATTTATTATTCCACTTTTGTCTAATCTAATTTATACATATTAAATGGAAAATTGTTGTTCAAGTATGATGAATTTTGTTGTTATTTGATAGTGTATGAATGAGTAAATACGAAACTATGTTGTCATCTATATGTGTATGTATAACTCAATAAAATATTTATAAAAAACCGAACCAATCGAACCGAATCAAACCGCATTAGTTTGGTTTGGTTTAGTTCGATTTTTTTTCTAAAAGCCAACTGAACCAAATCAAACTGCACGTATTTTTCTCTTGCGATTCAGATGATTTTTTTCGTCAAAACTGCCCAAACCACACCGCGAACACCCCTAATATAGACTGCGTGACTGTGATAATAGATTGACCGCAGGATATTCTTTTTCTAGATAAAGTAACACGGGTGAAACTAAGATGATGAAGCGTTGGTTGCTTCTCACTATTTTACTTTTATCTCTTTTATATTGTTTTTTATTTATTTTGTTAATGGTTTTAATTATAAAAAAAATAATTAAAAAAAAGGTTGGGTCATAAAAAAGGAGAGTGTGGACCGAAAAAATATGAGAAGACAGATGTCAGATTGTTTTCGTTTCTCGTATTTACATATTGTAGTTTTAAATAAACTAAATTGGCAGGCCGTGTTATATATATTTTTATAATAATTAATATTTAATTTTTATTTATATATTAAATTATTTTATATGTCATTTAGATTATGTTTAAAAATAAAAATAAAAATATGTTTTGAAATTAAAAATAGTAAAAGATATTCAATACATATTTTAAAATTACAAATAAATAACTTTCTAAAAGTCCCGTTAAATATACTATATTTTAAAATTAATGCTAGATGCTTTCTCCTAAATATTCTTCTTGATATTGCCTTTATTTATAATATTTTGTTTTGGTCCAATTTTTTTTTTTTCATATACCTGATATGAATCGCCATTCCATCTGCATTTATTTAAAATGTATATAAATTGTCATTGCATTTACATTCGTTAAAAATTTGCATATTATAAAATACATTAAAATATCATTTAAAAAATCATTATATTGGAAGAAAACACATCTTACCATAAAATTACAAAAGTTAGGAAAATTATTCTTACTCTACATTAATATTTTTTTGATCTTGTCTTCATTTTTAATATTTTGCTTTTGTCAAAATAAATATTCTTCTATCTTGTCTTCATTTTCAATATTTTACTTTTGTCAAAAAATTATATACGCTATTTCTATATATTGGATATGAATTAAACCACAATTGCATCTGCACTCCTTCGAAATATGAAATTGAACCATATAATGCACATAATAAAATATATAAAACTATCATAAAACATATTCACCATGGCATTGGAAGAAACAAAGACCACGGTAAAATCACAAAAATTTACAAAGTAATTCTTCTTTAAAATTTTATTGTTACCAAATGAATTATTCATAAGAATTATATATAAAACTAATTCCCACAACTGTTTTTATTCTATTTTAAAGTTGTGTTGAAAGGTTGAGAATTAAGTTTACAAATATACATTAAAAAAATAATTATGCTTGACAAATATGATAGTTAATGAGTGTATCCAACATGTAATTTGTTGTTTTAGAATCTAATTATTTATATTGATTTCTTATTATGCCTTCAAGTATGAAACATCTCAAATATTTAATAATAACTATTACAAATTAAATGCAATGTATTAGAATATGTAAATTGATTTAGTAATTACAAATTGATTTAGAATATTGATTTTCTCTACCACCGGACTATCTATCAATTTGTTCCATTTTTTCACTTTAGACTCTTTATGGATTTCAACCTTTTCACTGATTGAATTACAATATCACAATATAATACTATTGTTACCTTCTTATTACCCACATCAATATAACCAATACTAAAAAAAACCATCTAATACATAAAAATATTTACATCTTACCTCTTTGAATTATAACTTTCGAATATCACTGAAAGTTCTTTTTCAGGACCACAATATGTTGCTTCCACTCTTTTTTCTGCATCTGTTATTACCTTCGCAGATGAACTTGAACCTTCAATATCAGTTACTGCAACATAGTCTTCCTCGAACCCAACAAAATTACTAAATGCCTTGTACTCTTTTTTGAACCATCTATCTTCGACGTAATCAATCAGATTCTCCCGCCACACATATTCTCTAGCATCGTAAAGTCTTAATCTACCTTTTTTCTCCAAACGTAGTTCTTCCAACTGGTCCCAATACTATTGTTCGCAATTCATGTTTTCCTCTGACTCAACATAAGCAACCATCTGCCTGTAAAACAAAAATTTAACATCAACGACGGAAACTTCACTTCGCTTTTAACCGTACAACCTTATTTTTTTCTTGTTTTGACACATACTCCTTCATCTACATTACTGTAAAACCTAACAACAACCAACATCAAATGGTGGGGCAATCTAACAAAACCCTAAACATACACCGCATTTCTCATAAAACATAACATCCTAAGTCGTTCAAAAATGCAGTACGCTTGATGCATGAACTGTAACACCCCAATTCTACCCCTTGTATTTAATAATAAAATCAGAGTTTCAAAATTTCATCCAAACATAAATTGAGGTATCACATATTCGTGTTTCATCACTTTGCATTATAATGCACTTCACAAAAATCAAAGTCGGACATACCGATTCATATCATAAATCATCATATAAACAAATGAATATTCACAGCACAACGTATGTGTTCACAAAATGTACATATCATCATGTTATCATCAATACATAAAGTTATAACATCATAAGATAGTATACATAAACTATCCTATCCAAAATAATAATGTCGCCCAAAACCCGAGTGTTACTACTATCAGAGCAGAGCGACTCAAAATAAAGAGACTCGAGCTAATCCTCATCATCCTCGCGGATCACCTGCACGTTACCAATATAAAGGCAATGGCGAAACAAGTAAAGGGTGAGATACTCCAAAACATATAATTAAAGGCATGATAAAATATATAAATATTTTTGGAATCATAAATGATATAGGATAATAAGAGTATGTCAACATATATCAAAATATCACATACTTTAAATAATCATTTAGTGTATAAAATCAATACTTTAATTTCGTCATGTAATCATCATTATCATATATAAACAAACATAAACTTCATCGCCATAAACTCATATCGTCACTTTACCGTCATGTTATATTCATCGCATAATTTTCATGAAATTATCACATCATAATCACTTTATGTTCAACACCAAAAATCATCACAAAACAAAGTATCATGTATCATCGCAATCCATCATAAAACATCAAATAAAACTCAACACCAAAAGACTCAAAAATAAACATAACCGACTCCATGAGACACGACTATGTTATGCATGTGGTACCCGTCGCTTTGTCCATAATTAGGGACATCTGGCATAAAGCCCATCGTCGCTTTGGCATAAAAGTCCCCGTCGCTTGGCATAAAAGCCCTCGTCGCAAATGCAATGTATGTGACACGACAACACGACATTACAAACATGACACAACAAAAACATCATCATCGCACATCAAAATTGGCATAAAGCCCACGTTGCCATATTTATCCACATCAAGATAAACATATCATCACAACGCATTTCATCAAGTATTCATTATAAATAAACCGTCACAAACATCATGTTTAATCACACCACATCATTATCAAATAATTCACTAAATTCCAAACACGGAAAAATAGTCAAACATCAATAATCGTCGTGAAAGTCATTCATAACAATCGGCATCAATCATAATCGTCAACGGCGCAATCGGATTGTCCATACGCGACTTAAATCGGCAAAAACGCAACCCGGTTCAATTTAACTGTAAATTGACTTACTTCGGGTCGTTTCGTAAAACCTCAAAATCTCGAAAAACTAACCTCACCACGACGTTCTACACGTTAAAATTAGCTAGCACGTCAATTTTCGTCCAATTCAGAGCAACTTGCTCCGTCGCCGAAATTGCCGAAATCAGAACATAATCGGGTTCCAAATTAAATTGGCTAACTTATGTCATAATTGTATTTAATTAATATAATAATTTAATATATTAAATTAAGAAAATAAATATAATGGAAACTATATATAATGAAAAAAACCAGAACATGTGGAAACTTACTGAAGCATAAAAAAAACAGAAAGGTAGTAATGTTATCTCTCTCCTCTTGAAACAACAAGCACATCCCAAATGAAAGGGAAACCCACACGGCACATGTTCATGCAAATGCAAATGCAAACTTCCAAAATTCCAAGTGTTTGCATAATTGTTTCATAATTCTAACTTACAAAAAAAAGAAACTTGCATAATTATGAAAATTTGCAACTTATGAATTTCATTTCTAAAAGTACAACCTGCATAATTATGAAAACTTGCAACTTACAGTTACTTTACAAACTTAATAAAATTTCAGTTTTCTTTCTTCTAATTTTCATTTCTAATTTCAACTAACAATAATCCAACAACAACAACACCTAAATTAATTCCTCTAGCCTCTATCAAAATCACCCAACACAACTCATAAACCCTAAAATCAATTTTATCCCAAATCAAAAATATATCAATCAAACCCTAACTATAAGAATTGGAAAATCAAACCCCTTACCTTAAATGCTTGAATGATTCTTGATATTCCAACCAACCCAAAACCCAAGCTTTGTGTTCTTGTTCTTCTCTTCCTCCAAGACTCTCTCTAGTTCTCTCTAAGTGTGTTTTGTGTTGTGATACTTCTATCTCTCATAAAACAATAACTAATGCCTTTGTTTGAATTTTGGTCTTAAGACAACATGAAAATACCATACTACCCTCCACTAGTCTTACTAACCCAAAATATAATCCAAAAGGCCACTTAATCAAAATAACTCCAAATAATTAAATATCGGTACGAATAATATTTTATCGAATCGAACGGAATAAAAACTGGACCGAACAAAATAATTACCGGTCACTCAAAATAAATACCAGACCGAATAAAATAATTACCGGTCCGAATAAAACGTCGTCGGATATATTAACAGAAATAACGGTTAATATAAATATTCTCGTCGCAAAAATAAACGTCAAACGGTAACTCGAAAATATTAATATAATATAATATTAAATAAAACGGGGCGTTACATGAACTACCTATCACGCTGGATGAATTACGAACTTACCTCGAAGGTGTGATCTCCACAACATCACCGGTTGTTAACTGGGAATTTTTAAATACGTTTGAGAGCATTGATTAAAGGCAAATATACCTATAAGTTAAGGGCTAATCCTAAACGAATATAGTTCCGTTAGGAAAACTTTATAAAACCAAGTTAGAAATATTAGAAAACATGTGTCGACTGAGAAAGTGAGCCAGAGAATCGACCAAATTGACCAAGCAGCCAGATGAAATAAACGAGACAAATGCGTCGAAGATAAACCATATCGACTAGATGGGTAAAGAAAGACTGTTGGCCGATTTGACATATTTTGGGTCGAGCGAAGAAGTTGGTCGAAGGGTAGATGCTATCGAAGACATAGGCCAAGGGACTTAGGGAATATTATTCTTCCTAAGGTATATAGAAACCAGAAGCAGTTAATCCTTTTGAAATCACGAAGCAGGAAAGAGTCAAAGTCTGAAGATCGTGGACGGTTACTTCAAGAGGTCGTGGTTGCAAGGCGGTAAACGAATGGCGTAATCGTGTGTAGTAGTTTCTCTTGTAAAGTACTCTCAGTGGTTACCTTGTAAAGTACTATAAATAAGTCATTTCATTGTAATTTTAGGGTGTTCACTTGTATTCTCAAATTGCTTACCAAAACTCTTCCCAATTCCGCGCTAAAGGAAGAAAGAGTCATTGAGCTTTTGATGTACGTGAATCACCATCCTTACTTTCAATGCAATCAATTTATGTTTAAGTTTTATCTTTACTGTTTTTTACTTTCGTTGAATTTCGAACAACTTCTGTGTTGAACACTTTAACATCAATCGTTGGTCACAAGTCACCAATTAGTGATTAGTTGAGTCTTGCCTGTCCAGTGCCTGTTGTCGATTAGGCAGGTAGTCGAAATTCTGTGTGGAAAGTCGTTGTAATGCTTCCCTCGGTTTCTAAAAACCGTTTCTTGGCCAGGGTATATTTCTACAGAATCAATATAACATACAAAATCTTAGCACGTGTCTTAAGATCAACTGGTCGATCTTGCAAGTAACCCTTAGTTTTAGGACCTTGGGAGGACCAATGCTTGTTTACCATTTTCCACAGTAAACAAATTGGCATATCTGGTGGGACCAAATGCTAAGTTTTGAAGTTTGTCAGTAGATGTCATAAGTGTATGAAACTTAGAAGTGGGAATTCAGCCAATAAGAAACCACCTACTAGAAAACGTACGCCTAAGATGACAAACACTACATCCGCGTCGAACATGGATGAAGTTCCATCACGAACTTTGGGTATTGTCGACCCAGTTGTTTCGCAACTTGCATCATTTCCCCCATTAAACAGCATAACTATCTCAGGTCCGACTACGTCAGTATCTGTCCCTATTCCCCAAACCACACCGGTGAGTCCAGGGCCTGTGGTGGCCACGAGCGCTATTCCGAACACAACGATACCTCGATTTGGTACTACTACGAATCCCCCTTATGGAATGTCGTATTCCTGAATGACGGGATATCAGTCGACCCCGAGTGCAGTAATGGTGTCTGATAATGCACAAAACACAAATGCTCCTTTGCAAGGATCTGCAATAGAGGGAAATAGGGTAATGTCTGTACAACACCTAAACAATACGTCTGTGGTAGTGTTAAGGCAACAAATGGATGATAGCAACCACGAATTGGTTAACATGTTAACTAACCAAATGGGTAATGTGTTCAACCCCATAGTACAAGAATTAGTTGAGACTAATAGGCAGTCCGCTGAAACAAACCGATAGGTGATTGCACAGCTAACACGTTTCTGTAACTTCTTAGGGGCCCCCCAAACGGCTGCCCGATAGGGGCCACTGGTTTGACAAGCCATACCCATTCACGGGGACATGGGGGCAATAGACAACAAGAGGCTGACCAAGTCCTTGACCAAATTGGACAGGAGGAACTAGTTGTCAAAAATAACTTAACCAATATTGTTGAGAGAATTAAGGCCCGAAATGGTATGAATACAATGCCAAGGCCAACGTATTCCTCCCCATTATCAGAGTATATTTTACAGACCGAAAACCCTAGAGGATGGAAAATTCCTAAGTACACCAAATTTTTGGGAGAAACGGGTGAGTCGACGGTCGAACACATCGCTAGATACTTGACTGAGCCGGGAGACATGGCGAATAATGAAGGCCTAATGGTAACAGATTTCCCTTTTTCCCTGACTAAAGCTGCCTTCACATGGTTTACTAACCTGCCCCCTGATTTTATCGATTCATGGTCGAAGTTAGAAACTCTTTTTCATGAACAGTTTTATGGGAGGAATTCCAAAATTAGTTTGGTCTAATTGTCAAGCATTAAGAGAAAATTTGCTAAAATAATAGACGATTATCTGAATAGGTTTAAAGCGTTAAAAGCAAGGTGCTTTACCCAAGTTCCTGAACATGAACTTGTTCAAATGGCTGCTGGAGGTTTGGACTACTCCATTAGGAAGAAAATAGATCCACCCTATGTCAAAAGCATGTCACAATTGGCTGACAGAGTTCGACACCTTGAGCGCCTTCGACTAGAAAAAGTTAGACACACTAAGGCTAATGCTAAGAAAGAAAAGGTAGCCTATGTCGACTATGATGATATATATCCCATATATAAAGTCGATTACATGTCACCGATTGAGGCAGATGTAGATGTGGCTGAGTTAAAATCAGGGTCTGCATATGAATGTAAATCATTGTTTCCTGCCAAAGGAAAAAGCCCTGTTGTCGAAAATCCCTGCAAAAACTTATACTTTCGACGTTAGTAAATGCGAGGAGATTTTTGATTTATTAGTTAAAGATGGTCAAATTCTAGTACCCCTAAATGCTAAATTACCACCATTAGAATAAAGACAAAAAAGAGGTTTTTGCAAATATCATAATTATCTTGGTCACACAACTTCTCAATGTTTTCTTTTCAGGGATCTGGTTCAAAAATCACTCCAAGAGGGTCGCTTGAAGTTTGTTGCAAGGAAACAGAAGATTAACATCGACCCTTTAAGGCAAGAAGAGGCTCTGTTTGCTGAGCCTGTTGACATCAACATGGTCGACATCACTGAGGTGCCTAACAATACCATGCTTGAGGAAAGCACCAACGAAAGTCCAAACATCAAGCTAACTGACGTCTATCCAAGAGATGATGAAGACCTGTTGGATTTTCTGTATCGTTGCAAGAGTAAGGGTGCTCAAGTTGGCTTGTGCCCTAGATGCAGCGCTTTAACTGATAGAGTCACTGTTGAGAATTTCCAGAAGCTACAGCTGGAGAGAGGAAGGGTCCAGTGGAACAAAAGGGATCCTAGGGAAGCATCTCAGATTAGGCCAAAGACCTTTGTTTCGTCGGATGCTGCACCAAAGGGGACTTGGATTAAGCCCTAAATGGTCATTGGGCCATCAAATGTTGCTGGTGCTATGAGGGATGTGAAAGGGAAAACCCTTATGAGTTATCGACTAGAAGTGAGTTCTGAAAAGAAGAGCCATATATTTGAAAACTACATGGGCAAAAGTCCTATGAGTCAAACTCAGTGGAGGCGATTCCAAAGAAAGAAGGGCTAAAAGACAAGCCGCTCCTTCTGCTAAGCAAATCGCTGTCGGTAAAGGTAAGAATCCACGACAGTACAAGGAAAAGGTCGACTCTACTGTCAAGTGTTCGCGTTAAAAAGTGACGTGCGAGGGAATCGAATCAATTCGAATTCTCTGGCTCGAAACAATTTACTCTTTTGGTTTGTTTATAAAGATGCCACATCAAGCTTTATTATTTTCAACACAAGAAAAATGATTATGAAAAGGGAAAGGCATTAATACCCTCATTGATATGACATGCATTACGACTAGCGCAAACTAGACGTAACGCATTGGGGAGATTCCGGGAAAGGGGGTTTGTTATATAAAGGGAATAGATGGAGCACCCTAAATATATATAGTTATCTATAGCTTTATATATGAATACGTTTGATATGTTTGTGTGTTTTAAATTGCTATTTCTATGATTGGGAAAGTTTCTCCTTTGGATTTTAAGAAAGAGTAGATTATGTGGGATCCTAGGTGTTGTTATTATTGTGCTCGCAAAGATCATTGGGATCTTCTGCATACATATCCCTTAATGGGAATCAGAGCATTTGTAGCTCGGATCTAAAGGGATCTATGGTTTTGTTTGGTTTGAGGGAGAAAGAAATTTGCTCGCCAAGGAAGGGACCTTGTGCCTACGTATTCTCAAAAGGATGTTGAGAAAGTCAGAGCAATCGTAGTTCCCACTTATGCTAGTGGAAGCAACGGGAAGTTATTAAGAGACACAAACAAATGTCATCTTAATGAAAAATGTATCTAATCTATTTCATCACATACATTTTGAAAGGTTGATTGATTGAAATCTTTCATTGTAAGTTATAGGTATTTTGCTTGAGTGTACAAGCGTTACCACTTACGAGTTTAAGAAAGATGTTTTTGAAAATGTTTGAATCTTTTAATTGTAAGCATTGGGTGTTTTGCTTGAGTGTACAAGCGTTACCACTTACAGATTAAGAGATGCTTTTGTTTGAAAAGTGTTTGAAAAGTTTTGATTGTATGTGATGTGATAGATGAGATACTTCTTTCATAGAGATGATAAACGCTAAATCTCTAGGAGAAATTGATGGATTAGGGATGCTTTTAAGAAGCCCATGGGTCCTTGTATTGTTAGCCCAAGAGGAGGCATTAGGGTCATCGAGGGTCATCGAGGGTCCTTGTCTAAGCTCAAGAGGAAGCTATAGGGTATGGCTGGCTTTGGCTTTAAGAAGGGTTTCACCGGGAAACCGTCTTCTCAGGATTTCAAGAGCAATTTCACCGGGAAATCATACTCTCAGGGTTCTATCCTAGCGCGGGTGATTCTTTGTATTGGAAGCCCAATAGGAGGCTGTTAAGAGATTTCCTGGTCTCTTTCTTTGTTTGATGCCCAAGAGAAGGCTAAACTCAATGAGGAGTTCTTTTGAACGAAGCCCAAGAGGAGGCTGACTCAGCAGGGGAATGTTGTCTTATATGAAGCCTAAGCGGAGGCTAAACTCAGATGAATGAGTTTTCTTATTTGAAGCCTAAGAGGAGGCTGAACTTAGATGAAATGAGTTACCTTGTACAAAGCCCAAGAGGAGGCTAACTCTGTGGGGAACTTATTTGTTAGACTAGTTGTTATGTTATAACTAGACAGTTGTATAAACAAGTGTATGACGTTTATTCACAGGAGTTTATGAAGGAAATATAAACAAATGCATGTAAGAGTTTATTTACAAGAGTTTATGAAGGAAATATAAACAAGTGTGTGTGAAACAAACGTTTGAAACGAGCGTAACTTGATTATTTACAAGTTTGAAGGTATACGAAGGAATGAATATGTACACGAATGAGTATTTATGTACAAGGAGATGTGGATGTACATAAGAGGGTTGGGACTTACACCGTAAGGGAGGCCCATTGGTTTAAAAGCAGTTTCACCGAGAATAATGCTCCTTTTAATACCAATGGTATTCAGTGTTTATACAAGCGAAACAAAAATAAACGGACGAAGTTTGTCTATACTTGAGTATTTACAAAGGTATCTGTATAATGTACAAGTAAAAATTGGTATGTACATAAAAGAATTGGATATGTACAAGGAAATAATTATGTACATAAAAGAATTTTGGGACTTACACCGTGAGGGAGGCCCATGATCGGTTAAGAAATCCGAGGAAAAACGAGTTCGGTTTTATCTTCAAATCGGATCGATCATGGAAAAAAGATGTGTAAGTTTGTTGAAAAGTTTTGGAAAGATCTTGAAAGTGTTTTTTGAAAGATGAAATATACTTACAAGAAGTTTCAAAAAGTTTCGGGCTTCGAAAGTTTGAAAGAAACGTCTTGGAAAGTGCTTTGAAAAGTACTCAAAACGTTATCGTTTTCGGCTCGATAAAAATATAATCAAAAAAAGTATTTTTGAATTTTTTTGACACTATCCTAAAATAGGTATGTTAAATGGCACGTGTGCAAAAAAATCACCTCAAAATGAGGAGTTTTGATTGGGTTTTGAAGAAGTCAAAGTTTGAAAAAAATATGTAGATAAAACAAAAAAGTTTGGCAAAAATGGTCCCAAGGCTACTCGAACCCGGGACCATTGGGCAAGGCGTGGCAAGGCAAAGTGTTAAGAGTGAGCTAGAAACCGCTGGGGCGGCAATACATCCGTGTATTTATCTCAAACCATGTTATAATATTATAAACTTTTTATTTGAATTTGAAAAAACGCGCGCACTGCTTGTATTTCTTCCTCGATCCTTCTTCAAGCCCAGATCCTTCGTTTCTCAATGAAAATGGATGATGTAAACATCAAACTTGATCGAAATTGAACCAGGAACATGATGTTGTGGTTTAATTTCATTTATTTTTAGTTTAACATGATTAAATTTCCAGAATACACGAAGAACCCTAGTTCTTTAAAATCAAATTGAAATCGTGTATGGACATGGAATTAAGCAATTGGTTTAGGGTTAAGCTTCAGTGATGGTGCAGAAACAAAACGGCCAAGAGTTTTTTGAACTGGAAATAAGAAATCAAGAAGTTCGAAGTTGAGTCACTTACCTCTTGAAGCTGAGATCGAAATCTTCAAAGGAGCATTTCCAGTTGATGTTTAAGGATTGCTGGAGCACCAGTGAACCTTATGGAAGGTGTGAGGATGGTCTGCTTGCTCTAAAATTGCCTGGATCATTCCAACCAAGTCCACTTGCATATGCTTGAAATGAAACTCGAATCCGTGCTTGGAGGTGTTACAGATCAAAAGTGATGGTTTGTATCATCCATATGGAGTATGTTGATGATGTTTGAATCAAAAAAACACAACTAGCTCGAGCCAAACTAACAGTTTGAAGTTTAAGGCAGTTTTTGCAAGTTTTGAAGTATGAAAAGCAATTCTGGTTTTTAGTGATTCTTGTGTTGATTTTAAGTTTCAAACCAGTTACATATTGATTTTAAGACATGTTAGACACCAAATCTCTCATGGTTTTTCACAAGTTTTGAAAAATGTAAGAATTCTTACTTTGAACTATGTTACTTGAAATTTAAGAGAGAAAAGAGAAAGCTTGTTTTGGCATAGCTTTGGTGTGGTCTCTGTAATACGGTGAACTGACTTTGAGATTTTTGTATCGCAAATGTGCGGATAGCAAGAGTCGCCACCGACTTTTCTTTTATCCAATTAAGGGAAGGTGAAAAGAACAGAAAAGACCTTCGTTAGATTCGAGTAAGGAGAAGGTTATGAAAAGGAAGGTATTAGCACCCTTTCCATCCGTAGTTATCACGGCTCTTAGTTGCTCTAGATCACTTTAAAATTGTGCTTTCATGTGTTTGACAAAAATGTTTTGAAAGGACATTTCGTTTTGACTTTGTAATGATTCATGTAGGAATGTATACAAAGTGTTCGGAAATGTTTCATTTTGAAAAGAGTTTGAACTTTGAAAAAAAGTGTGAGGTGTGAAAAGTATTTGTTTGAGCAAGCAACTAAAAGTCTTATTACCTACCTTAATTGGTCGTGTTGTTTTATTTCCTTTAGAATAGCGCTATCCGTACCATTAGTTGGTAGGTAACCCTATTCGCTGGATGTGAAGGACATTCGAAGGGACATCGGTGGTCATAAGGCAACTTGTAGGAAGTATCCTAGCACATTCAAGGACTATCATCATTTTCGTAGGCAACAATCGAGGGTCAAGATCATGTATTGGCGACATCGTGGGTCTATGATCTTGTATCGAAGGGACTATGATGATTTGTTTTGAAGGCAACGGTGCTAGGATACCTCTACGCTCAAGGGACTTGACCATTTGAATTCAAAGGCAACGAGAGAATTACCCTAAAGTGCATGTGTGAAAAAAGTGTGTCCAATTCGATATGTTATCTTGAAATTATAAGTGATCTATGTCCAATTTTATCTTGCCATACACGCCTAATTACTAGCATTATAGGTGCGGAAATTAAATCATGGAAAGTAAAGTGGAAAGATAAATCCTACGCTATTACATGGCTTTGGGATGATACATAATTGAAAGCGGAAAATAAAATTCCTAATTAAACTATTACATCCCATAGGCAGTTACATAATTTGAAAAGAAAAGCAATAAAAATTGTCCGAAATGATATAACCTGTGAACAGATGAAAAATCGGGAAACGGAAGAAAATTGCATAAGAGGAAAATGTTAGTAAAAATAAGTATTTTTGAATGAGAAAAAGTTTTTATGCTAATAATGACATTAATATGATAAAATAATTTTTTGGGAATTTTTGGAGTTAATTTGATAATTAAAAATCAATTAAAAGCTATTTAAATGATAAAATAGGAATTAAATAAAATATGCATGCAAAAATAATAATTTTAATTTTAAAAATTAAATAAACATTTTTCTGATGAGTATGCAAAAAATAAATATTTTTGGTGTTTTTTAAATGCATGATAAAAATATTAGAAGATAAATTAAATAGTATAAAAATATTAAAGAAAATAAGAAAATATGAAAATAGAGTTAAGTTTGTAAAAGGAAAAAACATTTGGTCCTAACCAGGTTCGAACCCAGGACCATGGAGAGCATCTTCCCAAACCAATGCCTTAACCACTACGCCAGCGTGCATTTGGTGTTTGTAAAATTGAAATCAATTGAATATAAGTGGTAACGTGTCATGGATGTTTTCCAAACACAGTCAGCAAGCCGGGCCCAGTCACTTATGAATGAACGAATCGGATCGCTCCAAAGTGCCACGTCACGCCTCTCGCCGAGTCACCGAGTTACGGCCTGGTCATCTTCTCCTGGCCCGATCTTCAATCCCGCAAAATACGTAGAATCAAAGCAAAGAAGACATATTTCACCTAATTCGCCATGGTCGAGAGTTCAATGGTGCCATTAGTTTCGATTGAAAACACTCAACATTCGTTCAAGCTTCACGCTTCCTAAACCCTAAACATGGCAATATGTGATTCTGACGTTCAAACTCACAAACGATTGCCCAGATCCATCCCTTAGCATCTCATGAACACATTAGAACGCTTAGAATCGATTAAAACAAGCAGATAATAAAAATGCAATTTCAAGAAAAGTTTGAATATGTATGAATGTATGTAGCTCGATTCAGCGTCGCCCATGAACAATGATGCATACCACTCTAAATTACCTCAGGAACACGTTTGGATGGTTGAGAGAGGCTGAAAGTGGCTACAAAGTAAAACTCGAATTTCACAACTTTGAGAAAAAATTTGGCAAAATAAGGGTTGTGTATGGGGCTAGGGTTTCGTGTCTTGTCTTGTGCAGCTTGCTTGGTATTTATAGAGCGAAATATGAGAGTAAAGAGAGTGAAAAAAGATTGGATATTGAATGCAAAAATTTTCTCTTTCAAATCAAATCAAATTTCTTGAAAATTTGATTTTCCTTCCATGTGAGAGGCTAGCACGAATTTGGTATGTTTCATGGGCTATCTTGGACCTCAAGCTTGATAAAAATCCACTCCTTTTGAAAATATATCTTATTTTCATATTTTATATAATTTAAATTTGAATTAAATGGTTTTAAATTCAAAAATAAAATGTGGTCATGGCAAGGTGTCAATAGGTCACAAATAATATTATGATCAAGTTTGGATCATAAAATTATAGGCCCATTTGAAAAAAATTGCATTTTGACAAATATCTCCTTTTGTGCAATTGTTCAAAAATGCCCAACTTCTGAATGGTGTATTTTGCTCAATTTTCAAAATTTTTGAATGTTCTTGGACTTTTCAGAAAGCTCTAAGTGTCCTATAACCAACCTCTTTGGTTTCATCTCAATTGGAGTTTCCATGCTCAATAAATCTTCAAAACAAAAAGTTGACTTTTTGTTGACTTTGAAAAGGACCTGTAATGTTTTGATCCATACTTCCAAATGAAGCATTTTTTGAACATTCTTGTGAGACATGAAGTTGTAGAGAATTGAATTTACTTCAAAACAAGAGGTGGTGTCGAGAAAGTATGAAGAAGTTATGCTCGTCAAAGTTTGGTTGACTTTTCAACAAAAACCCTAATTTGAAAGTTTGACTTTTGAGCAAATCTTGAGTTTTCTTGATGAATCATGATCAACCCTTGATCAAATGATGAATGTAACTTCAAAATGAGGATGTTGACCAAAATCAGAAGTTTGACAGTATGTTGACCACAATTGACTTTTTTTCCAATACAACCGATTTTCAACCATCCGAGCAATTGTTCGAGGAAACTTGACTTGGAGCTTGAAACTTGACATGGAGAATCTTTGAAGCATATGAGGAGGAATGGTGATTGGAGTTGGAAGTCCATCTTGATTCGAAAAATACCAAACCCTAGTTTTGGGTTGATTGTCTGAGAGAGGTTTGTCGATCAACCCTTGAGAATCCTCGAGTATAGATGTATGAAATGTCTTGAGAAGTAGAGGGCAAATTTTGAGTATGACAATGCCCTGCTCAATCTTCTTATACTGAAGGTTAGATTGCGTCTCGCTTTTCGTGACCGGGTAGAAGATGATTGAACACCGAGTACACTCAAATTTGCACCGATTGATGCGGAATGGGCTTACAGATGCCATTTGGAGAAGGTGGAACTTCGGGAATGAGTCGACGCTAGACCTAAGAACGCTGCCTCGATAGAGGACCGGCTTGAGATGGGCTTAAGATGCCATCTAAAAGATCGATGCCGGGAGTGAGCCATACGCTAGGCTCTGTAGACCTTCGGAAGTGGAAGAGCAATGGAGATGGCTTAAGATGCCATCCCACGAGAGTCGACGACTTCGTGCTCATCTTTGAATGGTTATTGGTTTGTATTGGTTTTTAACCAAATACGCAGCAGAGATATCCGCTGCAACCCAGTCGCACGCCGTGACTAGAAGCCGCTGGGTTGAGCAAGAGAGAGCGAATACATCTGAAGTGCATTACCTCAGGATAGTAGTTGGAAAATGTGGATAGCTTCACTGCTTTAGGTATCGATCCAATGCCTATTATCGGAGGATAACTTGTGATCGTCGGATAGTTTTCCGTCTCGCTTCTGTATTAATCCCGGATCTCATGTCTGGAGGACAACGAGGCGCTCTTCGTATAGTTTTCCTGTCTAGCTTCGCATTAATCTTACCCGTTGTCGGAGGACAAATAGGGCGGTCGCTCAGATAGTTTTCCGTCTGGTTCGCATTAATCCGACCGCTTGCCGAGAGGACAACTAGGCGGTCGTCAGATAGTTTTCCCGTCTGCCGCATTAATCCCCGGACCACTTGCCGAGGACAACTAGGGCGGTCGTTCGTATAGTTTTCCGTCTGCTTCGCATAAACCCGGACCCGTTTGTTTCTGTATGATTTTCACCGTTTTGGAAAACAAAGAAACCTTGATAGAATATCGTTAGTTTTATGCAAAGTATGATGCATTAATGTATTGAATGAATGATGTGTACAAACTATGACTTTTATGAGTAATGTATGAATGATAGATGTTCGGTATTTCAAAACATATCCATCTTGAAGAAGATGATGTTCTCGCTTAGGATTTCTCGATTGTCAGGGGATGGATGGAAGCCCCGAGAAGAAAGATAACCTTGATTCCTCCGATGCACTATCCGACCGAGTCTTGGGTCCGATGTTACCAAGGTGTTAGGGATCGGAGACGGCCGCTTAGGATCTTTGTATGAATCCGGGGAATAATTTAGATGCGCTTCATCGGGGTCTTCATGCATAAACTCACGAGAGTATTTGATAGTCATTGGAGACCGGGTTAGAAGGATCCGAGCCCGTGAAATCTCCGGCTGGGAATAAAGATGTAGGTTTTCCTCGATGCACTATCCCACCAAGTTTCAAGTCCGACATCGGCCCGGGAAATGATGATTGCCGAGATACCGATATCCTTGGTGATGAATCAATCACGCTGAGACCGATGTAACATGATTTAGCCGAGGAATCACTACTGGGACTAACATATACCACGGGAGATGTAGTGGAGTGACACTCTCGGGGATTATGCTCATAGGGAATGTTTTGGTGACTTCGTCGTCATCTCAATTCCTAGAGTCTCAGGTAATTACTTGTATGTTCACTTTTCACATGCTTGTGAATAGATTTTATTGTCGGACGACATAATCATTCAAAGCAAACGTGGACTTTATGCAAACAACAAAGTGAAAATTGTAAAGAGAAAGAATTATTAATTTTGAAAGGTGGCGATGGCCAAGTAGTTTGCACAAGAAAAGTAAAAAGCCATGTGGAAACAATCTCAATTAAGTTCCAACTATGCTAGTACTCATATATTTCGACTATCTCATCTCCTGTCACAAGAGAAAGAAAGGAATTAATTTCGCCATTTGAACCTTGAATGTTGAGTAGCATCAGATAAGTGATCCGGACGAGACATAGTCGTATCGCTTTAATCCCTAACTTTTGCCTAGACCGCCTTTCGTTTTCACCAATGATGCCCTTTCTGCCAAGCCGCCTTTTCGTGTTTTCGACTGCCGGGTGTACATGTTTTGTATATCCTTAACTTTGCCCGAACCCTTTGGTTCGCCCAGATGCCCTTATTTTTGCCTAGGTCGCCGATCTAGCGGGTCTCTTTATGCGTAGTATTTTTGACTGGCGTCTGCGTCATTGTGGTGGGAAGTCTTCACCATCCATGGTGCTAAGTATCATAGCTCCTACGGAACATCGTTTTGACTACAAATGGTCCCTCATAGGTGGGAGTCCATTTGCCCCTCGGGATCACCTGTGGAAGAAACGATGCGCTGACTACTAGATCACCGACTTGGCAGACCTGGTTTCGACCTTCTTGTTAAACGCCTCGATCATTCGCCTTATAGATCTGTCCATGGCACATGGATGCGAGTTCTCATCAATCAAATTGATCCGTCAATGTGTCCGATCCAATCATCTTCGCCTAACTCGGCCCCGGAGGACTCGGGTAGGTATTCGATCCCCATGGCGACTCGCCCATACCATATATACAAGAGAGGGGGTTGCCCTGCTGATGTTGCATCAGAAAAGCGATAACCATGAAGAGCAACGGTAACATCTCATGCCAATCTTTGTAAGTCACCGCCATTTTCTCAGATAATCTTCTTAATGTTCTTATTGGCGGCTTCCATCGTGGCCATTCATCTTAGGCCGATACGAGAAGAGTTGTGATGCTTGATCTTGAATCGCGGCAGAGTTCGTGATCATTTTGTTGTTGAGAGAGCCATATTCATGATAATCCTTTCGGAGTGCATACAATCGACTAGATAAGATGTGGTTTATGAATCGAGCCACAACATTCTTGGTACAGATGCCAACGAGGTCGCTTCACCCATTTGGAAATAGTCAATTGCCACAAGGATGAAACGATGTCCGCTGGAAGTCGTGGGCTTGATTTCTCGATCATGTCATCGCCCCACATTGCGAACGCTAAGGAGTCATAGAAATATCTGAGGTACCGAGGTACGTGCACTTTGTCTCGCATAAATCGCATTTGTGACAAGATCGAGCGTGAAGCTTGACAATCGCCTTCCATGGTGGACCAATAGTAACTGCTCGTAATCTTCTTAGCCATCGATGTCCACCGGAGTGGGTACCAAACGCGCCGTAATTCTTCCATAATTCGCCCGTTGTTTTCCCGGCTCTACACAATGAGTAAGCACAAATCGTTTGGCGCTAAGATGTCGTTGTTGAGGAAGAATTTTGATGCTAACCTCTCAAAACCTCTTATCGTTGATGATGCCCCTCAGGATATTCCCGGTCTCAAGATACCTCTTCACGCCATAAGTACAAGGTTTCTCTTCTCGATCGCCTACAATAACAAGCTGGTTCGCCAAACTTCTCAATGATGATCCGGGGAGCCTCGTTGTCCCATCTCGACTCTGAACATGGATGATAATAGCCAACGCTTGGCTCCGCCAACCGGCCTCTTCTCGTGGAATGTGATTGAAAGTGATCTCTTCAGTAGGGGACCAAACTCAAAACATGCTCTCGATATGGAACGAGATTCGATGCTCAGATCCCACTCGCCTTAACTGGCCGATCACTAAAGCCGAGTCTCCATACACTTGCAAGAATTTGATTCTTAGGTCAATAGCGCCTTAATACCCATGATGCACGCTTCAGATTCGCCATATCATAGTGCAACCGAAACATAATCGGCGGTGAAAGGCGTGTGTCCGTCGGGGGATATAATGATGGCGCCAATGCCATTGCCATGCTTGAGGCTCCATCAAAGACCATGGTCCATCGGGATCCTTGTTCGTGTCCTTCGTCCGCCCGTTCTTCGCAATCAGAATTAGCAAAACATTTTCATCTCGAAATTGAATCGATAGATCGATAGTTATCTACGGCTCGATGAGCCAAATGATCGCTACTACACTTCCTTTGATCGCTTTCGAGAGGTATGGATGTCATATTCCGTGGATCATTTGCCATCTTGCTATTCTAGAGCGGGTTTATGAAATATGTATTTTATCGATCCATCTTAGAAATCGATAGGGAAGGGAGTCAACATATACTGCCTTAGTCCATTTGTGCAAAATTTAAAGCAAGTTTTCTCGAGCCGTGAGTATCTTGTTTCACACCGGTAAACTTTTGCTAAGGTAGTATATTGTATACTCTTTTCGACCAGATCATTCGCCGTTCCCCAACACACACCCCATTGAGTTCTCTAACACGTCAAGTACATGATAAGAGGTCTCCTTCATGGAAGGCATCGGGATAGGAGGATTCCGTAGGTCCTTGATTTTGTCAAAAGCGATCCGGCAATCATTCCATTCCACTACTTGATCTTTCTTTAGTAATTGAAGATTGGCTCACAAGTAGCAGCTTAGATGGGCAATGAACCGCAATGTAATTCAATTGGCCCAAGAAACCTCTCACTTCCTCTCGTGCGGGAGTCGCATCTCTTGAATACTTTAACCTCGGCGGGTCAACCTCAATACCTTTACCATCGACAACAACCCCTGTAGTTTTCCGGATCCGACCAAAGTGCACTTGTTGGGATTAAGTCTTAGTCTGCACTTTTCAACTGTCAAACAGCTCGCGAAATGATCAAGATGTTCTTCACGCAGATCGAGCTATCATGTCGCCGACATAGACTCTATCTCGTGATGGATCATGTCATGGAATAATGTCACCATAGCGCACGTAAGTGGCGCCCGCTTTCAAGTCAACCAGACGCAACCTTGTAACAGAAAGTGCCCCACCGTAACAAAAGTAGTCTTCCATGTCTTCGAGCCATTTTGATCCGATTGTAACCGAGAAACCATCCATAAAGGAGAAAACCTATGCCGAGCGTGTTGTCAACCGTAACATCAATACGAGGAGTGGAAAATCGCTCTTCGGATCGCTGTTCAGATCTCTCGTAATCACACACATTCGTACTCTTGCCATCCTTCGGCACGTACCACATTTGCAACCCACTGGGATAAGAAATAAGAAACCGGGGTTGAATCGCTTCATATAACTTACCAATTTTCTCGACATCTCAGACGCACATTTAACCTTTGTTTCATCGAGAAAACCTCTTTGCTCGGTAACTGTGTACCACAATGTCAATGTCTAAACTCAAGTCTTCATATGACCAAGAAAACCTCAATATAGTCTCGTAGCATCCGAATCAACCTTTCTTCATTGTTCTCAAGACCCGCCCCTATTTGATCTCTTTTCCGCCTTCATCGCACTCAAATTCACAACCTCAACCGACTCTTTCGCGGTCAGATAACTCATTCTTCAGTAGTAGTTTGACAAGTTCTCCGGCACTTCACAATCTTCCTCACTTTCGCCTTCGCTTAGATCGGATTATCGAAGTCATATTTAGCAACAAGATAGTCAAGTATCAACTAGATTCTGAGTGATTCCGCAGCAGTATCACGGGTGTGTAAGAAACACATAGCTTTTGAAGGGTGATAAAGAAAGAAACAATTAAATGCAAAAGTCCAACGATTTTATTGAATGAAAATATGCAAATGATGATAATAACCCTCACGAACGAGCCATGATGCCCCAAGGCACTAGGCTTTTGAGTTTATTGTTCAAAACATAGAAAACACGAAAAGCAAAACAAAACAAGAGCAATTACTCCTGCCAAAGGAGATTGGTATGACGCCTTCGCCTTCCAATTGCCGAGTCCGTTGTCGAGTCAAAGATCCACTTCCGATGTCGAAGTCGTTGTCGCCGCCTTCTATAACATGGATTCCACTGGCCGATGCGAAAGGAAGTTGGCCGGCACGTTCATGGGCGTATCATCTTCTCGACCTTTGATGGTGAAGCCTAAACCACTTGTCGATTTGAAAGGAAGATCGTGGAGTCATCCCCAAATAGCACTACCTCCTTCTTCAACAAAGAAATTGAGCATCTTTCAATGAGGCCATCCTAAGGCGGAACTTGTAACTTTAGAGTGACGGGAGAGTCAGTGCATGACTCTGGGATTGTTTCAAAAGCTTGACAGGAGTCTCAAAGAATTCACCCTTACCTCGAGGTATCGGAATGACCGTAGATGACCACTATATATTTTCTTCACCACATACCGTAACAACCTTCCCATTCACCGGTACTTCAATGATGCAAGGTAGGTAACTACCGCTCCATGTATCCAAGGGCGCCCAAGTAGTAAGAGTAAGTTGGACTGATGTCCATGACAAAGAAAGTGGAAAAGTCCGGGAACTTACTTAACAGCAGTAATGAGCCTCTCCAATCGTCGCTAGAACCATCAAAAGCTCTCACAATTATATCACCGGGCTTTCGTAACCAACCCTTCAACATCAAGTCGATCAAAAGCAGCCTTCGTAAGGATATTCGTGCGTAACCAAGATCCACCAAAACACGAGACAATGTAAAGCCTTGCATTCAACGTAGATGTGCAAGGCTTTGTTGTGTTTCTTTCCTATGAGTCAAATCAAGATCGTAGGCCTAGGCCGTTGTTGTACCAAAGTTAGCAATACAAACTTCAAACTGTCAGTAGTAGTGTTCAGGCATGAGCATTCTTCGTAAACTTCACCGGTGTTAGTACGAGCCTCTAGACAAGAGCGTAGCAAGCACGGATATTCGATGGAGTCTGTCCCAACTGCTCCCACAACATTGTAGTCACTCTTCTTGATAATCTTCGAACTTCCATTTCTTGTTCGGAGGTGTCAAGAACTTCCTTTGGTACTTCGGCCGAAAGGATGAGTCACCGTTCTTTCCCTCTAGGGAATGGATTGAAGAAATGGAATGCGAGTCGAGTCGCAGTGTCTTTGAAGGAGATATCCGGAGAGAATACCCTTCCGGTTCGGTCACCTTACTTGATCCCGTGATGTTGTCAATGTCGGAATGGTAGCTTCAACGGTAAGATCTTCAATGGTCGAGGGTCTTGCTTGACGCCATGATAGTAAACATCGCCCATAATTCCAAGGATAAGCCTCGAGGAATATGGAATCGGTCTGAGAAGTAATGATGAGAGGTGCCACCTAGGCACAAGATCGCAGAGGAAACCTTATTGTGTTAACATCAACATAGTCTTTCGAAATCGTCACCCCATCCGGCTGCTTTAACATCTTCAATAGGAATCTTGTAGCTCTCTGAACAAAGGTACTTCACCATGTAATCATATTTCCACTTGGCTCCAAGGTATCCCACATGATGGTCAGTTTCATCACATCTTCGATCTTCGCTTAGACATGTCTTCACACGTACTTCCACTGGTTTCTAGGAATAGTATTTCACGGTTATCCATCATGCATCACACGCCTTCTCAACCAAGACAACCATCGTGATGGGCACCAACGACAATTCTTCGGGCATCCTGATTGACACCGCTTTTAAGAAATTCTTCTTAATACCATCGAGGAATGGTCAAGTCATCTATGTTGAAAACATAAGTATCTTCACCAAAGATTGGAACTCTTGTCATGGTTAGGCATGGCTGATCACATTCTGAGTCTCAACAGAGGGTCAAACTCAATCCGCTTAGCTTCAATCATATCTTGAATCTTGTTCTTCGTGAGCCCAACAACAGTTGTCGGCCCCTGCTATTGGAGTGGTAAGCACACTTAGCATTAGGATTGTATCTCGGAGAGGAAGTGTTGACACCGAGGAGGATCCTTCAAAGTAATCACCGCTTCAACATGTGTTGCAAGGCTCATGACAATGGCATGTTGATCTTCAGAACCGCCTCGTGGGCGGCTCGCCACGCTGGTGTCTCACCGAGGTCACCGATGTAGGATTGGAGATCACAACCGCCTCACGATCGAGCGGTCGGTCTTGGCTCGGCTCTTTGACCATACACGATTAGCTTCTTTTCTTACCACCAAAAGATCTCTTCGCAGATTTGAAGACTCACATGAATCTTCCGCTTCTTGATACCAAAGCCAATGCGCTCTCCGTCAATATCAACTTGAATCCTATCAAGAGTTTTCAATCGATGATTGAAGAATGGGCCCGCTGTTCCCATAAACATATCAACCAACTCCCTATTGGACAAGGGTGGATGAACTCACCGCTAGATCTCTCCATTTTCGAGCATACTCTTTGAACTTCTCATCACGACCCATGACATGCCTGTAGTTGCATGCGAGTGGGTGTCAATTCAAAGATTGTACTCATCAGAAAGCATCCGCTAAGTCACCCAAGTACGGATACGGCCATTCTCTAGTTGATAATACCACTCCAATCGAGTTCCTGACAAACTCTCTTGAAATAATGCATCCACAACTCTCGCCACTCCAGGGGTTGATCTTCCGACATAGGACTTCAAATGCAAACTGACAAGAAATGCCATCATATTTGGCAAAAGTTGAACTTTGAACTTGGGAGGAATCACCACACCGTGGACAAGACTCAGATCATCAAAATTCAGCCCCGACATCTTCAGTTTTCCACAAGATTCGACGGTCTTCGTTGTTTACTTGTCATCTTCATCGTAGTACCGGTCATTATCATAGTGATCTCTCTCTCTCTTTCTCACTCACGTCATCTTCTTCATTGCCCCGACACTCCCCCTCATTCGACACTTCCTTCCGAGAGCTCTATCCGATCAACCACTTTAGGACCACCTTTGTAACGCCTCGCCCATGTCGAGAACACCAACGACCCTCTTCTTCTGTTGATGAGCTTCTTCGCATCTTCGCCTGGACCAAGCCGGTGAACATCTCCGAATCCGAGCATTCTCGAGCCCGGAGATCTTTGATGATCGTTCAAGAGTTTCGCTAAAATAAATGCTAGAAAATGAGAAACCAATCTTCAATGTACCTGTTATGAGATGTTATGCCATGATATGCGTTTATGCAAATGCAATGCAATGTTTTCAAGGACCTTAGAGATTTAAATTTGTTAAACAAGCACGAACAAACATTTATTAGTTCTCTTTTATTCTTTTTCTTTTTACACAAAGATAGTTCAAAACAATAAAAGAAAAGCATAAAATCCTAAAGCTCTAAGTCTCCACGGGCGCTTCCTCTTGTGCCGAGGTAGGCTGATGTTCCGCCCTCGTGAAGTAGCTTGGTCAACTCTAGTACCTTCTTCTCAGCAGCAATCGAGCTTCAATGTATCCCTTTCTTTTAAGTGAATCCGTGATCTCTTCAAGTCTTCAAAATCGAGAGGCATGTCGGATGGAGAACAAGATAGGTACGCCACCATAGCAAAAGTTCCATAATTACCGGTAAACAAGCGTGAATGGCATCATGAGGTTTTGAGCTCGAGCTCACCCATTCGAGGTAAGGTTCCAAGGAATGGAGTTTTGGTCCCAAAGTGTATCGCCTTCTTACCATGCCCCAAGCGCGTATGAACCTTCGCTCTAATTCTCGAGATCGTGGTTGAGTCGAACACAATATCTTGGAGAAGCATATCATGAGGACCATCTCTTCGAGCAAAACCAAACTGACAGAGCTGAGAAGGGTTAAGTAATACCTCCCTTATACCAAGGAGTGGTATTAGAATTCTCCACAACGCTAATGAATGTGAAGTCCTTTGAGAGAAAAGACTCCAACGGATATCGAATGAGAGAGTGACATTAGCCTTTGAGACCACTTCATCTTTGTTCGCTTCAAAACTCGATGGAGGAAGGTGCTAAATAAACCACCCGAAAGTAACGGTATGCAACATAGAGTTCCTTGTCCTTAGTAGTACGAGTGTGGAGAGAATGTGATGTCTCAAGTAAAGTAGGCATTGATCGGGTAAGAAATAATTGATGGCGTGACATCTATGAATGATCCGAGTTAGGGATAGAACCAAACCATAGATTAGCAAGGCCACAATCTTCAAATGCATGGAAACTCATAACTTTGAGGAATTCTCCTTTCTTTATCGGAACTCAAGTAAACCCTTAACTCCGCTTCTAGTTTCCCAATTGGCTTCAATGTCCGAGCGCTTTAGGTGTAAGGTCGATGCAATGTCTTCATACTTAGGAACCTTTTCTAAACCTAATGGAATATTTGGTCAAGAATAGGTATCCCAAGTAGCTTAGAGAACTCTTCCAAGGTAGGAACTAATCGATAACTGGGAATGTAAAGCAATGGTGTTTCTGATCAAAGAACCGAATAAGACATGCATCATATCTTCTTCAAAACCGAGATAAAAGTCAAGTAGATAACCATGTCTTTTGATGAACTGCATGATCGGAATTTCGAAACCAATTTTCGAGCCGAGAAGGTATACCCATGAAGTTGATTCTATAGTCTTTCTAAGCCATAATCCCTACAAACAGAAAGCAAAGATAAACCTAGGTCCTTGAAATAGTTAGAAATGATATGCAATGCGATGATGTCATGATGTCATGTTTAGCACACACAAACAATTCACACAATGAGCCTAGGTTTAAGGCTCAATGAGGTATAGGTGATTACCCCACCAAAAGTTCGAGTTGGTTCATCCCTGCCCTATAATAGTAACCCAAGTTCTAGGAATCTCATATCATTGATCTTTCTCAGAGGCGCTTATTTCAATACGACTACCAAGTGGTCGACCGAAAATATCCCAAAAGTCCGATCTTAATGAGCGAGCATCGAGTATCGCCCAACCTTAGTCTCACACCAAAGCCGGCCATCTCACTACCTTCTAATGGCCAAGATGGGTCAATTAAGGTTCTAAAAGTTTAGTTAGTGCTCGATGACACCACGGTAAGCCAAATACTATCCTCAACTTGAAATGAAGAGTATCAGACATCCAAAGTGTCACACTAACGTAGCCATCATGTCGACCGCTTTGATATACGCCTAACGGTCGCGATGATTATTGCTACTTACCTAAAAGGAAACCCTGATCCGTGTAGGATCCCCCACAATATAATACCCAAGCAACCCTTAAAGATAAAGCAAGCAAGTCAAAAGCAATAAAGGTGATCTAGAATCCCAAGGCATTCTCTCTTAGGTGTCTCCTCAGTAGTCGCCAGCTCAGAATACTGAACTCGACTTTGAGATTTTTGTATCGCAAATGTGCGATAGCAAGAGTCGCCACCGACTTTTCTTTTATCCAATTAAGGAAGTGAAAGAATGTGAAAAGACCTTCGTTAGATTCTCGAGGGAGAAGGTTATGAAAAGAAGGTATTAGCACCCTTTCCATCCGTAGTTATCTACGGCTCTTAGTTGCTCTTAGATCACTTTTAAATTGTGCTTTCGTGGTTTGACAAAATGTTTTGAAAGGCATTTCGCTTGACTTTGTAATGATTCATGTAGGAATGTATACAAAGTGTTCGAAATGTTTCGCTTTGAAAAGAGTTTGAACTTTGAAAAAGTGAGGTGTGAAAAGTATTTTGAGAGCAAGCAACTAAAAGTCTTATTACCTACCGTAATTGGTCGCTGTTGTTTTATTTTCTTCCTTTTAGATAGCTATCCATACCATTAGTTGGTAGGTAACCCATTCGCTGGATGCAAGGACATTCGGGGACATCGATGGTCATAGGTAACAATCAGAAGTATCCAGCACATTCAAGGACTATCATCATTTTCAGAGGCAACAATCGAGGGTCAAGATCATGTATTCAGAGGCGACATCGTGGGTCTATGATCTTTGTATCGGGGACTATGATGATTTGTTTGGCAAGAATTAAGAAACCTCACGCCTCGAGGACTTGACCATTTGAATCAGAAGGCAACAAGAGAGAATTACCCTAATGCATGTGAAAAAGTGTGTCAATCAGATATTGTTATCTTGAAATTATGAGTGATCTATGTCCAATTTTATCTTGCCACACGCCTAATTACTAGCAGCTTATAGGTGGAAATTAAATCATGAAAAGTAAAGTGCGAAAGATAAATCCTACGCTACGGCTTGGGGCGATACATAATTGAAAGCGGAAAATAAAAGTCCTAATTAAACTATTACATCCCATATGCATTACATAATTTGAAAAGAAAAGCAATAAAAATCGTCCGAAACAGATAACTCGGGAATGTATGAAAATCGGAAACTAAGAAATTGCATAAGAGGAAAATGTTAAAAATAAGTATTTTGAATGAGAAAAAGTTTTTATGTTAATAATGACATTAATATGATAAAATAATTTTTTGGAATTTTGAGTTAATTTGATAATTAAAAACAATTAAAAGTGTATTTAAATGATAAATTAATTAAATTAAATATGCATGCAAAATAATAATTTTAATTTTAAAAATTAAATAAACATTTTTCTGATGAATATGCAAAAAATAAATATTTTTGGTGTTTTTAAATGCATGATAAAAATATTAAGATAAATTAAAATAGTATAAAATATTAAAGAAAATAAGAAAATATGAAAAATAAGTTAGTTTGTAAAAGGAAAACATTTGGTCCTAACGTGTTCGAACTCAGACCATGGAGAGCATCTTCCCAAACCAATGCTTAACCACTACCAACAAGGTATTTGGTGTTTGTAAAATTGAAATCAATGAATATAAGTGGTAACGTCACGATGTTTTCCAACACGCTGAAGCCTGCCCAACCACTATGAATTTAACGAATCGATCGCTCCAAAGTGCCACGCTTCTCGGCCGTGGTTCGCCTCGAGTCGCTTCTGAGTTCTACTCCCACATTTCTCCATAATGATCTTCAACTCGCAAAATACGTAGAATCAAAGCAAAGAAAGACCTATTTCACCTAATTCGATGGTCATGAGTTCAATGGTGCCATTAGTTTCGATTGAAAATACCTGTAACATCTGGCCACTTATCAGCTTCCTAAACCCTAACATGGCAATATGTGATTCTCGACGCTCAAACTCACAAACGATGCCCGTATCCATCCCTTAGCATCCAATGAACACATTAGAACAAAGAATCGATTAAAACAAGGTATAATAAAATGCAATTCAAGAAAAGTTTGAATATGTATGAATGTATGTAGCTGATTCGTGCAAGCCAAATATTAACATGATGCATACTCACTCTAAATTACCTCAGAACACGCTGGATGCTCAGAGAGAAAGTCTGCACGTAGCAAACTCAATTTCACAACTTTGAGAAATTTTTGGCAAAATAAGGTGTTGTATGGGCTAGGGTTTCGTGTCTTGTCTCATGTTTTGCTTGGTATTTATAGAGTGAATGATAGAAAGAAAGAGAGTGAAAAAGATCGGATATTGAATTTAAAATTTTTCAAATCAAATCAAATTTCTTGAAAATTTGATTTTCCTTCCATGTGAGATGCATAGCACGAATTTGGTATGTTTCATGGGCTATTTTGACCTCAAGCTTGATAAAAATCCACCTTTTGAAAATATATCTTATTTTCATATTTTATATAATTTAAATTTGAATTAAATGGTTTTAAATTCAAAATAAATCAATAAAATAAAATATGGTCATGGCAAGGCATCAATAGGTCACAAATAATATTATGATCAAGTTTGGATCATAAAATTATAGGCCCATTTGGAAAAATTGCATTTTGACAAATATCTCCTTTTGTGCAATCTCAAAAATGCCCAACTTTGAATGGTGTATTTTGCTCAATTTTCCACATTTTTGAGTGTTCTTGGACTTTTAGAAAGCTCTATGTCCTCTAACCAACCTCTTTGGTTTCATCTCAATTGAGTTTCCATGCTCAATAAATTCAAAAAAAAAGTTGACTTTTTGTTGACTTTGAAAAGGACCAGAATGTTTTGATCCATACCTTCCAAATGAAGCATTTTTGAACATTCTTGTGAGACATGAAGTTGTAGAGAATTAACCTTCAAAACAAGAGGTGGTGGAAAATTTTCGAGAAAGTATGAAGAAGTTATGCTCATTCAAAGTTTGGTTGACTTTTCACCGAAACCCTAATTGGAAAGTTTGACTTTGAGCAAATCTTGAGTTTTCTTGATGAATCATGATCAACCCTTGATCAAATGATGTAACTTCAAAATGAGGATGTTGACCAAAATCATGAAGTTTGACCGTATGTTGACCATATGACTTTTTGTCCAATACAATCGATTTTCAACCATCCGAGCAATCGTTTCGAGGAAACTTGACTTGTGAGGCTTGAAACTTGACATGGAGAATCTTTGAAGCATATGAGGAGGCATGATGACTGGAGCTTGGAAGTCCATCTTGATCTCGAAAATACCAAACCCGTTTTGGGTTGATTGTCTGAGAGGTTTCGATGATCAACCTCGAGGAATCCCTTGAGTATGGATGTATGAAATGTCTTGAGAAGTGGAGGGAAAATTTTGGGGTATGACAAGTTAAATGGCAAACATGACCTCTATTTATAGTCAAAATCGATTAGAGCTAAATAAGATTAGCTTGATTCGGACACTTGCTTTTGTGAGGGCAAGAAGTCATTTCATTACAAATGCAAAAGGAACTCTTCCTTTTAACCATGGTTAAATCTCAACTTTATCTTATCTCATCATAATTACTTTTCCACTGATTTTTATCAGCCTCTATCCTTCTTGGCTAGGTGGCAAGGCTTCTAGAAGGAGAAAACTCAAAAAAATGACTTGTAATTTTAGTTGTCACTTGAAAATCATGGCTTTTGAGCTCTATGTTTCAAAAATCAAAAGTATAGCTAGACACCATTGATTTGTGTTATTGGACATTTTGGAAAGCTTGTTTCAAGGGCTACAACTTTCATGTTTTGAGTTTTTCTAATTCCAAATGGAACTATGAAAAAGTGCCATGAAAGAAAATGTGAAATTTTAACACTTGGAAAATTTTTCTAAGTGTTGAAAATTTTGACTTTTTGTTGACTTTTCAAATTTTTGATTTTTTATGATCATGATGGATCATTTGAAGTATTTTGATGATTGAAAAGTTTTGCCTTGAAAAGTGACCAAAAGTCAAAATTTGACTTTTCAAGGTGTATGAAATTTCAATGATGATCCAAGAAATGACTGATGAAATGTGAATTGTGATGTTTTGAATCAGAAATTAGGGTCAAGATGTTGTATTGAAGATATGAAGATCAATCTCCAAGCAAAAAGTCATTCATTGATCAAAAACCTGATTGCTTATCCTCGATGAAAACCCTAATCGGGTCGATCCTTGATAGATCATGAGGAAAAATGGATATCCAAGATCGAGATCGATGATCCGATTAAGATATATCAATTTAAGTGAGTGAGACTCAAACCCCAATTGATTACCTCTAGAATCGATGAAAAATTAATGAAACCCTAATTTTGACCCATGTGTGTTACACCCGATTAATTCGTTTCGAATCGTTATGATGCAAGAATGCAAATGTAAGGTGGTATATTAGGTCAAAAATTGGGGTATGATAGATGTCCCTATTTAATTTTCTTTTAACTCGAGATATGAAGATGAATATCTTCGCCCCGATAGGTGAAGAGACTTAAATATCGAATACGCAAATTTTGGACCTAAGATACCAAAATACGAAAGATGCAAAAATGATTGCAGTGGTTCACCTGTGGAGATATCAAAGAATGATATGATAGGGAAAATTTGCAGAGATGACTCAACTGCCTAAGAAAAGAGAATCCCGTGGGTTGGGAAACAAGCAATATGTTTCATCGGGAAAATAGATTCACAATGCACGTGAATATCTATTTCGCTTGAAACAAAGAGATTACCTTCACCTTCAGTGACAATGTTTAAGGTGTAAGATGATATTACCAATTATCACCTTGTGATAGTTTATGGAAACGAAGTTCAAGATATTACCAATTATCGTTGAAGTGATAACTATAACAAGGTAATTTGAGAAAATACCAATATTCAAATTTTCGGAATAATGTATAACGATGGAAACAGATCTCAAACGAGTTTCTATTTTCTCGCCATAATCTTGCCGGGATCTCTCTTGAGAAGATGCGGCATTTTGATTGAAAAGACATGTGTTTTCTTTAGACAAAGACAATCGGGAGATTTTTGAACTTTCAATTTAACTCACGAAGAACAATCATTTATGACAAGTTTCAAGATGAAAAGGAAATAAGCGGTTCTGATGACGAGGTTATTGTTATTGTTTCAGTAGATTTTCTGTGGAAATCTAAACCCGAGTCGGGTCGAGACAAGATTCTATCCAGAATGAACTAGAAAGGAATAAATTAATCACTTTCGTCCCAATGAGGAATGATCTCACTGGGAACATGATAGAAAAGATGTATCATTGGGGATAATCACCGGAGAGATGATACACCCATACTTGTTTTTGGGATGAATACAACCTAAACAAGTGATATTGAAGCAAACATTGAGAAATGAATGCATTAATGATGCCATTATGTATGAATGATGAATGTCGATAATATTGACAAGACAAAAAGGGATATTTGGGAAAAGGACTCATCACAAGCCGAACAAATACCAAGAAAAACTGCAGCAATGGTGTAGACGCATCGATGATGAACTGAAGTGCATGCATTAAACTTTTCTAGAAAAGGCACCATTGGCAACTTTGTGGGAATTTTTTGGATAAGAATACCGCTCTTCGATGATCTCCTGAGGAGAAGAAGACTCGTAGCGCTTGTTCTATCTTTCGCAGGTCTAAACACTCATGGAGAAATCAAGAAGTTCCTTCCGTGTTCATAGTTCAAAGGAAAATTTTGCTTTATTTCAAAATTTTGAAGTAAAAATTCATTTAAAACCTTTTTTTTAGTTTCAAAAGTGATTTTCACAATAAAAAAGCGTTATTTTGCAAAATGTAATAAAGCAAGAATTGCAAACAAATGGGCACAAGGCTCAAATTTTATTGATAGAATGGTAATCACCAAAGGCGTGATTCCATGAGCTATTTACAAAAGTTGAAATGATAATTTATTGGGAAGGCTAAGAAAGCACAACCGCTATTATCCCTAACAACTTTGAATTCCAACCGTGCTTTGCTGCTTTAAGATTTGATCAAGATCCGTTGATGGAAGTTTCTTCGATTAACGGAGTATGGACCGATGCGCTATTTTGTCATTTTTTGTATCCTTAATTTTTGCATAGATTGCTTTTCGTGTTTTCAATCTATCGATAATTTCGTTTATTGTCTCTAATTTGTCTCCGGACCGCTTTTCGTGTTTTCAAATTTCACCGAGACGTATTTTTTGCCTAAGTCGCCTTTTCGTTTTCGACTTACCGAAATGTTTCTTTTGTTTTTTTATAGACAAAGTATTTTCGACCGCATCAAGATTCATGATACGGGAGTTCATCACCGTCCATGGTCATTAGACCGCCAAAAAGCTTCTTTTGACGTATGTATGGGTCAGAATTAGGAGTCCATTTGCCCTAGAATCGTTGAAAAGACGTAATTTTTAAGCACGAGGTCGCTTTCCTAATTCACGAGGTCGAACCTTTTGTCAAGGATTTCTTCATCCTTCTTTTGATATAATTGTCCATGACATGAGCGGCCGACGCTTTTCTTCAATTGTTCACCGGTCGATTCTCTGACACCATTCGGCCTCGTATAACTTGGTTTCCATGAGAACTCTCATCGACGGAATCTCAACTTGCGGAGCACCGCCATGCCGATACTAGAGAAAAGGAGTTTCTGTGAAGTGCTGCATCAAGTACGATACCATGCAGAGCAACGGCAAAGATTTGCGCTTACTGTAGGTGATGACCATTTTCCGGATCTCTTGATGTTCTTGCATGCTCAATTGACGCCATTCATCTTTGGCCGTAAGGAGATGAGTTACATGCTCAATCTTGAATTCTCACAATTCCTTCATCATTTTGTTGTTCAAGTTCGATCCATTGTCTCGAATGATCTTACTTGAACTCCAGACGGAAATGAGGTTGTTCTTGATGAACCTCACAACCACTTGTCTTGTGACATTACGAAGATGCCGCTTCGACCCATTTGGTGAAGTAATCAATAGCCACTAAATGAAGCGATGTCCGGACGCTTTTGGTTCGACTATCCCAATCATGTCGATGCCCCACATGGAGAAAGGCCACGGAGAGGAGAGAATGTCGAGTGAGTTGGTGGCACATGATCTTATCTCGCGTAGATCCGGCACTTGTGACATCTCGACGTGTTTACAAAGAATCGATTCCATTGTTATCCAATAGTATCTCGCCTCAAGATCTTTTCTCGACATTGCATGTCCATTGAATGGGTTCCAAAGGACCCTCCATGCACTTCGTGGATGATTCCCCGCTCTTGTGTCTATCCACGATCTCGAAAGGTGACCATGTCAAGTTTCTTTTGTATAGCACATCTTCATTTAGAAGAAATTTCTAGAAAGCCTTAGAGTTTTCCTATCTGTGCGTTGCCCCGAGGGGTATTCCTCGAGTTCAAGGAAGCGCGATGTCGTGGAACCACGGTTTATCATCAAGATCGCTTCTCGTAAAACACATACGCAGTCTTTCTGCTGCCCGATACGAATCTTAGGCATATCATTCCAATTGTTGACTTTGAACATGGAAGATAAAGTAGCCAAGGCGCCCGCCATTCTTTGGATCTCGAGGATATGATGCGCCCACTTTTGTCAAGAAAGTCAACAAACGCCTTGCATAACTTATAGAATCAAACCAAGATGACGAGTTTCATACTTGTCCTGATTTGATTGATCACAAGGGCTGAATCTCCATATATGTCAAGGATCTTGATCCTCAAGTCGATGGCTTCTTCGACACCATACAAGCTTCATATTCGCGATGTGTTGGTGCAATCAGCAACTGGAAAACGGATATGAGAACCCCTGAATGATGATCGCCCCAATTCCATTCCTAAAGACATTAATCGCCCATCAAAGATTAAGCCCCATCTAGATTCAATCGACCTTCTTCTTGTACGGTCGTCACAATCTTCATCTTTAAGTACATAACATCCTCTATTGGTGAAGTCAAACTTGAGAGATTGGTATTCGTTGATCGTTGATAAGCCAAGTGATCCAGAATGCTTCCTTTGACCGCTTTTTGAGTACTCCAGATCGATGTCATATTCTGACAAAGATCTCCCATCGAGCAATTCTTCCGTTAAGGCAGGCTTTTCAAAGACGTATTGATTGGATCCATTTTGAGATTAACCAAGTCGTGGATTGATCATGCATCAAGCGAGACGCTTTAAGCCCACACCAAAGCACAACATGTTTTCGAGTATGGAGTAACGAGTTTCACAAATCAGAACTTTTACTCAGTAGTAAATGCCTCCTTCTCACGGTTTCATCTTCAAGCCACATGTTCCATGGAATCTTCTAGCACGTAAGGTACATGATTAACGGCTTCCTTCGATCGAGGAATCAAGATTGAGGTTCCGACAGTATTCCTGATATCGGCAACGCTGGCAATCTTCGCCCACACAACCTCTTGATTTTTAAGTGAGAAGTTTCAATATTGGCCTGCGTGCAATTTGGAGAGATAACCGAGATGTAATTCAACCGTCCAAGAAATCCTCTACTTGCTTTTCTCAGATGTGGCGAGGCATTTCTTGAATAGCCTTGACTTTGTCGTGGTCAACTTCAATACTGATCGACAATGAAACCTAGGAGTTTTCCTGATTTACCCCAAAGGTGCATTTGTTAGATTCAAAGTGAGTGGAATTTTCTTAGTCGTTGAAACAACTTCAAGAGATATTCTATATGCTCTTCTTCGTTGTCGACTTGCTATCATGTCGCCCACGTAGACTTCAATCTCTTTGTGCATCATGTCATGAAAGAGTAGTCATCGCCTTTGATAAGTCATAACAGATTCTTTAATCCAAACGGCATTACTTTGTAGCAAAAGGTGCCCATGGCGTGATGGGATGTCTTCTTCCATGTCTTCTGGAGCCATTATGATCCGATTGTAATCCGAGAAACCGTCCATGAAAGAAAAAGACGTTGAACTTATGGGTACTATCCACTAGCATGTCGATATGCAGTAATGGGAAATCATCTTTTGTTTTGTTCAAGTCCCTGTAGTCAACACATTCTCGACCTTTCGCCTTTCGGAGATGTGTACTATGTTGGCTAGCCATCGAGGATATTCGTAAGATGCGGAAACCCGGCCGAGTCGCTTTTTGGACTTCCTTTTTGATTTTGTCGGCCATTTCATCGCGTTTAAGTAGTCGAAATCTCATCCGGATCTCTCTTCAACTTCTTCCTACGATTTCAATTGGGATTTCAAAGTCGGGAGAGATATGAGTTATTGCATTCAATGGATTTGTCCATCCGCATATTTGATTTATGTTTGATTAATTAACTTTTTTCATCATTTTTAGAAAAGTTAATCGAAAGGATGCGCATTATATATTTTTTAAAGATTTTATTGTTTTTTTAGGATTATCATTTCCAAGAAAAGGGTAAAATGAAAACAAACACAAAGTGTGGAATCAAACAACGCTTTTATTTATGATTCACAATATGAAACATGGCCCTAAAGTATAAACTCATTTGTCTGGGGCAAGACAAAGAGAAATTATTTAGAAGCTAAACCCTATAAAACATCTCTTCGCTACAGGCAGAGTGCAAAAAACAAAAGCAAAATAAACTACTTGAACTTTGAACATTAGTCCGAACTTCAACAGCCCAATAGTAGCGAACCTCGGACGCCAAGATACTCGTAGTTTTCCACTTGGCTTATTTCTGAATAGACTTTGGTCGTTGGTCCAATGTGCTTGAAGACTCGACGATCGACCTTGCTTTTGTGTCATTGAACATCTTCTTCTCGCTGATGGATGTATCGTGGAGCATGGAACACAAAGATATGCACTTTCCATCAAGATTCGTGTTGAATTTAGGATGTTCTTCCAATCTTCGAGTGAAGAGACTCATTGTTCCGCAACGCTTCACCCGCTTCCAATCGCATCCCCGATCTTCGCAATTACATTGATGTAGTGATAGTTAAGATCCGCTTTAACAACCTTACAAAGCTGTAAAGCAAGAATTCATTCGGAACCTCAATCGTTGATGAGATCGAGAAGATGTACAACCGCCGGTTGACTAGGATACTCAAAGGATCGCCCCATCCAAAGGGTGATGTCTTCAATTTGATTTTTGAGCATGTGCAGGTATTTCACCATGTAGTCAAACTTCCACTTGGTTCTCCCAAGGTATCCCAAACTTCGGGGATGTGGATTTTCATTCTCATTGTTTTGTAGAGATATGCCTTGAATTGGTCACTGGAGGATAGATAATGTATTCTTCCCGACACATATTCGTATGGTAAGATAAGGCTCCACTCTTCGCATCCGAGATCGCCTTCATCACCTTCATGGTAAGAACGTTAACCTTCAAGAACAGGTTTAAGAAACCCCCACCGTGGAATACTTCCTCATTGGGCGTGTTTCATCCTTTGATTGTCTTTAGAAAATACTAGAGCAAATCCAAGCTCGACCTTTTGTCTCGTTGTTGACAAGTTTTATTATTGTCCCCATCTCGCAGATTGCCATCTTTACTATCTCGGCGCTCTTTATAAGAGGAGAGAGACGATCCGCTTTTTGTAGATTCATCTTCTAACGAAAGTCCTTGAACCGTGTTCCTCGACGTGCTAATCGCGGATAAAGAAAACCGGATAAATGGCTTATTAGTACGCTTTGTTCACCGATGATAGTCACTAGCTTCCCATTCACCGTGAATTTTAGCTTTGATGGAGAAATGATGTCACAGCCCTCGCCTATGGATCCATGGTCTTCCTAGCAAACAATTGAAGTACCGCACATCCATGAATTCGGTAATTTGAAGGTATGGGACCAATCGCCATCCAAGATCGATTTCAATAATGTATTTCTCGACCATCAAAGGCCCTTACCACTATGTCATCAACACTCTCGCTCCTTTGTAAGATAAACGAGCGAGAGTTGTTTTTGCATTACATTTAAGGATGAACCGGTATCCACTAGTACGTTGACAAAGAATGATTGGCAAATCATTGAGATATGCGTAGCATCAGGATCTTTCCCTTCCTCCGGAGTTCTTCATCGAAGCTTAAATTGTTGCAAGTCGTTATGTCGCCCACAATTCCACCAAATTGATTTGAGTCACGCCGTGATTCACGAAGCTCGATCTAGCACTTTCATCAAAGCTTCTCAAGGCTTCAATTCGTATAGAGATAGTATCAAAATCTTGAGGGAGTCCGCATCACCGATCCACAACTCAGATCTCGCTTTCGATTAGCAAAATTTCATCGGGCCCAGCCGACGTTGGTTCCACCCATGGTCCAACGCTTATGTTCGAATTACCAACCCGGAACTCGTGGTTCTCCTGGAGGTGTATTAACCGGATTTTGTCTAATAATAGGAACAACAGTGCTTGGTGGCAACCGGAGTACGACTGCCCACTTCGCTACTCGTCCCATCTCGCTTATGTTAACATCACCGAAAGAGTCAGGCTGGTTTTCCTCACCATCTTCTATCATAGTCGCACTGTATTGATAGGGAACCGCTTGTTAGAACCGGTATGGAATAGGACTGCATGCATCACCAAAGCGGAGGCTCGACTTTGCGACCGTAGTACTCAACTTCACATGCTCGTGCATCGCTTGAAACAAGGGATAATGACGCTCACTTCTGAATTTCCGAAATGATATCCGAGACTAAAAGCTCATGCGTAAATGCCCTACCTTATTCACGCTATAGTAGTTTCGCTTTCAAGATCCATCACCAATGTCTATTAATCGCTGAATGTCGCTTTTACCATTGGACATCCTAAAAAATCATGCATTCTCGCAAAGCCGTAGTCATGTTTAGTGAAAGCGCCCATTGTACCGTATGTATTATGGAGTCGTACTCAAACATTCTCTTTATCATATTCACATCCGTGGCGGTAGATACCGATCTGTATTCCTTAGTATCAAATTCACCAGATGTCCACTATGACCGGAAGTGGATTTGCTTGCACGCTTGATTTGTATTTCAAGGAGAGAAGATTGACCTTACTAACCTTTGTACTTCGCCTTTAGTGCTATGCAATGTTCGAGATCATGACCCGTGCCCTTGATGAAAAGGGCAAGATACGCTTTGTACCACCATGGTAATTTTTTCGTACCGGAGGTGGTAACCTTATTTGCACAAGATTCTTTCTATTAATGCAGGATATAGTTCTGCGGTATGTCATTGGAATTAGATCAAACCGCGAGACCCAAGGCGCATTGTTCTCGATTGTTTAATTGTTGAGCCCGTTGTGGTCGCTGAGTTTGCCGAACTGCGGAGCAATTCCTCGATTGACTGGTATTAACAATTGGTGCTATGGCAGCTACCCGTTGTTGATCGACATTCTTCCTGGTTTCTGGATACCATTCCATGTCATGTTCCTTTCTTTGGAAAACGGTTCCAACCTCTTAGTTCCACTGAAGATCCTATTTCTTTGACTAGGCGTCCTGCTCGGCTCCTTCCTCTAGTCGCATTCCATGCTTACCATCCCTTGAAATCTCCGAGCCGGCGATCATTCGCTCGTAGTAAATGGGCCAAGAGTGTTTAAGAAAACCTTGGCATTTCCTTCTCCTAAAGGTGTGGGTTGACTTAGAAGCAATTTCCTCCAACGCTGGGCGATTTTTGAATGTATCTTTTTCCTTCGAGACATGGATCGGAGTTGATCCCGACCGAGCCATGTCCAAGTTGAATTTGTAATCGCTGGACAAAGGCTTCGCTTAGGTCATTGAATGTCCGGATATTTGCACTATCTAGTCCCATGTACCACTTCAAAGGCGGCATCGCGGAGACTGCTCGAAATAAGTGAATTAGCAATTGTGATTGTCGCCTATGTAGACATCTTCCCCGGCGATATCGTAAGACGACGACTCCGCGCATGAATTTCCTTTATACTTTCAAAGTCAGACTTTAACTTTTGGCAGTATCCTTACGCCGAGGAACTAGGGCACGATCGCTGGTATTCTTCCCAAACAATTCCTTTCCACGGATTGTTTTGATCTCGTCGCATTCATGAGCGCTCTCGAGATTCTCCATCTGCCACGAGGATTCGTGGTTGTCGCTGGATTATGAAAGACTTCTTCATCCGCAGAGTGTGAACTACGATGTCGAATTCATGATCGTTGAGAAACCCATATGTGACTTCATGGAAAGGTTACCCATGTCGTGGAGTGTTAGTTAGGTCTCTGTAGCAGGCACTTGCCGTGGTTGTTTGTACCTCGTAAACAGGTTGACAAACCGACATCGAAATTGAAAAGCATGCCCATGGATAACCTTCCCAGACAACGAAAAGTGGACTATCGACTACAACAATCGAGAGTAGTGAGTGACTCGAATCGCCGCTGATTTTGACCACTTAATGTTGTTGTCGATTTTGCTAGCTGCCAACGAACTTACCAAAGAAGTGAGTCTCTCCATCTCTTCCCAAGTGTTGTCACACTGCGTTACCTAAGCTCAAGATTTTCTTGCTCAAACCTTCCATTATTTTCCTCCTTTTGAACAAGTATTGTATGTACGAGTCGGTCGCGGACGGGTCGAAAACTCTAAGACGCCGATACTGACGATCTTTCTTTCTCCGAAAAATTCCAAAGATAAGACTCTAAACAATAAACTCGAGCATAAATTATGATGCATGATTATGAATGAAGAAAAATTTCCAAAGAATTTACGCTAAAAGAGAAATTTTTGAAAATATTTGATGGAACACTTATTTTTATTAATTATTGAAAGAAGATTACAACAATTTTTTTGTCTTTGAGCATAGCTCATACAATGATAAAATAAATGATAAAACTACATCTAAAACTAATTAATCGCCCTCGCTTGATGAAGATCCAAAGCTTGATGTAGCTTCAACTTCAAGATTTTTTCCATAGAGCTTTCGGGCCAAATTTTCTCGCTTTTTAGCTTGTCGATGACTTTCTTCCACCGTCAGAGCAGATCATTGGTTGTCATTTCCTCAAGCTTTCTTTTCTTTCTTTGATGTATCTTTTGATCGCTTATCTTCCTCGACTAATCTTCTCATCTTTCCATGAGCCGCTCATCTGGAAGTGCTTTTTCATGATCTTTGACCCGCTTCTTAAGCTTCTCATTTTCGAGGTCGGCCTTTAAAGAACTTGTCTTCCAAAGCTTTTCTCAAGTCTCATCTTGGCCAAAGCTTGGTATTCTCCCATAGTCTCAATGGGAAAAATTGTTGATCCGAAGCTATGAGAACATGGTTCCTTCATAGCATAAGGCATTCTAATTCCTTCACTCTTTTCACCAAGAAGTGTAGATTTCCATGGCTACGCAATTTCTTGCATTACCCTTTTCCTTCCTTCGGATGTGATGCCAAGCTCTAATCATTCGTGCTTTCAAACCTTGAGAATCTTCTCCTTCATGATAGAAGTAGCCACCGAAACCAAGAGGTTTACTAGAGTTCGTGATACCGAGTCAATGCCTCGCTAAAATGGGTTGTAGTTGATTCCTCCTTTGTACCAATGAGAGGTACGCTGGCAAATTCTCCACAATTTTTCAATGATTTCCATCTCATTGTTCGCCAAGGTATACCAATGGATATCGTCGCTTGTAAGAGACATGAGTCTTCGAGACCAATGCCAATCGCCTTTGTTTTCGCGAAAATAGGAGATTTAAAAGTGAGACAATCCATTTGGAAATAACAAATAACAACGATAGTTCCATCTCTCGACGATTCCTATGATAATCGAGAAGCACGGTCACCAAGCAAAGTGGGAACTGGATTTCCAATCTAAAGATCCTTATGGCGCTGACCAACGAAACTCGATTGGGAAACAACACCAATCCGTAGATGAGTAAAGCTAAAAAATTTTCCAAAGGCTACCATACTACCAAATTTCAGAGAATTTAAGAGCTTCTCCATTAGGAACTTTGAAGTTAGTCCCAAGAGTTTTCCTTTAGTAGTTGTGTTTTGTCTATCTCGTATTTCTTTAAGCCGAGTCATTGTTGTAATGACTCGGTGACTTAGAATGGCTTCCAAACCATTGAAAGGCACTTTATCCGACATCGAGATACCTAGGATGTAGCGCATTCTTCCAAAGTAGGCATCAATCGATAGTCGTGGAACGTGAAAAATGATAGACCGGATCAGAAATCGAACGCAAAGTTTGAGAAGTCCTTCATCAACGTTAATGTTCGTGGATCTAAAAGAGTTCCATAGCGCTTTCAAATCCGAGGGATCTTCTACCAAGGATGCCAACTCTTTAACTTTCCTACATCGTGAATCCTAAAACCGTATTTTTGGTGAATCTTCCTCCGACGCCCATCACTCTAACCTAAAAATATTTACAAAGAAAAATCTCTAAATTTTTGAAACGGAAGAGAGAAATGAAGTTTTTGAATGAATGCATGAATGCTACAAACATGGTTAGTAGTTATACACACCAAGCCGCCTGAAGTCAAGCATGAGGCCAACGATAAGAATCAAACGGGTAAGTTCTAAGGCTTATTCATCGTTGAAACGTGTTCTATCGAGCATACAGCTCAATGTTTCTTTGAAATATTACTTGTTGAACACTCAAGTCCAATAATATTTTTCAAGAAAACTCGCCTCGATCGTAGTCTCGATGGCAACTATTCTAAGCTTACGCCCGAATACCGCACTACATCCTAAATGGCCAGACGGGTTATGTGAAATTCATACCATCAACAAGTAGTTCTCTCTTGAAAGCAAAATGTTCGCAAATACTTACAAACACAAATACTCCCAAGACAACCTCCACTAGAGAGGGATCTCAAATTAACTCCGTGTACTGAGACTTCACAAGTTAATAGGATCATACCCCACCTAGATCTTAAAATGTTTCAATCCGTTAGGATTTCTTTCCATCGATGAAATCGTGAAAACACACAATAAAGAAAACAAAATATGCACATATGAAAGCTTTACCTTTTTTTTCTTTTTGAAAACAAAAGCTCGATGTTTCTGAGCGTAGTCATATTTTTTAAAATCAAAATTTAGCGTACTTCCCCAGAGTCGCCATTTTTCCTGCTCGTTTAAAAGTGACGGCGTAGGAATCAATCAATTCAATTCTCCGCTCAAACGATTTACTCTTTTGGTTTGTTTATAAAGATGTCGCGAGCATCAAGCTTTATTATTTTCTCACACAAGAAAATGATTATGAAAAAGGGGAAAGTCATACCCCTCAATTGATATGATATGCATTACGACTAGCGCAAACTAGACGAACGCATCGGGGAGATTCCGGAAAGGGGGTTTGTTATATAAAGGGAATAGATGGAGCACCCTAAATATATATATAGTTATAGCTTTATATATGAATACGCTTGATATGTCTGTGTGTTTTAATTGCTATTTCTATGATTGGGAAAATTTCTCCTTGGATTTTAAGAAGAGTGTATTGTGGGATCCTAGGTGTTGTTATTATTGTGCTCAAAAGATCATTGGATCTTCGCATACATATCCCTTAATAGGAATCGAGCATTTGTAGCTCTGATCTAAAAGTGATCTATGGTTTTGTTTGGTTTAGGAGAAAGAAATTTGCTCGCAAGGAAGGGACTCAGGCTCACGTATTCTCAAAAGGATGTTGAGAAAGTCAGTAATCGTAGTTCTACTTATGCTAGTGGAAGCAACGGGAAGTTATTAAGAGACACGCATAAATGTCATCTTAATGAAAAATGTATCTAATCTATTTCATCACATACATTTTAAAGGTTGATCGATTGAAATCTTTCATTGAAGTTATAGGTGTTTTGCTGAAAGTGTACAAGCTACTACTCTACGAAGTTTAAGAAAGATGTTTTGAAAATTTTGAATCTTTTAATAAGTATGTGTTTTCTTGAGTGTACAAGCTGCTACCACTTATGTATTAAGAGATGTTTTTGTTTGAAAAGTGTTTGAAAAGTTTTTGATTGTATGTGATGTGATAGATGAGATACTTTTCATGATAAACGCCCTAAACTTTAGGAGAAATTGATTGATTGGGATGCTTTAAGAAGCCCATGGGTCCTTGTATTGTTAGCCCAAGAGGAGGCATTCCGAGGGTCATCGAGGGTCATCGAGGGTCCTTTTGTACGGCTCAAGAGGAAGCTATGGTGGTATGGTCGGTTGGCTTTTTAAGAAGGGTTTCACCGGAAACCGCTCTTCTCGTGGATTTCAAGAGCATTTCACCCGGAAATCATACTCGTGGTTCTATCCTAGCTGGTGATTCTTTTGGTGAAGCCCAATAGAGGTCAAGCAGATTTATCTCTTTCTTTGTTTGATGCCCAAGAGAAGGCTAAACTCAATGAGGAGTTCTTTGAACGGGCTCAAGAGGAGGTCGATCACAGGGGAGTGTTGTTCATATGCTCTAAGCGGAGGCTAAACTCGATGAATGAGTTTTATACATGGCTCAAGAAGAGGCTGAACTTAGATGAAATGAGTTACGTTGTACAAAGCCCAAGAGGAGGCTAACTGGGGAACTTATTTATTAGACTAGTTGTTATGTTATAACTAGACAAATTGTATAACAAGTGTATGACGCTTATTCATGAGTTTATGAAGGAAATATAAACAAATGCATGTAAGAGTTTATTTACAAGAGTTTATGAAGGAAATATAAACAAGTGTGTGAAACAAACGCTTGAAACGAGCGTAACTTGATTATTTAAAAGTTTGAAGGTATAATTATGGAATGAATATGTACACAAATGAGTATTTATGTACAAGGAGACGTGGATGTACATAAGAGGGTCGGGACTTACACCCAGAGGGCCCATCGTTTAAAAGCATTCAATGAATAATGCTCCTTTAATACCAATGGTATTCAAAGGTTTATACAAGCGAAAACAACCCGGATTTAAGTTTGTCTGCATTTGAGTATTTACAAAGGTATCTCAGATAATGTACAAGTTAAAATTGGTATGTACATAAAAGAATTGATATGTACAAGGAAATCCGAGGAAAATAGTTCGGTTTTATCTTCAAATCGGATCGACCGGAAAAAGATGTGTAAGTTTGTTGAAAAGTTTTGGAAAGATCTTGAAAGTGTTTTTGAAAGATGAAATATACTTACAAGAAGTTTGAAAGTTTCGCTCAAAGATTGAAAGAAACGCCTTGAAAGTGCTTTGAAAAGTACTCAAAACGCATCGCTTTCCCTCGATAAAATATAATCAAAAGAAAGTATTTTTGAATTTTTGACACTATCCTAAAATAGGTATGTTAAATGGCATCGTGTAAAAATCACCTCAAAATGAGGAGTTTTGACTGGGTTTGAAGAAGTCAAAGTTTGAAAAAATATGAAGATAAAACAAAAAGTTTATAAAATGGTCCCAAGGCTACTAACCCGGACCATGGGCAAGGCGTGGCAAGGCAAAGTGTTAAGAGTGAGTCGGAAACTGGCCAAGCAATACATCCGTAGTTTATCTCAAACCATGTTATAATATTATAAACTTTTATTTGAATTTGAAAACGCGCCAAGACCGCTTGTTCTTCTTCCTCGATCCTTCAAGCCCGCATCCTTCGCTTCAATGAAAATGGATGATGATCAAACTTGATCGAATTGAACCAGAACATGATGATGTGGTTTAATTTCATTTATTTTAGTTTAACATGATTAATTTTAATACACGAAGAACCCTAGTTTTAAAAATCAAATTGAAATCGCGGTATGGACGTGGGAATTAAGCAATTGGTTTAGGGTTGCTTCGTGGATGGTAAAACAAACGCCAAGAGTTTTTGAACCGAAATAAGAAATCAAGAAGTTCAAGTCGAATACTTCTCTTGAAGTTTAGATCTAAATCTTCAAGGAGCGCTTCTCGCTGATGTTTAATGATCACCGAGCACCAAAGTGAACCTTACAAGGTGCGAGGATGGTCTGCTTGTTCGAAATTGCTCGGATCATTCCAACCAAGTCCACTTGCATATGCTTGAAATGAAACCAATTGCGGTTTGAGGTGTTACTGCAAAAGTGATGGTTTGTATCATCCATATGGAGTATGTTGATGATGTTTGAATAAAAAACACAACTAGCTCGAGCCAAACCATTTTGAAGTTTAAGGCGCTTTTGCAAGTTTTGAAGTATGAAAAGCAATTTGGTTTTTAGTGATTCGTGTTGATTTTAAGTTTCAAACCGCCATATATATTGATTTTAAGACATGTTGACACCAAATCTCTCATGGTTTTTCACAAGTTTTGAAAATGTAAGAATTCTACTTTGAACTATGTTACTTGAAATTTAAGAGAGAAAGAGAAAGCTTGTTTTGGCATAGCTTTGTGGTCTCAATGGCAAACATGACCTCTATTTATAGGTCAAAAATCAGATTAGCGTTAAGATTAGCTTGATTTGGACAACTTGCCTTGAGGGCAAGAAAGTCATTTTGTCATAAATGCAAAGGAACCTTCCTTTAACCATGGTTAAATCTCAACTTGATCTTATCTCATCATAATTACATTCCATCTGATTTTTATCAGCTCTATCCTTCTTGTCTAGGTGGCAAGGCTTCTAGAAGGAGAAAACTCAAAAAATGACTTGTAATTTTGAAGGTTGTACTTGAAAATCATGGCTTTTGAGCTCTATGTTTCAAAATCAAAAGTATAGCTAGACACCATGGATTTGCAAGTTCTTGGATATTGGAAAGTTTTTCATACACAACTTTCATGTTTCGAGTTTTTCTAATTCCAAATGGAACTATGTGAAAAAGTGCCATGAAAGTAGGAAAATGAAATTTTAACACTTGAAAATTTTCTAAGTGTTGAAAATTTTGACTTTTGTTGACTTTCCAAATTCCTTGATTTTTATGATCATGATGGATCATTTGAAGTATTTTGATGATTGAAAAAGTTTTGTCTTGAAAGTTAACAAAAAGTCAAAATTTGACTTTTCGAAGGCGATGAAATTTCACCGATGATCCGAAATGGATCGATGAAAATGTGAATTTCGTGATGTTTGAATTAGAAATTAGGTCAAGATGTTGTATCAAGATATGAAGATCAATCTCAAGCAAAAAGTCATTCATTGATCAAAAATCGCTGATTGCTTACCCTCGATGAAACCCTAATCGGTCGATCCTGATGTATCACGAGGAAAAATGGATATCCAAGATCGAGGTTGATGATCCATTAAGATATATCAATTTATGAGTGAGACTCAAACCTCGACACCGTAGGCTACACCGATTAATTCTGCTCGAATCGTTAGTGATGCAAGAATGCAAATGTGTGGTATATTAGGTCAAAATCGGGGTACGACATCACAACAGATGAAATACTTTTCAACAAACTAGTTTTATTAATGGTCCGACGAGTAACCACGATTTTGCCTCTAATTTAAGAGAGACTCGACATCCTAGTCAATGTTGTGTTTATACTCCCGTGAGGAGTATAATATCACGACGGAGGTGGAAAACACTATGATGTTGATGCCACGAGATGGTTTTACATAGCCAACCTCGCTACTTTGTATTTGAACAATGGCTCTATTGAGAGCCGTGGATGCTCTTTTTGAGAGGCCGACATGGCTACGAGGGACATTTGAAGCCTTTTTTAATAGGAAGAAATTCAAGAAACCGCTATTAACAAAGTGTTAAGGGATCGGGCGCTTACTACCAATATAATGCCACATCATAAACCCAACAAAATCGTAAGCTGACACCGATATAAGATTCACAACATGGTCCCGCTTGACCAGGAAGGAAGAACTAAAACCACTACGCGGGTGATCCGTAGACATCACGGGCCTACCACCACTAGGGTCGACAATATTCATGGTTATTCAAGGAAGGTCAAGTTAACCGCCAGAGGCGCAGAATGGCTACATGGAACCGGAATTGTGCCATCTTCCATGCATCAACGCCAATAATTTGGGAGAGGATGGCATACTGAGAATATCAAGGTCGACTAAGGTTACTTCCATGGACGTATATTAATAATGTCGGCCAAAAATTAGTTTGATGAAGTTGGCTAATATTGCCCTTGTCGCCAATGCAGGAAATGTATGCCAACCTAAAAGAGGCATTCTGCTTTGAAACTACACGAACCCATGGTTTTGTGGGATGTCAAACCTCCGAAGATCCTTACGCAGAGGAACCCGGGTACGACAAAGGTGGAAGCCATCACGATTAATGATGTCCGAGCTAGGCTCAAACGATTTCCGTGACATTGTCGTAAAACAAGATGAATTCGCCTCAGAGGATGAAGAAAACATGGCCATGTATAGTTATTTTGTCAGAGCCGTAACCACAGACAAAGGCGTGAATGGTCAAAGAAAGCATCACGAGCAACGCTTAGATCGGTGATATAATGATTTATGAACCTTTAGGTTTCAAAAGGATCCCATGGCACACCGTAAAATGCAGCCACAAGATCCTTTAGAAGAAATCGACCTACGAAAGGGTGATAAAAGAACCAACTTATATTAGCGCCAACATCGACCAAAAACTCGATCCGAGGTAATATCTTTATTAAAATATATTTTAAAGATTGTTTTGCTCGGGACTATAATGAAATGCCGTGTTTAAACAGTGGAATGGTCGAGTTAAAGTTACCAATATGTCGAGAAAGCTGAAGGAATGTATAATTCTCAACATTTTGCACCCAACTATGTCAAGATCAAGGAGGAAATAGAAAGACTCTCAAAAGAAAGTTCATCGAATCAAGGCATGTCGAATGGTCATGCCAATATCAAGCGCTTTTAAGAAAATGGTAAGCTAAGAGTGTGCATTGATTTAGAGACTTAAATGTTGCTACCCTAAAGATGAATATGCCATGCCATTATCAAATACTAGCTCTATCTCTACGGTTTTGAATATTTAAGCATGCTCGATGGTTATGCAAGTTATAACCAAATTTTTATTGCGTATGATGATGTGTCAAGACGACGTTTTGCTGCCTGTGGGCATTAGGCACCTATAAATGGGTGGTCATGCCATTCTGGCTTAAAGAATGCCTGAGCAACATATCAAAGGGTAATGAATTTATGTTCCATGACTTTATGGAAGATTTCATGTGTTTACATCGACGATATTGTAATTAAGTCAAGCAAGAATCGACACACTGAACACCTTCGTAGATCTTTCGAAGAATGCTAAAATATGGATTGAAATGAATCCATTAAAATGTGCTTTTTGTGTGCAAAAGGTGAGATTTTGGTTTCAGAGCATAAGAAGGGCATCAAGTCAACCAAAGCAAGACCAAAGCTAACATGGACGCCAAACCACCGACCAAAAGGAACTTCGCCTTTGTGGGAAAAATAAACTTCTTAAGGAGATTCATTTCCAACTTAATGGCAAAACTAAAGCATTTTCACAACTTCTTCGATCGAAAATGAAGAGTTCATCCGGCAAGAGGAGCATCAAGAGGCTTTCGACAAAAATCAAAGAGTATTTGGTAAGCCTCCCATATTGGCACCTCCACTTAGAAATAGGCCTACGAGGTTGTACATACAATCAGAGCTCCACTACAGGAAGTATGTTAGTTCAAGAGGACGCACAATCATGTCGAAGACCTCGTATTACCTTAGTGAAATGTTAAATGACCCCTAAACTAGGTATAGTGATATAGAAAAGTTATGTCTGTTTGTATTTTTCTTTGTATCAAATCAAGCAATATATAAATCCAATGACGGTATGTTTCCTCACTTCGATATTATTAAACACATGTTGTCCAAACCAATTTTGCACAATGAATTGGTAAATGGGCTTTGAAGCGCACTGAATATTTCCTAACATACCGCTTTTTAAAAGCAATGAAAGGACAAGTAGTGGCATATTTTCTAGTCGATCATTCTATAGTCGCTATGCCACAAAACTTTGTCTCAGCTAGTGCCTTGGAAATTATATTTCAAGGTTCTAGTCACAAAATGGTGCGTGGATAGGAGGA
>CM038794.1:69370408-69435087 GCA_021764765.1 Vicia sativa
GAAAAGGAAGGTATCCAGCACCCTTTCCGTCCGTAGTTATCTGAGCTCTGTGGTTGCTCTTAGATCACTTTAAAATTGTGCTTCGTGTGTTTGACAAAAGTGTTTTTGAAAAAAGGCATTTCACTTTGACTTTGTAATGATTCATGTAGGAATGTATACAAATTGTTCGGAAATGTTTCGTTTTGAAAAGAGTTTGAACTTTGAAAAAGGTGTGAGGTGCAAAAAGTGTTTGATAGAGCAAGCAACTAAAAGTCTTATTACCTACCGAATTGGTGCGTTTCGTATTTATTTTCGCCTTAGAATAGCGTTATCCATACCATTAGTTGGTAGGTAAATCCATTCGTTGGATGTAAGAGGGACATTCGAAGGGACATCGTATAGTCATGGAAAGCAACTTGTAGGGAGTATCCTAGCACATTCGAAGGGACTATCATCATTTTCGTAGTGACAATGGGGTCAAGATCATGTATTCGGAGCGACATTGTGGGTCTTATGATCTTTGTATCGAAGGGACTATGATGATTTGTTTGAAGGCAACGGTGCTAGGATACCTCTACGTTCGAGGGACATGACCATTTATATCTGTAAAGGCAGAGAGAATTACCCTAAGGGGTGCATGTGTGAAAAGAGTGTGTCGATTCAGATATTTTATCTTGGAGTTTATGAGTGAGCTATGTTGATTTTAGTCTTGCCATACACGCCTAGTTACTAACAGTTTATAGGGTGTGGAAATTAAAATGCGGGAATGTAAAGGTGCGGAAAGATAAATCCTACGCTATTACATGGCTTTGGGGCAGATACATAATTTAAACTTGCGGAAAATAAAAGCCTTAATTAAACTATTACATTCCATAAGCAGTTACATAATGATATAAAAGAAAACGGGTAAAAGAAATCGCCCGAAAAGGGATAACCTGTGAAAAGATGAGAAATCGGAAAATACGAGGAAATCGAATAAGAGGAAAATGTTAGCAAAAATAATAATTTTTAAATGAGAAAAATATTTCATGCTGGAAATAACATTAATATGCTAAAATAATTTTTTGGGATTTTTTGGAGTTAATTTGATAATTAAAAATCAATTAAAAGCTATTTAAAGGATAAATTAGCAAATAAATTAAATATGCATGCAAAATAATATTTTTTAATTTTATAAATTAAATAAACATTTTCTGAAAATAATGTAAAAAAGAAAAATATTTTTTGGTGTTTTTAAATGCATGATAAAAATTATTGAAATTAATTAAAATTGTATGGAAAATATTAAATGGAAAATAAGAAAATAAGAAGTTTTGCAAAAGGAGGAAAAATGTTTGGTCTTCCCAGGGATCGAACTGGAGACCTTGGCTTCACATCTCCCATGCCTTGACCATCTGAACCAACGCGCCCACGTGTTTGAAATCCAGAGCGAATGAGAGAAGAACAAGTGTCGCTCCCTGACTGCATCGTCCCCGCGCCAAACTTCATCTTCTTCAATTCAAATTCTGGGAATTTTGCGTCGGCTTTGGTAATATAACCCCTGCTAAATCAAAAATCACATACACGTAATATAAATGAAATCTAAAGCCATGGTTCGATTCGTCTTGGTCCACTGAACATTCTGATGGCATCGGTTTGGTCCAATTTAACCGATTTAAGGAAGCCCTAATTCGATTCAAGAAACCCTAACAATGGCATATTTCGATTCAGACCATAAAAACTCAATTCGATTGTCCAGATAGCTTGCAAACTTTGTTCTAAACACAAAACAATCATCAAAACACATTAATAATACATGATAAACAGAATTTGATTTTTGAAAAAGTAAGAACAAACCAAATTCGGATTTCTCAATTCTTGATGCTTTTGGACAATGTAAAGGTCTGGATCGATTCAGGAGGTATCAAGGAATGTGTTTGAGTGCTTGGAATCAATTGAATCATTTGGATCTGTGGTGCACAGAGTTGTATAGCCTGATTTTTTGAGCTTGAATAGGGTTTCTCCATGAATTTTTCTACCCTAATTCGTGTGGCATGTATTGTATATATATATTAGATGGAATTGGGTGATTTGAAAGAATCATCATCGATCAATGCAAAATATATTTGATTTTGTACCAAATAAAATTTTCTCTTTTGATCTATTTCAATCAAATTCTTGCCATATCCAATCAAATTTCGAAATTTTGTGGCTTTATTGAGTTGGCATCTCAAGGAAGAGAAAAATCAAATTTGCAATTAATTTTGATTTTATTTATTTTTGAATTTAATTTGTATTTAAATTAATAATCCAAATTAAATAGAAAATAAAATAAAATTCATGGCACTGGATATTCCTAATTGTATAAGAACAAGTTTGGATGAAGAAAAAGTAAAAATTTGCAAAATTTTTGATTTTAGAAGTATCTCTTTGTGCACTTCTTCAAATTGCTAACGTTAGTGAATGGTGTATCTTGCTCAATTTTCCACATTTTGAGTGTTCTTGGACTTTGAAAGCTATAAGTCCTCTAATAACCTCTTTGGTTTCATCTCAATTGAGTTTCCATGCTCAATATATCTTCAAACAAAATGTTGACTTTTTGTTGACTTTGAAAAGGACCGTAATGTTTTGATCCATACCTTCCAAATGAAGCATTTTTGAACATTCTTGTGAGACATGAAGTTGTAGAGATTGAATTTCCTTCAAAACAAGAGGTGGTGGAAAACTTCTGAAAGTATGAAGAAGTTATGCTCAAAGAATGGGTTGACTTTTCCTCAAGGAACCCTAATTTAGAAAGTTTGACTTTTGAGCAAATCTTGAGTTTTCTTGATGAATCATGATCAACCCTTGATCAAATGATGAATGTAACTAAAATGAGGATGTTGACCAAAATTATGAAGTTTGTGTGTATTGACCACAGATTGACTTTTGTCCATCTGCTGATTTTCAACCATCCGAGCAATTATGCGAGGAAACTTGACATAAGGCTTGAAACTTGACATGGAGAATCCTTGAGCATATGAGGAGGCATGAAGACCATTGGAGATGTTGGAAGTCCATCTTGATCTGAGAATGCCAAACCTAGTTTGGGTTGATTGTCTAGGAGAGGTTTGTCCGATCAACCCTTGAGGTCCTGGAGTGTGGATGTATGGAATGTCTTGAGAAGATGGAGGGAAATTTTGGGGTATGGCATTGCTGTTCAATCTTCTTGTTGAAGGTTAGACTGGCATGTTCGCCTTCGTGACACAGGTAGAAGATGATTGAACACTCAGAACACAAAATTGCTCATTGTTGGTGATGATGCGGGAATGGGCTTACAGATGCCATTTGGAGAAGGCGGAGACCTCGCTGGGGAATGAATCGTATGCTAGACTTGGGATTGCTGTCTGAATAGGAGAATTGACGGGGATGGGCTTAAGATGCCATCTGGAAAGATTGATGCTGAGGAGTGAGCCATACGCTAGGCTCTGTGAATGTCCCTGGAAATGAAAGAAGCGTGGGGATAGGCTTAAGATGCCATCCGGAGGGAGTCATACGTTAGACTTTGTGCGCATCCTTGAATGAAGTTGTTGGTTTGTGTTGATTTTTAACCAAATATGCAGCATTCTGAAGGTGGAGAATTGTTGACAAGTAGTCGGGGATGGACTTAAGATGCCATCCTAGGCAACTGAGTCGTACGCTAGACTCTGTAGTTGCTGCTGATAATAAGAAGGAGTCAGAATAGATCTTCGCGCTGATTACTCTGAGGGGATAGTAGCTGGCAAAGTGTGGATAGCTTCTCTATTGTGCATCGGGTGTTGGTCCACTGCCTGTTATCGGAGGATAACCGGTGATCGTTCGGATAGGGTCTCCCGTCTGGCTTCGGGTATTAATCCTGGATCCGTTGTCGGAGGACAACAAGGGTGGTCTTTCAGATAGTTTTCCCGTCTGGACTCGGGTCTTAATCCTGGACCAGTTGTCGGAGGATAACTAGGGGTGGTCGTTCAGATAGTTTTCCCGTCTGGGTTCGGGTCTTAATCCTGGACCTGTTTGCGTTAGAAGTGACTTTCACCTGCTTTGGAGAAAACAAGAGAAACTTTGATAGAATATTGATTAGTCTTATGCAAAGTATGATGCATGATGATGCGTATGACATATGCACATATTACGACTTTATGAGAAATGTATGAATGATAGATATTGTGGTATTTCAAAACATATCCATCTTGAAGAAGATGCAGATGTTCTGCTTGGAGATTTCTGACATCTGGTTGAGGATGCAGATCTTGAGAAGAAAAGACTTTGATTCCTCCGGTGCACTATCTGACCAAGTCTTGGGCATAGATATTGTTGAGGATGGTAGAGACATGCTGTCGAGGATCCTGTGTATAGACCCTGTTGGGGAGAAATATGGAGGTACTCTACTGGGGAATTTTGTGTAAATCTTGCTGCAGTGTACTTGGTAGTTGCTAGGAGACCGGGTTAGAAGAATCTGGAGCCCGTTGTAATCTTTGACTGGGGAATAAAAGATTTAATCCTCCTCCGGTGCACTATCTGACCAAGTTTCGGGTCTGGTCGCTGCTGCTGGAGAAAAGGGGAATTGTTGAGAGACATCCGTCGGGGACAAATACCTCGGCTGGGGGTGAAATGTTATTGCTCGAAGACGGGTGTGATCCGGTTAAGTTGAGTGGAATCGCTGCTTGGGGATTCTCCTCTACTCCACTGGGAAGATTTGTTGTGAGCGACATCTCTGTGGGGATCAGCAGCTCTGCGGGGATATTTGGTGACTTCGCATATCTCAATTCACAGAGTCATGTAATTACTTTTGCATGCTCACTTTTCGCATGTTTGTGAATAGATTTTTATTGTCAGATGCATATAATCATTCAAGACAAACGTTGGACTTTATGCAAACAACAATAGTAAGATTTTGTAAAGAGAAGGAAATTTGTATTTATTTGAAATGTGGCGTATGGCCAAGCAGTTTGTACACAAGAAAAGTAAAAAGCTATACGGAAACAATCTCGTTAAGTTCCAACTATGCTAGTACTCATATATTTCAACTATCTCCTCTCCTTGCTATCAGTAGAAAGTGAGTAGACTAATTGTCGCCATTTGAGTCTCAAATGTTGATAGTAGTAGTCTGGAAGTAGGTGATCTGGACGAGGCATAGTCGTACGCTTAAATCCCTAACTTTTGCCTAGACCGCCCTTTCGGGTTTTCAGTCTACCGGGATACCCTTTTTTACCGCCTTTTCGGGTTTCGACTTTCGGGTGTACATGTTTTGTATATATCCTTAACTTTTGCAACCATTTTGGTTCGCCGGGATCTCCTTATTTTTGCCTGAGTACATCGACCTGGCGGGTCTCTTTCATGCGTAGTATTTTTTGACTATATCGCATTCACGGGGTGTGGGAAGTCTTCACCATCCATGGTGCTAAGGATCATAGCTCCGCCAAAAATCGTCTTGACCTAAAATGGTCCCTCATGGGTGGGAGTCCATTTGCCCTGGATCACCTTGTGGAAGAATAATGCGCTTGACTACTAGATCATAGATTTGGTAAACTCGATGCTTGACTTTCTTGTTGAGCATGCGATCGTTCGCACGGTAGATCTGTCCATGGCGGATGGATGCGAGTCATTTCTCATCAATCAAATTAATGCAGGTCGAGCGAGTCTGGATCGATCGTCTTCGCCTAATTTGCATCACAGGAGGACTACGGTTGAGATCACGAACCTCGATGGTGGGGCCCCATACCATATACAAGAGAGAGGGGTTGCCCTGTTGACGTCCGTCTTGTAGTCACGATAACCATGAAGAGCAAATGGTAACATCTCATGTCAATCTTTGTAAGTCACTGTCATCTTCTTTCTAATCTTCTTAATGTTCTTGTTGGCGGCTTCCACTACGCCATTCATCTTAGGCCGATAAGGGGAAGAGTTGTAATGCCTGATCTTGAACTGCGCGCAGAGTTCGGTGATCATCTTATTGTTGAGATTAGAGCCGTTATCTGTGATGATCCTTCGGAGTGCCATGCAAACTGAGATAAGATTATGCTTGATGAATCGAGCCACAACATTCTTGGTAACAGATGCAAACGAGGCTGCTTCCACCCACTTGGTGAAATAATCAATTGCCACAAGGATGAAACGGTGTCCGTTGGAAGAAGTGGGCTTGATTTCTCCAATCATGTCAATGCCCCACATTGCAAAAGGCCAAGGAGCTGTTAAAACATTCAGAGGTATTGGAGGTACATGCACTTTGTCTGCATATATCTGGCATTTGTGACAAGATCGAGCATAGCGGTGACAATCAGCTTCCATGGTGGACCAATAGTAACCTGTTCTCAAAATCTTCTTAGCCATCGTATGTCCACTAGAGTGGGTACCAAATGCGCCTTCGTGTAACTCTTCCATAATACATTCTGCTATTTTCCGGTCTACATAGCGGAGTAAGCACAAGTCGTGGTTGCGCTTGTATAAGATGTCGTTGTTGAGGAAGAATTTGGATGCAAATCTTCTCAATAATTTCTTATCATTAACAGATGCCCCTGCGGGATATTCCTGAGTCTCAAGATACCTCTTCACGTCATAGTACCAAGGTTTCTCTTTTGTATCAAGCTCGTAACAATATGCTGGTTCGTCAAACTTCTCAATGATGATGCAGGGAGCCTCGTTGTCCCATCTCGACCTTGAACATAGATGACATAGTAGCCAATGTCTGCAAGTGATTCTCTTCTCGTGGAATATGATTGAAAGTGATCTCTTAGTAGGGGATCAAACTCGAAACATGCTCTCGATCTGGAATGAGATTGGGTGCTTCGTATCCACTCGCCTTTAATCTGACTGATTACCAAAGCTGAGTCTCCATACACTTGCAAGAATTTGATTCTTAGGTCAATAACAGCTTTAATGCCCATGATGCACGCTTCGTATTCGGCCATGTTGTTAGTGCAACGAAACATAATCTGGCGGTGAAAGTATGTCCTTTGTAAGGGATGTAATGATGGCGCCAATGCCATTGCCAAGTGCGTTTGAGGCTCCATCAAGACCATGGTCCATCGGGATCGTTGTTCAGGTCCTTCAAATGCGGTCCCGGTTCTTCGCAATCGGTGACTAGTAAAACATCTTCATCACGGAAATTCGAATGCATAGGCGTAGTCATGGCTTGATGAGCCAAATGATCGGCTACTATACTTCCTTTGATCGCCTTCGAAAGTATCTTGGATGTCATATTCGGTCAAGATCATTTGCCATCTTGCTATTCTTGAGAGAGCTGGTTTCAAATATGTATTTTATCGGATCCATCTTAGAAATCAACAAAGTAGTGTGAGTCAACATATCTTAGTCGACGAGCAGCCAAGCCAAAGCGTTGCAAGTTTTCTCGAGTGTGAGTATCTTGTTTCCATCAAAAACTTTTGCTAAGGTAGTATATTAGTGCTCTTTTCGACCAGACTCGTCATGTTGGCCCAAACACACCCATTGAGTTCTCTAACATCGAAGTACATGATGAGAGGTCTTCCTTGATGGGCGGCGCGATCGATAGGAGGATTCTGTAGGTACTCCTTGATTTTGTCAAAAGCGATCCGCAATCGTCGCTCCATTCTACCACTTGATCTTTCTTTAGTAACTTGAAGATTGGCTCAAGTAGCGATTAGATGTGCAATGAATCGCAGTAATAGTTCAATCGGCCAAACCTCGACTTCCTTCTCGGTGCGGGGCTGGCATTTCTTGAATAGCTTTAACCTTGGAGGTCAACCTCAATACCCTTTCCCGACAACAAACCCTAAGAGTTTTCGGATCGACTCCAAAAGTGCACTTGTTATGATTAAGTCTCGATCATCTTCTTCAACCTATCAAATAGTTTACGCAAATGATCGAGATGTTCTTCCTCATGCATGATCGAGCTATCATGTCGTCGGCGTAGACCTCTATCTCGTGATGAATCATGTCATGAAATAATGTCACCATAACCGCGATAAGTGGCGCTGCGTTCTTCGATCCGAGGGCATAACCTTGTAGCACTTGCCCACTGTGTAACAGTAGTCTTTTCCATGTCTTGGGAGCCATTTGATCGATGTAACCGGAGAAACCATCCATGAAGGAGAAAACCTTATGTTGGCGGTGTTGTCAACGAGTATCAATATGAGGAAGTGGAAAATCGTCTTTCGGACTCGCTTTTTTCGGATCTACGTAATCCACACACATTTGTACCTTGCCATCCTTCTTAGGTACGGGTACCACGTTTGCAACCACGTGGATAGGAAGTGCGGCTAAGAAACCGGTTGAGCGCTTCATAACCCGGCTTTGATTTTCTCGACATCTCGGGGCCTTCGACGCGAACACCCTTCTTCAGGAGAAAACCCTCTTTGCAACAATCGATTGTACCACAATATCAATGTCTAAACCGGCATGTCTTCGTATGACCAAGCAAAAACTTCAATTTAATCTCGTAGCATCTGAACCAATCTTTCTTTAACACTGCTCTCAAGACCCGCTCCTATCTTGATCTCTTTTTCATCTTCATCGGTGCCAATTCACAACCTCAACTTCTTTCTTCGTGGGTGTATAACTCGCTCTTCTTGCTGTAGCGATCGATAAGTTCTCCTAGAACTTCACAATCTTCCTCACTTTCGTCTTGGCTCGGTAGATCGGATTATCGAAGTCATATTTAGCAACATAGTCATTATCAAGATTCGGAGTGATTCTGCAGTGTATCACGTGGGTGCGTGTAAGAAACACATAGCTTTTTGAAGGGGTGATAAAGTAAAAGAAAAGCAACAATTAATGCAAAGTCCAACGATTTTATTGAATGAAAATATGCAAATGACGGATAATAACCCTCTGAAGCGAGCCATGATGCCCGGGCAAGCACTAGGCTTTAGGTTTATTATTCAAAACATAGAAAATCTGAAAGCAAGACAAAAACAAGGCGATTACTCACATCTAAAGGAGATTGGTATGACGTCTTGATCTTCCAATTCTTGAGCCACTGTGCGAGTTAGGAAGATCCATTTCTGATGTTGAAGTCGTTGTGTCGTCTTCTATAGCATGGATTCCACTCGGATGATGCGGAAGGAAGTTGGCCGGCACGTTCGCGTATCATCTTGACCCTTGACGGTGAAGCCTAAACCGGTCTTGTCGGTTTGAAAGGAAGTTCAGGGCTGACCCCAAGAACTACCTCCTCCTTCATGAGCTTGAGCATCTTTCAACGAAGCCATCCTAGGCGGAACTTTAGTAACCGGGTGTGGGGAGAGTCAGCAGGCATGACTCGGGGATTGTTTCAAAAGCTTGACGGGAGTCTCGAAAATTCACCCTCCACCTCGAGGTATCGGGCACTGTGGGTGACCATATATTCTTCTTCACCACATCTTGTGACAACCTTCCCTTTCACCGGGTACTTAGGTTTCGATGTAAGGTAGAGGTACACCTGCCCGTGTATCAAGGGCGTCAAGTAGGCAAGAGTAAAATTTGGACGAATGTCCATGACAAAAGTGGAGTCAAAGTGCAGGAACCGACTTTAAGAAGTGAGCTCTCCAAGTCTTGTTAAGCTTAGAACCATCAAAAGCTCTTACAATAATGTCACTGGGTCTCAGAACCAACCCTTCAACATCAAGTCGATCAAAAGCAGTCTTCGGAAGGATATTCAAAGCAGAACCGGTATCCACCAAAACATGAGACAATGTAATGCCCTTGCATTCAACAGAGATGTGCAAGGCTTTGTTGTGTTTCTTTCCGGAAGGAGTCAAATCAGCATCAGAGAAGCCTAGGCCGTTGTTGGCAGCCAGGCTAGCAATACAAACTTCAAACTGGTCAGTAGTAGTGTCTTGCGGTACGTGAGCATTCTTCAGAAATTTCACCAAGGCGTTAGCATGAGCCTCGGAGACAAAGAGTAGAGCAAGCATGGAGATCTTGGACGGAGTCTGTCCTAATTGTTCCACAACATTGTAGCCACTCTTGTTGATAATCTTCAGAATCTCCTCCATTTCTTGTTTGGAGGTGTCTTCAGTAACTTCCTTTGGTACTTACATTTGAAAGGATGAGTTCTGGTTCTTTCCCTCAGTTTGGGAATGGATTGAATAGCTAGAATGCATGCTGGAGTCGCAATGTCTTTTGGAGGAGAGATATCTAGAGAGAATACTCTTCCGGTTCTGGTCACCTTACTTGATCCGGTGATGTTGTCTATGTCAGGGATGATAGCTTCAACTGTAAGGTCTTCAATGGTCAGAGGGTCTTGCTTGACGCCATGATAGTAAACATCAGCTCCATAGTTCCAAGGGATAGCCTTGTCAGGAATATGGGCGGTCTGGAAATAATGAGAGAGGTCCACTCTAGGCACGGATCGGCAGGAAATCCTTATAGTGTTAACATCAGCATAGTCTTCTGGGAAATCGTCACCCCATCCGGTGGCCTTAACATCTTCAATGGGAATCTTGTAGCTCTCAGGAACAGTATACTTCACCATGTAATCATACTTACCACTTGGCTGCCCCAAGGTATCCCACACAGATGGTGCGGCTTCATTCGCATCTTCGATCTTCAATCTTCAATTTAGACATATCTTCACACAGCTTCTGCACAGGTGGTTTCAAAAATAGTATCTCACGGTTATTCATCATGCACTGAACACGTCTTCTCAACCAAGCACAACCATCAGGTGCAGATGGGCACCAACGACAATTCTCTGGGCATCCTGGATTGACATCGGCTTGCAGCAAATTCTTCTTAACAGTCATCAGAGGAATGGTCAAGTCATCTATGTTGAAGACGTAAGTATCCTCACCAACAGCATTGGAACTCTTGTCATGGTTAGGCATAGGCGCGTTGATCACATTCGGAATCTCAACCGGAGGGTCAAACTCAATCTTCTTAGCTTCAATCATATCCTGAATCTTGTTCTTCAGAGCCCAACAATCATCAGTGTTATGTCCAGGGCTATTGGAGTGGTAAGCACACTTAGCATTAGGATTGTATCTCGGAGAGGAAGTGTTGATGTTTTGAGGAGGATCCCTCAAGTGTCATCTGCTTTCAACATGTGTTGCAAGGCTTGCGATAATGGCATGTTGATCTTAAGTAAACTCTTCGTGGCGCGTTAGGCTACAGCGCGTTGTCTCGTGAGGTTGCGCGATGTAAATTGGAGATCCTGACTACTCCTCACAGTTGAGCACGGTTAGTCTTGGCTCGGCTTTTCTGACCATACACAGCATTAGTCTCTTTCTTACCACCAAAAGATCTCTTCGCGGCATTGGAAGATGACTCTACCTTAATCTTTCCACTCTTGATACCAGCTTCGATACGTTCGCCTGTCAATATCAGCTCGGTGAATCCGGCTGAAGAGTTTCCAATCAGATGATTGAAGAATGGGCCTGTCAGTGTTCCCATAAACATATCAACCAACTCCCTATTGGACAAGGGTGGCTGAACTCTGCCTGCTAGATCTCTCCATTTTTGAGCATACTCCTTGAACTTCTCATCACGACCCATAGTCATGTTTTGTAGTTGCATGCGAGTGGGTGTCAGTTCAGCATTGTACTCATATTGCTGTGAAGCATCGTAATCACTCCAATACGGATACGATCATTCTCTAGCTGATAGTACCACTCCAATTGAGTTCCGGACAATTTCTCTTGAAAATAATGCATCCACAACTTTCTGTCATCAGTGTGGGGATTGATCTTCTGGACATAGGACTTCAAATGCATCCTGACTTTCGTCATCGGATTAATGATTGAACTTTGGACATAGGACTTCTAATGCAGCTCAGATCATCAAAATTCAGCCGGACATCTTGGTTTTCCACACATTCAGACGGTCTTCAAGTTGCTTGTATTTGTCATCTTCATCGAGTATTGGCTATAGTCGGGCGATCCTCTCCTAGGCTACTGGTCATTATTATGACCTCCTCATTCTTGACACTTCCTTGAGAGAGCTCTATCCAGGCTAACCCTTTTAGGACCACCTTTGTAGCGTCTGCCCATGTTGAGAAGACCAACAACCTTCTTCTTGTTGATGAGCTTCTTGATCTTGGCCTTGGACCAAACTAGTGAACATCTGCTGGCCAGCATTCGAGCCAGGAGATCTTTGTGAGGTTTCAGAGCCATTTACGCTAAAATAAATATGAGAGAATGAGAAAACCAAACTTCAATGTACCTGTGATGCAATGTAATCCTATGATATGCGATGTTTATGCGAATGCAATGCAATGTTTTCAAGGACCTTAGAGATTTAAATTTGTTAAACAAGCAATGAACAAACATTTATTAGTTCTCTTTTTATTATTCTTTTCTTTTTAAGTACAAAAGATAGTTCAAAGCAATAAAAGGAAAACATGTAAATTCTAAAGCTCTAAGTCTCCCATGGGCGCTTCCTCTTGGTGCCGAGGTAGGCGTTGATGCTTTTCTCCTCGTGAAGTAGCTTGGTCAACTCTAGTACCTTCTTCTCACTTGCATAACACTGAGCTTCAAAGGTATCCCTTTCTTCTCTAAGTTGAATCCAGGATCTCTTCAAGTCTTCAAAATCAGTAGGCATATCGGGATGGAGAATGATATAGATCGTCACCTATAGCAGGTTCCATAATTCTGGTAAAGCAGTGAATGGCATCATGAGGTTTGAGCTGCGCTCCATTTGATTAGTAAGGTTCCCAGGAATGGAGTTGGTGCCCCAAAGTCTTGGTATCGAGTCTTCTTTACCATGCCCCATGTATGAACCTTAGTCGATGATGCGGAGATCGTGATTGTAATCGAACACAATATCTTGGAGAAGCATATCATGTGGACCATCTCTTGAGCAAAACCAAGTGACGTAGAGCTAGAAGGGTTGTAAGTGATACCTCCCCTTATACAAGTAGTGGTACATTAGGAATTCTCCACAACTCAATGAATGTGAAGTCCTTTTGAGAGAAAAGATTCCACGGATATCAATGGTGATGATCTTTGAGACCACTTCATCTTTGTTCGTTCTTCAAAGCGATGGAGGAAGGTGCGAAATAAACCACCAAATAACGGTATGCAACACGAGAGTTCCTTGTCTTTTAGTAGTACAGTGTGGAGAGAATGTAGGATATCTCCAAGTAAAGTAGGCACGGAGTTGTAGTAAGGAATAACTTGATGGCGTTGACATCTATGAATTGATCCGAGTTAGGAAATAGAACCAAACCATAAATTAGCAAGGCCACATGTCTTCAAATGCATGAAACTCATAACTTTGAGGAATTCTCGGGCTTTCTTAATTAAGAACTTGGAAAGTAAACCCTTAACTCCACTTCTAGTTTCCCAATTGGCTTCAATATCGGCGCTTAAGATGTAAGGATGATGCAATGTCTTCGTACCAGGAACCTTTTCTAGACGTTGAATGGCATTTGATCAGAATAGGTACCCCAAGTAACAGAGAACTCTTCAAGGTAGGAACCAAGCGATAATGGGGAATGTAAAGCAATGGTGTTTGGATCAAAGAAGCTGGAATAGGACATGCATCATATCTTCTTCAAACCGGAGATAACCAAGTCAAGTAGATAACCATGTCTTTTGATGAGCCGAGCATGGTCGAGAATTTACGAAACCAATTCTTTGAGTGGAGAAGGTATACCCAAAAGTTGATTCGGATAGTCTTTCTAGAAGCCATAATTCCTACAAAGCGAGCAAAGATAAATCCCTAGGTCCTTGAAATAGTTAGAAATGATATGCAATGCAAATGATGTCATGATGTCATGTTTGCACACACAAACAATTCACACAATGAGCCTAGGTTTAAGGCTTGCATGAGGTATAGGTGATTACCCCACCAAAGTTTGAGTTGGTTCATCTGTCCTATAATAGTACCGGGTTCTAGGAATCTCATATCATTGATCTTTCTCGTAGGCGTTTATTGTCGACTACCAAGTGGTCGATCGAAAATATCCCAAAGTCGATCTCGATGAGCGTAGCATCGGTATCAACCAACCTTAGTCTGCACCAAAGCGGCCATCTCACTACCTTCTAATGGCCAAGATGGGTCAATTAAGGTTCTAAAAGTTTAGTTAGTGCTTGATGACACCAGCGACCAAATACTATCCTCAACTTGGGAATGAAGAGTATCGGGACATCAAGTGTCACACTAACGTAGCCATCATGTTGACCGTTTTGATATCGTCTAGGTCGCGATGATTATTACTACTTACCTAAAAGGAAACTATCGGTGTAGGATCCCCACAAATATAATACCCAAGCAACCCTCAAAGATAAAGCAAGCAAGTCAAACAGAAGCGATAAAGATGATCTAAAAATCCCTAAGCATTCTCTCTTTAGGGTGTCTCCCGTGAGTCGCTTGGATTACATGTCTGTTGAACCGACTTTGTAGGTTTTGTATCGCAAATATGCGGATAGCAAAGTACCGACTTTTCTTTTATCAATTAAGGGAAGGTAAAAGTACGAAAAAGACCTTCGTTAGATTACGAGTAAGGAGAAGGTTATGAAAAGTATTAGCACCCTTTCCATCCGTAGTTCTACGGGCTCTTAGTTGCTCTTAGATCACTTTAAAATTTGCTTTCTGTGTGTTTGACAAAATGTTTTGAAAAGGCATTTCCTTTGACTTTGTAATGATTCATGTAGAAATGTATAAAGTGTTAGGAAATGTTTCGTTTTGAAAAGAGTTTGAACTTTGAAAAAGTGTGAGGTGAAAAGTGTTTGATAGAGCAAGCAACTAAAGTCTTATTACCTACTCGAAATTGGTCGTTTTCGTTATTTTACGTTCCTTTAGAATAGCGTTATCCATACCATTAGTTGGTAGGTAACTCCATTCGTTGGATGTAAGCGGGACATTCGAAGGGACATCGGATGGTCATGAAAGCAACTTGTAGGGAGTATCCTAGCACATTCGAAGGACTATCATCATTTTCGTGAGGCGACAATCGAGGGTCAAGATCATGTATTGGGCGACATCGTGGGTCTTATGATCTTTGTATCGAAGGACTATGATGATTTGTTTGAAAACAAGCGGTGCTAGGATACCTCGTTCGAGGACATGACCATTTATATTCGTAAAGGCGAGAGAGAATTACCTAAGGGGTGCATGTGTGAAAAAGTGTGTGATTCAGATATTTTATCTTGAAATTAGAGTGAGCTATGTTGATTTTATCTTGCCATACGCCTAATTACTACGTTTATAAGGTGGGAAATTAAAATGCGGGAATGTAAAGTCGGAAAGATAAATCCTACGCTATTACATGGCTTTGGGCAGATACATAATTTAAACTGCGGAAAATAAAAGCCTTAATTAAACTATTACATTCCATAAGCAATTATAATATATAAAAGAAAGCGGTAAAAGAAATGTAGAGGGATAACACGTGAAAAGATGAGAAATCGGAAAATACGAAATCGAATAAGAGGAAAATGTTAGTAAAAATAATAATTTTAAATGAGAAAATATTTCATCTGGAAATAACATTAATATGCTAAAATAATTTTTGGGATTTTTGGAGTTAATTTGATAATTAAAAATCAATTAAAAGTATTTAAATGATAAATTAGCAAATAAATTAAATATGCATGCAAAATAATATTTTTTAATTTTATAAATTAAATAAACATTTTCTGAAAATAATGTAAAAAAGAAAAATATTTTTTGGTGTTTTTAAATGCATGATAAAAATTATTGAAATTAATTAAAATTGTATGGAAAATATTAAATGGAAAATAAGAAAATAAGAAGTTTTGCAAAAGGAGGAAAAATGTTTGGTCTTCCCAGGGATCGAACTGGAGACCTTGGCTTCACATCTCCCATGCCTTGACCATCTGAACCAACGCGCCCACGTGTTTGAAATCCAGAGCGAATGAGAGAAGAACAAGTGTCGCTCCCTGACTGCATCGTCCCCGCGCCAAACTTCATCTTCTTCAATTCAAATTAAGAATTTTAGCATCGGCTTTGTTAATATAACCCTGCTAAATCAAAAATCACATACCGTAATATAAATGAAATCTAAAGCCATGGTTCGATTCGTCTTGGTCCACCGACATTGTGCATCGGTTTGGTCGATTTAACGATTTAAGGAAGCCCTAATTGATTCAAAAACTAACAATGGCATATTTGATTCGAGCCATAAAAACTCAATTCGATTGTCCAGATAGCTTGCAAACTTTGTTCTAAACACAAAAGAATCATCAAAACACATTAATAATACATGATAAACAGAATTCGATTTTTGAAAAAGTAAGAACAAACAAATTCGGATTTCTCAATTCTTGATGCTTTTGGACAATGTAAAGGTCTGGATCGATTCAGGAGGTATCAAGGAATGTGTTTGAGTGCTTGGAATCAATTGAATCGAGCTGGATCTGTGGCTGCAAGTTGCTTGTATAGCACAGATTTTTTGAGCTTGAATAGGGTTTCTCCAGCCAATTTTTCTACCCTAATTTGTGTGGCATGTATTGTATATATATAGTAGATGGAATTGGAGCTGATTTGAGAAAGAATCAATCATCAATCAATGCAAAATATATTTGATTTTGTACCAAATCAAATTTTCTCTTTTTTGATCTATTTCAATCAAATTCTTGCCATATCCAATCAAATTTCGAAATATGCTGGCTTTATTGAGTTGCTTGGATCTCAAGGAAGAGAGAAAAATCAAATTTGCAATTAATTTTGATTTTATACCTTATTTTTGAATTTAATTTGTATTTAAATTAATAAAATCCAAATTAAATAGAAAAATAAAATAAAAATTCGTGGCATTGGGCTTGGATATTCCTAATTGTATAAGGAACAAGTTTGGATGAAGAAAAAGTAAGCCCATTTGCAAAAATTTTGATTTTTAGAAGTATCTCTCTTTGTGCACTTCTTCAAAATTGCCCAACGTGTGAATGGTGTATCTTGCTCAATTTTCCACATTTTTGAGTGTTCTTGGACTTTTTAAAGCTCTAAGAGTCCTCTAACCAACCTCTTTGGTTTCATCTCAATTGGAGTTTCCATGCTCAATATATCTTCAAAACAAAATGTTGACTTTTTGTTGACTTTGAAAAGGACCCTGTAATGTTTTGATCCATACCTTCCAAATGAAGATTTTTTGAACATTCTTGTGAGACATGAAGTTGTAGAAATTGAATTTCCTTCAAAACAAGAGGTGGTGGAAAAATTTACGAGAAAGTATGAAGAAGTTATGCTCGTCAAAGTTGGTTGACTTTTCCTCAAGAAACCACAATTTAGAAAGTTTGACTTTTGAGCAAATCTTGAGTTTTCTTGATGAATCATGATCAACCCTTGATCAAATGATGAATGTAACTTCAAAATGAGGATGTTGACCAAAAATTATGAAGTTTGGTGTATGTTGACCACAGTTGACTTTTGTCCAATCTGTTGATTTTCAACCATCGAGCAATTATAAGGAAACTTGACTTGGGCTTGAAACTTGACATGGAGAATCTTTGAAGCATATGAGGAGGCATGAAGACCATTGGAGATGTTGGAAGTCCATCTTGATCGAAATGCCAAACCTAGTTTGGGTTGATTGTCTAGGAGAGGTTTGTCGATCAACCCTTGAGGAATCCTTGAGGGTGGATGTATGGAATGTCTTGAGAAGATGGAGGGAAAATTTTGGGGTATGACAGACTTTGATTCGGATCGATACAGGCATTTTCAATCAGCAAACCACCATTAATTCGCCATGGTCGATTTAGGGTATCCCACCTTTTTATTTCATGTTTTGCAGGTTTTGAATTTTGTTTGGCGAGAGAAGCGACGGAGCTAGGGCTCCGGCGTCATTGATATCTGTGACCGGCGAGCATCGTGGCAAAGGAAGCTTCGATTCGTCCATCCGTTCCATTGGGGTCCCAGCGTGGTGGTACTTTGAGTTATAATCGGGGACGCTGGCTTATAAACCAGGTTCAATTTCCAAACACAAAAGCAAGCTAGCTCAGATGGCAACGTGTGTGTGGATTTCTGCAAAGGGCGTGAGTTCGATCCCTGGCTGTGACACTTTCTTTTTTACAATTTTCAAAACAAACTTTTTCTATTTTCTTTTTCTTTTAATATTTTTCATGGTAATTTAATGAATCTTTAAATAATTTTATCATGCTTTTGAAAAATCACAAAAAATATTTTCTTTTTGCATTTTAATTAGAAAAATGTTTATTTCATTTTTAATATTAAAATTAATATTTTTGCATGCATATTTTAATTAATTGCTAATTAACCATTATATTGGCTTTTAATTGTTTTTAATTATCGAAATTGATTCAGAAAATTACCAAAAAATTATCTTATCATATTATTGTCATTACTAACTTGAAACTTTTTTTCCTCATTCAAAAATCATGTTTTTACTAACATTTTTCCTCTTATGCAATTTTCTCGTATTTTCCGATTATGCATCTGTTTAGAGGTTGTAACGTTTCGGACGATTTTTCCTGCTTTTCTTTTCAATATTGTGTAACTGCCTATGGGATGTAATAGTTTAATTAGGACTTTTATTTTCCGCATTCCTATTATGTAACTGCCCCAAAGCCATGTAATAGCGTAGGACTTTATCTTTCCGCACTTTACTTTCCGCAATTTACTTTCTGCACCCTATAAACTGCTAGTAATTAGGCGTGTATGGCAAGATAAAATTGGACATAGATCACTCATAATGCCAAGATAAAATATCTGAAATCAACACACTCTTTTCACACATGCACCACCTAAGGTAATTCTCTCTCGTTGCCTTTACGAATACAAATGGTCAAGTCCCTCGAACGTAGAGGTATCCTAGCACCGTTGCCTTCAAAACAAATCATCATAGTCCCTTCGATACAAAGATCATAGACCCACGATGTCGCCTACGAATACATGATCTTGACCCTCGATTATCGCCTACGAAAAGTGATGATCGTCCCTTCGAATGTGCTAGGATACTTCCTACAAGTTGCCTTCTATGACCATCCGATGTCCCTTCCGAATGTCCCTCTACATCCAACGAATAGGGTTACCTACCAACTAATGGTATGGATAGCGCTATTCTAAAGGAACGTAAAATAACACGAAAACAACCATTCTGAGTAGGTAAAAATACTTTTAGTTGCTTGCTCAAAACAAAATACTTTTCACACCACACACTTTTTTTTCAAAGTTCAAACTGTTTTCAAAACGAAATATTTCCGAACACTTTGTATACATTCCTACATGAATCATTACAAAGTCAAAGCGAAATGCCTTTTTCAGAACATTTTTGTCAAACACACAGAAAGCAATTTTAAAGTGAGCTAAAAAGCAACTAAGAGCCCATAGATAACTACGGATGAAAAGGGGTGCTAATACCTTCCCTTTTCATAACCTTCTCCCTTACTCAGAATCTAACGAAGGTCTTTTCCTGTTCTTTTCACCTTCCCTTAATTGGATAAAAAAAGTCGGTGGCGACTCTTGCTATCCGAACATTTGTGATACAAAAATCTCAAAGTCAGTTCACCGTATTACAAAACTGGCGACTCTGTCGGGGAGACACCCTAAAGAGAGAATGCCTTAGGGATTTCTAGATCACTTTTACTACTTTTTATTTGACTTGCTTGCTTTATCTTTGGGTTGCTTGGGCATTATATTTGTGGGGATCCTACACCGGATCCGGTATCTTTGGTAAGTAGCAATAGATTGTCGCGACGTTAGGAATATACGAAGCGGTCAACATGATGGCTACGTTAGTGTGACACTAGATGTCTGATACTCTTCATTTCCAAGTTGAGGATAGTATTTGGCTTCTGCGTGGTGTCATCAGCACTAACTAAACTTTTAGAACCTTAATTGATCCATCTTGGCCATTAGAAGGTAGTGAGATGGCCGACTTTGGTGTAGACTGAGGTTGCTTGATACTCGATGCTACGCTCATTAAGATTAGACTTTTGGGATATTTTCGGTCGACCACTTGGTAGTCGTATTGAAATAAACGCCTACGAGAAAGATCAATGATATGAGATTCCTAGAACCTGGTTACTATTATAAGACAAGATGAACCAACTCAAACTTTTGGTAGGGTAAACACCTATACCTCATGCAAGCCTTAAACCTAGGCTCATTGTGTGAATTGTTTGTGTGTGCTAAACATGACATCATGACATTATCGCATTGCATATCATATCTATCTATTTCAAGGACCTGGATTTATCTTTGCTCATTTTGTAGGGATTATGGCTAGAAGACTATCCGAATCAACTTCGTGGGTATACCTTCTTAGCTCAAAGAATTGGTTTCAGAGATTCCTGATCATGCTCAATTCATCAAAAGACAAGGTTATCTACTTGACTTGGTTATCTCCGGTTTTGAAGAAGATATGATGCATGTCTATTCCGTTCTTCGATCCGAACACCATTGCTTTACATTCCCGGATTACCAGTTAGTTCCTACCTTGGAAGAGTTCTCTAAGCTACTTGGGATACCTATTCTTGATCAAATGCCATTCACTTAGGTCTAGAAAAGGTTCCTAGGTATGAAGACATTGCATCGACATTACACCTAAAGCGCTGGACATTGAAGCCAATTGGAAACGAGTGGAGTTAAGGGTCTACGCTAAGTTCCTAATAAAAGCGAGCAATTCCTCAAAGCTATGAGTTTCCAAGCGTTCAAAGACATCTTGGCCTTGCTAATCTATGGTTTGGTTCTAGTCCCTAACTCAGATCAATTCATAGATGTCAACGCCATCAAGATATTCCTTACTCGCAATCCAGTGCCTACTTTACTTGAAGACATCCTACATTCTCTCCACACTCGTACCATCAAGAGACAAGGAACTCTCATGTGTTGTATACCGTTACTTTCTAGGTGGTTTATTTCGCACCTTCCTCCATCAGTTTTGAAGAACAAGCAAAGATTGAAGTGGTCTCAAAGGCTAATGTCACTCTCTCATTCAGATATCCGTTGGTGTCTTTCTCAAAGGACTTCATATATATTGAAGGCGTTGTGGAATTCCCTAATGTACACTCCTTGGTATAAGGAGAGTATCACTTACAACCTTCTCTAGATCTCGTCGGTTTGGTTATGCTTGAAGAGATGGTCCACATGATATGCTTCTCAAGATATTGTGTTCGACTAACACGATCTCCAAAATTACAGAGCGAGGTTCATACAGCTTGGGCATGGTAAAGAAGCGATGCCAAGACTTTGGGGCACAAAACTCCATTCCTGGGAACCTTACCTCAAATGGAGTGCGAGCTCGGGAAACCTCATGATGCCATTCACGCTGTTCACCGATGAATTATGGAACCTGTTGCTATAGGTCACAAATCCTATACCATTTTCCATCCTGACATGCCTACTGATTTTGAAGATTTGAATAGATCCTGGATTCAACTAAAAGAAGAAAGGGATACATTCGAAGCTCAGTGTTATGCAAGGGAGAAGAAGGTACTAGAGTTGACCAAGCTACTTCACGAGGAGCGAACATCGCGCTACCTCGGCACCAAGAGGAAGCGGCCATGGGAGACTTAGAGCTTTAGGATTGTTGTTCTTTTATTTTTTCTGAACTATCTTTTGTACTTAAAAAAGAAAAAGAATAAAAAGAGAAATAATAAATGTTTGTTCATGCTTGTTTAACAAATTTAAATCCTTAAGGTCCTTGAAAACATTGAATTGCATTGCATAAACATCGCATATCATAGCATAACATTGCGTAACAGGTACATTGAAGATCAATTTTCTCATTTTCTCGCTATTTATTTTAGTAGAAATGGCTCTCGAACAGACTGTCAAAGATCTCCAGGCTCAGAATGCTCAGTTCCAGGAGATGTTTACCAGCTTGGTTCAAGGCCAAGAAGATCTGAAGAAGCTCATCAACAAAAAGAAGAAGGTCATTGGCGTTCTTAACATGGGAAGACGTCACAAAGGTGGTCCTAAGGTGGTTAGCCGAATAGAGTTCTCAGAAGGGAGTGTCAAGATTGAGGGAAGTGTCACGGGAAACGAAGACGACCAGCGTGAGCCTGAGAAGAAGGAAGAAGATTATGAGAATGATCAGTACTCTTATGAGGATGACAAATACAAGCAACTTGAAGACCGTCTGAATGCTGTGGAAAATTTGAAGATGTCAGGGCTGAATTTTGATGATTTGAGTCTTGTCCTTGGTGTGGTCATTCCTCCCAAGTTCAAGGTTCCTGCTTTTGCCAAGTATGATGGCATTTCTTGTCCGAAGCTGCATTTGAAGTCCTATGTTGGAAGATCGACCCCATTGATGAAGTTGTGGATTCATTATTTCAAGAGAGTTTGGTCGGAACTCAATTGGAGTGGTATTATCGACTAAGTGACCATCTCCGCATACATGGAGTCATGGCGGATGCTTTCTCTGAACATTATGGTACAATCTGGTTGGCACCCACTCATGCAACAACTACGAGCATGTCTATGGTCGTGATGAGAAGTTCAAAGAATATGCTCGAAATGGAGAGATCTAGCGGCGAGTTAAACCACCCTTGTCCAATAGGGTTGGTTGACATGTTTATGGGAACAGCGGAGGCCCATTCTTCAATCATATGATTGGAAATTATTCAGCCGGATTCACCAAGGTGATACTTACAGGAGAGCTTATCAAAGCGGTATCAAGGCGGAAAGATTCGAGTAAGTCGTCCTCAAATCTGCGAAGAGATCTTTTGGGGGTAAGAAAAAGCCAATCTTGTGTATGGTCAAAAGCCGAGCCAAGACGGCCGTACTCAATCTGTGGGGAAGTTGTGATCTCGGTCCTACATCGGCACAACCTCAGCGAGACAACAGCGTAACGAATCGCCGTGAAGGCAGTTCTGAAGATCAACATGCCATTGTCGCAAGCCTTGCAACACATGTTGAAGCGGTACGATTACGAGGATCCTCCTCGAACATCAACACTACCTCTCCGAGATACAATCCTAATGCTAAGTGTGCTTATCACTCCAACAACCCTGGACACAACACTGACAACTGTTGGGCTTTGAAGAACAAGATTCAGGATATGATTGAAGCTAAGCAGATTGAGTTTGATCCTCTTGTTGAGACTCCGAATGTGATCAACGCGCCTATGCCTAACCATGACAAAAGTTCCAATGCTATTGACAAGAATGCTTATGTTTTCAACATAGATGACGACTATTCCTCGATGGTATTAAGAAGAATTTCTTTGCAAGCGGTGTCAATCAGGATGCCAGAGAATTGTCGTTGGTGCCATCTGCTTTGACGGTTGTGTAGTTGAGAAGACATATTGATGCATGATGGATAACCGTGAAGTGCTTTTGAGGCCGTCACGTGGAGAATACGTGTGAAGACTTGTCTAAGGCGAAGATCGAAGATGTAGATGAAACCGTACCCGAGGTGTGGGATACCTTAGGGCAGCCAAGTGGAAGTTCGATTACATGGTGAAGTATCTTGTTCAAGCTACAAGATTCCCATTGAAGATGTTAAGGCGACGGATGGGAGGCGATTTCCAGAAGATTATCTTGATGTTAACACAATAAGATTTCCTCTCGATCCTGTGCCTAGGTGGCACCTCTCATTATTACTTCTCCGGACCGGTTCCATACTCCTCGACAAAGCTATACCTTGGAACTATGGAGCTGAAGTTTACTATCATGGTGTCAAGCAAGACCCTCTGACCCTTGAGGATCTTACAATTGAAGCTACTATTCCTGACATTGACAATATCACCGGATCAAGTAAGGTGACTAGAACCGGAAGGGTGTTCTCTCCAGAGATCTCTCCTCCAAAAGACACTGCGACTCTAGCTCGCATTCCAACTATTCAACCGTTCCCGAGCTAGAGGAAAGAACGGTGACTCATCCCTTTCGAACGAAGTGCCAAAGGAAGTTCTTGAAGATACCTCAAACAAGAAATGGAGGAAATTCGAAGATCATCAAGAAGAGTGACTACAATGTTGTGGAGCAGTTGGGACAAACTCAAGTCCAAGATCTCCATGTACTTGCTGCTCTTGTGCTCAGAGGCTCATGCTAAAGCCTTGAAGTTTACGAAGAATGGTCACGTACCACAGACACTACTACTTGATCAATTTGAAGTTTGTATTGCTAGCACGGCTGCCAATAACAGCTTAAGCTTCTTTGATCTTGATTTAACTCCTTGGGAAAGAAACACAACAAAGCCTTGCGTCTACATTGAATGCAAGGGCATTACATTGTCTCATGTTTTGGTGGATCACGGTTGCTTTGAATATCCTACCGAAGAGTGCTTTTGATCGACTTAATATTGAAGGTTGGTTAAAACCGGTGACATAGTTGTAAGCTTTTGATGGTTCTAGCGAATAGTACTTGGAAGCTCATTACACTGTTAAAGTCGGTTCCAGTTTCGAATCCACTTTCTTTGTCATGGACATCCGTCCGACTTACTCTTTACTTGGGCCCTTGGATACATGGGCGGTACATTACCTCTACCTTGCATCGAGAAAGTACCCGGTGAAGGGAAGGTTGTTACGATGTGGTGAAGAAGAATACATGGTCAGTCATCTACAGTCATTCCGATATCTCGAGATGGAAGGTGAGTTCTTCGAGACTCATTGTCAAGCTTTCGAAACAGTTCCAAGAGTCATGCCTGTTGACTCTCCTGTCACTCCTGAAGTTACACAAGTTCCACCTAGGATGGCCTCACTGAAAGATGCTCAAGCTGCTGTTGAAGAAGGAGGTAGTGCAATTTGGGGTCAGCTCCCCGATCTTCCTTTCAAATCTAACAAGACTAGTTTAGGCTTCACCATCAAAGGTCAGAAGATGATACGCCACAAACGTGCCGGCAAACTTCCCTTCCGCATCAGCAAAGATGGATTCCATGCTATAGAAGACAACGACAACGACTTCGACATCAGCAAGTGGATCTTCCCAACTCCCGACAACGGACTCAACAATTGGAAGACTGAAGACGTCATACCAATCTCCTTTAGACAGGAGTAATTGCTTTTGTTTTTGCTTTGCTTTTCGTTTTCTATGCTTTGAACAATAAACTTTAAAGCCTAGTGCCTTGCTCGGGGCATCATGGCTCGTTTGTGAGGGTTATTATCTGTCACTTGCATATTTTCATTCAATAAAATCGTTGGACTTTTGCATTTAATTGTTGTTTTCTTTCTTTTGCTTTATCACCCCTTCAAAAGCTATGTGTTTCTTACACATACCCACGTGATACAACTGCGGAATCCTCCAAATCTCGTTGATATGACTATGCTATTGCTAAATATGACTTCGATAATCTGATCTACCAAGCCGAAGACGAAGGTGAGGAAGATTGTGAAGTGCCAGGAGAACTTGTCAGATTGCTACACCAAGATGATCGAGTTATCTGACCACCACGAAACCGATTGAGGTTGTGAATTGGGCAGATGAAGGCGGAAAAGAGATCAAGATAGGAGGCGGGTCTTGAGAGCAGTGTCAAAGAGATTGGTTCGAGATGCTACGAGATTATATTGAGGTTTTTCTTGGTCATACGAAGACATGCGAGGTCTGACATTGACATTGTGGTACAGGTTCTGAGCAAAGAAGGTTTTCTCCCAGTAAAACAGAAGGTTCGTCGTATGCGCCCTGAGATGTCTGAGAAAATCAAGGCCGAAGTTATGAAGCAGTTCAATGCCGGTTTATTAGCTTTCACTTCTTATCCATAATGGGTTGCAAACGTGGTGCATGTACCTAAGAAGGATGGCAAAGTACGAATGTGTGTAGATTACAGAGATTTGAACAAAGCGAGTCCGAAAGACGATTTTCCACTTCCTCATATTGATGTTCTAGTTGACAACACCGCTCAACATAAGGTTTTCTCCTTCATGGATGGTTTCTCCGGTTACAATCAGATCAAAATGGCTCCTGAAGACATGGAGAAGACTATCTTTGTTACGGTGGGGCACTACGCCACAAGGTTATGCCGTTCGGACTGAAGAACGCTGGCGCCACTTATCAGCGTGCTATGGTGGCATTGTTTCATGACATGATTCATCACGAGATAGAGGTCTACGTCGACAAAATGATAGCTCGATCATCGACAGAAGAAGAACATCTTGATCATTTGCGGAAACTATTTGATAGATTGAAGAAGTACAGACTGAGACTTAATCCCAACAAGTGCACCTTTGGAGTCAGATCCGGTAAACTCCTAGGTTTTGTTGTCAGTGGTAAAGGTATTGAAGTTGACCCCGCCAAGGTTAAAGCTATTCAAGAGATGCCACTCCATAGAAAGAGTCGAGAGGTTTCTTGGGACGATTGAATTACATTGCTAGATTCATTGCACATTTAACTGCTACTTGTGAGCCAATCTTCAAGTTACTAAAGAAAGATCAAGTGGTGGAATGGAACGACGATTGCCAGATCGAGTTTGACAAAATCAAGGAGTACCTACAGAATCCTCCCATTCGATGTAAGCCCTGAAGAAAGACCTCTTATCATGTACTTGGAGTGTTAGAGAACTCAATGAGATTGTGTGTTGGGGCAACATGGCCAGTCTCGTCGAAAAGAGTATACAATATACTACTTTAGCAAAAGTTTACCATTGTGAAACAAGATGCTCACACTCGAGAGAACTTGCAGCGCTTTTGGCTGGGCACTCGCCGACTAAGGCGGTATATGTTGACCCACTACCATGTTGATCTCAAGATGGATCGATAAAATACATATTTGACAAACCGACTCTCTCGAAAGAATAGCAAGATGGCAAATGATCTTGACCGAATATGATATCCATTATACTTCTCGAGAAAGCGATCAAAGTGTGGTAGCCGATCATTTGGCTCATCAAGCCGTAGATGACTATCGATCTATGCGATTCGAGTTTCAAGCGAATATGTTTTGTTAATTACTGATTGTGAAGAACCAGGACCAGAAGAAAGACCTGAATAAGGATCCCGATGGACCATGGTCTTTGATGGAGCCTCAAAGGCATGGCAATGGCATTGGCGTCATCATCACATCCCTGCAGGACTTCGCCTTTCACCGCAGATTATGTTTCTGTACCAACAACATGGCCGTCTGACGTGCATCATGGGTGTTAAAGTTGTTATTGACTTAAGAATCAAGTTCTTGCAAGTGTATGGAGACTCGACTTTGGTGATCGGTCGGATCAAAACGAGTGGGATATGAAGCATCGAACCTCATTCCATATCGAGCATGTTCTAAGTTTGATCCCCTACTTCGAAGAGATTACTTTCAATCATATTCCACGAGAAGAGAATCAGTTGGCGGCAGCATTAGCTATGTCATCTATGTTCAAGGTCAGATGGGACAATGAGGTTCCCAAATCATCATCGAGAAGTTTGACGAACCGACATCTTTATGAACTTGATAAAAGAGAAACGGGTACTACTGACGTGAAGGGTATCTTGAGACTCGAGGAATATCCCGCGGGGGCATCATCAACGATAAGAAGTTCTTGAGAAGATTTGCATCGAAATTCTTCCTCAAGACGACATCTATACAAGCGCAATCACGACTTGTGCTTACTCCGTTGTGTAGACCAGAAAACTGCTGAACGTATCATGGAAGAGTTACACGAAGGCGCATTTGGTACCCATTCCAGTGTATCATACCCCAAAATTTGCCCTCCATCTTCTCAAGACATTTCATACATCCATACTCAAGGATTCCTCAAAGGTTGATCAGACAAACCCCCTCAACGACAATCAACCCAAACTAGGGTTTGGCAATTCTTAGATCAAGATGGATTTCCAACATCTCCAATGGTCATCATGCCTCCTCATATACTTCAAAGATTCTCCATGTCAAGTTTCAAGCCTCACAAGTGAAGTTTCCTCAGACAATTGCTCAGATGGTTGAAAATCAGTTGTATTGGACAAAAAGTCAACTGTGGTTAACATACAGTCAAACTTCATGATTTTTGGTCAACATCCTCATTTTGAAGTTACATTCATCATTTGATCAAGGGTTGATCATGATTCATCAAGAAAACTCAAGATTTGCTCAAAAGTCAAACTTTCTAAATTAGGGTTTCTCGGTGAAAAGTCAACCAAACTTTGATAGCATAACTTCTTCATACTTTCTCGAAATTTTCCACCACCTCTTGTTTTGAAGGAAATTCAATTATCTACAACTTCATGTCTCATAAGAATGTTCAAAAAATGCTTCATTTGGAAGGTATGGATCAAAACATTACAGGTCCTTTTCAAAGTCAACAAAAAGTCAACATTTTGTTTTGAAGATATATTGAGCATGGAAACTCCAATTGAGATGAAACCAAATAGGTTGGTTAGAGGACTCTTAGAGCTTTCCAAAAAGTCCAAGAACACTCAAAAATGTGGAAAATTGAGCAAGATACACTATTCAGAAGTTGGGCAATTTTGGACAATTGCACAAAAGGAGATATTGGTCAAAATGCAAAATTTTCCAAATGGGCCTATAATCCTATGATTCAAACTTGTTCATGATGTTATTTGTGACCCATTGATGCTTGTCCATGGCAATTTTCTATTTTATTAATTTATTTTTGGATTTAAAACCATTTAATTCAAAATTAAATTATATAAAATATGAAAATAAGATATTTTTCCAAAAGGAGTGATTTTATATCAAACTTGAGGTCCAAGGAAGCCCATGATACATGCCAATTTCGTGCTTGATCCTTCATTAAAGAAAATCAAATTTCCTCAAAATTTGATTTTATTTGAAAAAATTCAATGCATTCAAAACCAATCTTTTTCCTTGTTTTTCTCCTAATTCACTCTATAAATAGCCAATAATATGCCAAGCAAGAGACACGAAACCAGCCCTTACACAACCCTCACTTTGCCAAATTTTTTCAAAATTGGTGAAAATCGAATTTTGTTTCTGACCTCGTTGACCTCTTTCAACCATCAAACGTGCTCGGGGGTAAGATTGAGTAAGGATGCATCATTGTTATTGATCAAAGCAAGCAAAATGTGCCACACATGCATACATATTCAATTTTTTCTTGATTTTGCATTTTATTATTAGCTTGTTTTAATTGATTCTAATGCTTCGGCGTATGTTCATGAGATGCGAGGGTTCGATCCGGGCAATCGTTGTTAAGTTGAGCGTCGGAATGGTATGATGCCATACACAGGGTTTTTAGAACTGTGAGCTTCAAATCTCAGTTACGAGTCGATTAAAAAGGCCACCATTGGATTCAGGACCCGTTTGGGGGGTATACTCCCGACCTTGATTCCATGTATTTTGCAGGCTTGAAGAATTGGTCATGGGAGAAGACGCAATAGCTAGGGCTCCCGTCGCGTTGGCAGGGGTGTAATGATTGAGCCGACTTTGTAGATTTTGTATCTTGAGATGTGCGGATCGCAAATGTGCGGATAGCAAGAGTCGCCACCGACTTTTCTTTTATCCAATTAAGGGAAGGTGAAAAGCGAGGAAAAGACCTTTGTTAGATTACGAGTAAGGAGAAGGTTATGAAAAGGGAAGGTATTAGCACCCTTTCCATCCGTAGTTATCTCAGGCTCTTAGTTGCTCTTAGATCACTTTAAAATGTGCTTTATGTGTTTGACAAAATGTTTTGAAAAGGCATTTCGCTTTGACTTTGTAATGATTCATGTAGGAATGTATACAAAGTGTTCGGAAATGTTTCGTTTTGAAAAGAGTTTGAACTTTGACAAAAGTGTGAGGTGTTAAAAGTATTTTTGATAGAGCAAAGCAACTAAAAGTCTTATTACTACTCGAATAGTCGTTTTCGTGTTATTTTCGTTCCTTTAGAATAGCGCTATCCATACCATTAGTTGGTAGGTAACTCTTTTGTTGGATGTAAGCGGGACTTTCGAAGGGACATCGGATGGTCATAGAAGGCAACTTGTAGGAAGTATCCTAGCACATTCGAAGGACTATCATCATTTTCATGGGCGACAATCGGGTCAAGATCATGTATTCGAGCGACATCGTGGGTCTTATGATCTTTGTATCGAAGGGACTATGATGATTTGTTTGAAGGCAGCGGTGCTAGAATACCTCTACGTTTGAGGAGATGACCATTTGAATTCGTAAAAACAACGAGAGAATTACTATGGGGTGCATGTGTGAAAAAATGTGTCAATTTCAGGTATTTTATCTTGGAAATTAGAGTGAGCTATTGTTCAATTTTATCTTGCCATACACGCCTAATTACTAGCAGTTTATAGGATGCGGAAATTAAAATCGGGAATGTAAAGGTGCGGAAAGAAAATCTCTAGCTATTACATGGCTTTGAAGCGAGATACATAATTTAAACTACGGAAAAAAAAGCCCTAATTAAAACTATTACATCCCATAAGCAATTACATAATTGGAAAAAGCGATAAGAAAGAATCAAAGCAGGATAACTGTGAAAAGATGAGAAATCGGAAATACGAGGAAATCGAATAAGAGGAAAATGTTAGTAAAAATGATAATTTTTGAATGAGAAAAATATTTCATGCTGGAAATAACATTAATATGCTAAGATAATTTTTTGGGATTTTTTGGAGGTAATTTAATAATTAAAACTAATTAAATGTGATGTAAATGATAAATTAAATAAAATTAAATATGCATGCAAAATAATATTTTTAATTTTATAAATTAAATAAACATTTTAAAATAATGCAAAAGAAAAATATTTTTTGGTGTTTTTTAATGCATGATAAAAATTATTGAAAAGAAATTAAAATGAATGCAAAATATTAAATAAAAAGAAAATATGAAAATAATAGAAAAAAGTTAGGTTTGTGAAAAGAAGAACAAAAGCGGTCACAGGTGGATCGAACTGACCGGAGGAGCATCTTTGAAAATCCGCCTTTGCCAATGAGCTGAGTGCCGCGTGTTTGAAAATCGGCCTTGATGGCATGTGAACGGGTGTCACCCAGACGCATCGTCCCGCTTAAAATTCATCTTCTTCGTTTTGAAATTTTAAAAACATAGCGTCATTCGGCCTCGGCGCTAATCCCCATTTTCCAAAATCAAACCGAATAATATAAATAACATTCAAGGTATGAATCGATTGGAAACATCGATTCGAACACGATGGTGGTGGTCTCATGGTCCAATTTTTCCGTTTTAAAGAAACCCTAATTCGATTCAGAAAACCCTAATCATGGTGATTCGTGTTTCAGGCCATAGAAATACAATTAAACCATCCAGAAAGTTTGCAAGCTTCATTCTAAACACAAAACAAACATCAAAAGTCGTTAATAATGCATGATAAACAGAATTCGATTTTGGAAAAATAAGAACAAACCGAAATCGTATTTGCTTGATTCTTGATGGTTTTGGATGATGTAAAGGTCTGGATCGATTCAGTGGATGTCAAGGAACGTGTTTGGATGCTTGGAATCAATTGAATCGAGCTAAAACCCAGGCTGCTAGTAGCTTGTAAAGCACGAATTTTTTGAATTAGGTTAGGGTTCCTCAAGCCAATATTTTCGTTCTCAATCATGTGCTATGTATTGTATATATATAGTAGATGGAATTGGAGCTGATTTGAGAAAGAATTAATCATCAATCAATACAAAATATATTTGATTTTGTACCAAATCAAATTTCCTCTTTTTTGATCAATTTCAATCAAATTCTTGCCATATCCAATCAAATTTCGAAATTTGCTGGCTTTATTGGGTTGCTTGGATCTCAAGGAAGAGAGAAAAATCAAATTTGCAATTAATTTTGATTTTATACTTTATTTTTGAATTTAATTTGTATTTAAATGAATAAAATCCAAATTAAATAGAAAAATAAAATAAAAATTCGTGGCATTGGGCTTGGATATTCCTAATTGTATAAGGAACAAGTTTGGATGAAGAAAAAGTAAGCCCATTTGCAAAATTTTTGATTTTTAGAAGTATCTCTCTTTGTGCACTTCTTCAAAATTGCCCAACTTGTGAATGGTACATCTTGCTCAATTTTCCACATTTTTGAGTGTTCTTGGACTTTTTGGAAATCTCTAAGTGTCCTCTAACCAACCTCTTTGGTTTCATATCAATTGGAGTTTCCATGCTCAATATAACTTCAAAACAAAATGTTGACTTTTTGTTGACTTTGAAAAGGACCTGTAATTTTTTGACCCATACCTTCCAAATGAAGCATTTTTTGAACATTCTTATGAGACATGAAGTTGTAGAGAATTGAATTTCCTTCAAAACAAGAGGTGGTGGAAAAATTTATGAGAAAGTATGAAGAAGTTATGCTCAGTCAAAGTTTGGTTGACTTTTCCTCTAGAAACCCTAATTTGGAAAGTATGACTTTTGAGCAAATCTTGAGTTTTCTTGATGAATCATGATCAACCCTTGATCAAATGATGAATGTAACTTCAAAATGAGGATGTTGACCAAAAATTATGAAGTTCGACTGTATGTTGACCACAGTTGACTTTTTGTCAATCTGACTAATTTTCAACCATCTGAGCAATTGTATGAGGAAACTTGACTTGTGAGGCTTAAAACTTGACATGGAGAATCTTTGAAGCAAATTAGGACGCATGATGAAAATTGGAGATGTTGGAAGTCCATCTTGATCGAGAATTGCCAAACCTAGTTTGGGTTGATTGTCTAGGAGAGGTTTGTCGATCGACCCTTGAGAATCATAAAGTATGGATGTATGAAATATTTTGAGAAGATGGAGGGCAAATTTTGGGGTATGACACTTCCTGTTCAATCTTCTTGTCTTGGAAGGGTTAGATTGGCATGTTAAGCCTTTTCGACCAGGGTAGAAGATGATTGAACACTTTCAGTACACAATTTGCACTCGTTGTTGGTGATCTGAGAATGGGCTTCTGAGGCCATTTGGAACTTCGTTGGGGAATGAGTCGTACGCTGGACTCGAGATTGTTAATAGGAGAATTGTCGGAGATGGGCTTAAGATGCCATCTGGAGAGATCGGTCTTTGAGGGTAGATAAATGCGCTGGTTACTGTGGGCGTTAAAATGAAAGGAGCATGGAGATGGGCTTAAGATGCCATCCGGAGGAGGGAGTCACGTTGACCGTGCTCATCTTTGAATGAAGTTATTAGTTTGTAGTGGTTTTTTAACCAAATATGCAGCATTCTGCAAGTGGAGAAATGTTGATAAGTGTAATACGGTGAACTGACTTTGTAGGATTTTTTGTATCCAAATGTGCGGATAGCAAGAGTCGCCACCGACTTTTATTTTTATCCAATTAAGGGAAGGTAAAAGTAATGAAAAAGACCTTCGTTAGATTACGAGTTCGGAGAATGGTTATGAAAAGGAAGGTATAGCACCTTTCCATCCGTAGTTATCTGGGCTCTTAGTTCTCTAGATCACCTTTTAAAATTGCTTTACGTGTGTTTGACAAAATGTTTTGAAAAGGCATTTCGCTTTGACTTTGTAATGACTCATGTAGGGTGTATACAAAGTGTTCGGAAATGTTTTGTTTGAAAGAATTGAATTTGACAAAAGTGTGAGGTGTGAAAAGCATTTGGTTTAGAGCAAGCAACTAAAGACTTATTTACCCACTCGGAATTGGTCGTTTGTGCTTCGTTCCTTTAGAATAGCGCTAGCCATACCATTAGTTAGTAGGTAGCTCATTCGTTGGATGTAGCGGGACATTCGAAGGACATCGGATGGTTAAGAAACTTGAAAGTATTCAGCACATTCGAGGGGACATCGGATGGTCATAGAAAGCAACTTGTAGGAAGTATCCTATACATTCGAAGGACTATCATCATTTTGTAGGCGACAATCGAGGTCAAGATCATGTATTCGGAGGCGACATCGTGGGTCTTATGATCTTTGTATCGAAGGGACTATGATGATTTGTTTGGAAACAGCGGTGCTAGAATACCTCTCGTTCGAGGGACATGACCATTTTGAATCGAAAGGCATCGAGAGAGAATTACCCTAAGGGGTGCATGTGTGAATGAAGTGTGTTGATTTCAGATATTTTATCTTGAAAGTTAGTGGGCTATGTTCAATTTTAGTCTTGCCATACACGCCTAATTACTAGCAATTTATAGGGTGCTGAAAGTAAAATGCGGAATGTAAAGTGCGGAAAGGTAAATGTCCTACGCTATTACATGGCTTTGGGGCAGATACATAATTTAAAATGCAGAAAATAAAAGTCCTAAATTAAGCTATTACATCCCATAGACAGTTACATTATTGAAAAATAATACGATAAAATGATAAAGAGAAAATCGTCTGAATCGGATCAACCTGTACAAAAAGAAGAAATCGGAAAATGCAATATGAATCGAACAAGAGAAAAAATGTTAGAAAAATGCAAATTTAATATGAGAAAAATTATTATATGCTGGAAATAAGATAAATAAGTTAAAATTTTTGGGATTTTTTAGATGCAATTTAATAATTTAAAATGAATTTACAATGATTTAAATGCAAAATTGCAAATAAAAATAAATATGCATGCAAAATTATATTTTTTAATTTATTAAATTAAATAAAGTTTTTCTGAAAATAATGTAAAAAGAGCAAATATTTTTGATTATTTTTTAATGCAGAATAAAATATTGAAAATAATTAAAACAATGCAAAATATTAAAAAAAAAAACATGAAAATATGAAAATAATTGAGTTTGTGAAAAAGAAAACAGAATTGGCCTTGGCATGGTTCGAACTCGCGTCTTTCAAACCTTGAGATCCTTGCTCACGACCAGAGCGATACATGCGCGTGTGTCCAGAAACTGGAGTGAGTGGATTATACGCGTCGCCTTCCCATTGCTTCCTCCTTCGCGCCAGACTTCGTCTTCTTCGATTTGAATATTTGAAGCTAGCGTCGGCCATTGTTCGACGCTATGGTCCCTGGCTAATTCAAAAAATCAAGCAAACGTAATATAAATAAGTTCCAAGGCCATGGTTCGATTCGGGACATTGTTCGAGTTCATTGGTATGGATCTTGAAGTCCAATTTTCCTATTAAGAGAAACCTAAATCATCCACGAAACCCTAATCATGGTGTAACACGATTCGAGCCCATGGAAATTCAATTGCTTGCCCGAAGCTTGCAAACTTGATTCTAAACACAAACAAACAATCAAAACAAGTTAATAATGCATGAATATGAGAAATCAATTTGAGATTTTCAAGAACAAATAAACAGTTCTTAAATTCGAATGGATTTGCAATGTAAGGGTGCGGATTGACTCAAGAGATGTCAAGGAATCTATTGGACACCTTAAAATCGATGGAAAGCAATTAGGAATATGATTGCACTTTGCTTGAAGGTCCGATTTTTGAATTAGGTTAGGGTTCCTCAAGCCAATTTTTCTCCTCTTGCAATTGGTATGCATCAAGTATATATCTTTGGATGGATTTGGCATTGTTTTGGGAAAGATTTGATCAATAATCAATGATAATCAAATTTGATTTTTCATGAAAATCAAATTTTCAAAACAGATCAATTTCAATCAATCTTGCCTTTTGATCCAATTTGAAAATTGCTGGCTTTTGTGAATTTCTTGAATCTCAAGGAAGGAATAAAATCAATCTTCAATTAATTTTGATTTTATAATTTATTTTAAAATTTAATTTGTATTTAAATGAATAAATTCAAAATTAAATAGAAAAATAAATCAAAATTCGTCATTGGGCTTGGATATTCCTAATTGTATGAGGAATAAGTTAGGATGAAGAAAAAGTAGGCCCGTTTGCAAAAGATTTGATTTTTGAAGTATCTCTTTGTGCATTCTTTCAAAATTGCCCAACTTGTGAATGGTGTAACTTGCTCAATTTTCCACATTTTTAGTGTTCTTGGACTTTTGGAAAGCTATAAGAGTCCTATAACCAACCCTTTATCTCAATTCAGGTTACCATGCTCAATATCTTCAAATCAAAAGTTGACTTTTGTTGACTTTGAAAATGACCTATAATGTTTTGAGCTATACCTCTCAAATGAAGCATTTTTGGACATTCTTGTGAGACATGAAGTTGTAGAGAAGAATTTCCTTCAAAACAAGAGGTGGTGGAAAATTTACGAGAAAGTATGAGAAAGTTATGATCGATCAAAGTTGATTGACTTTTCACCTAGAAACCCTAATTTAGAAAGTTTGACTTTTGAGCAAATCTTGAGTTTTCTTGATGAATCATGATCAACCCTTGATCAAATGATGAATGTAACTTCAAAATGAGGATGTTGACCAAAAATTATGAAGTTTGTGTATGTTGACCAGTTGACTTTTGTCAATCTGATTGATTTTCAACCATCCGAGCAATTGTTTGAGGAAACTTTGACTTGTGAAGCTTGAAACTTGACATGGAGAATCTTTGAAGCATATGAGGAGGCATGAAGGCCATTGGAGATGTTGGAAGTCCATCTTGACTTGAGAGATACCAAACCTAGTTTGGGTTGATTGTCTAGGAGAGTTTGTCGATCGACTCTTGAGGAATCCTTGACATAGATGTATGAAATCTCTTGAGTAAATGGAGGGCAAATTTTGGGGTATGACTGCCTGTTCAATCTTCTTATCTTGGAGGGTTAGATTGACACGCTTGTCTTCGTGACACAGGTAGAAGATGATTGAACACTCAATCTCAAAATTGCACTCATTTGTTGGTGGATGGCGTGGGAATGGGCTTCTAGGATGCCATTTGGATACTTATTTGAAGGATGAGTCGTACGCTAGACTCGAGAATGTTGATAGGAGAATGACGGAGATGGGCTTAAGATGCCATCTGGAAAGATCGATCTTTGGGGAGTGAGTCGTCGCTGCAGGCTCTGTAGTCGTTCTGGAAGGAGCATGGAGATGGGCTTAAGGCGCCATCGGAGGAGTCATCACGTTAGACTTCGTGTTCTTTTTGAATGAAGTTATTGGTTTGTATTGATTTTTAACCATATATGCAGCATTACGAAAGTGAAGCCTTTGTTGATAAGTATCGGAGATGGGCTTAAGATATCGAGCGGCAGGTCCGCTGACTCGTAGTTCTTGTTGATAATAAGGGATCGAGAATAAATCTTAGTCTTGATTACTCGGGGAGGTTGTAGTTGGCAAAATGTGGATAGATTCCCTGTTGTGCATCGGGTGTTGATCCATTGCTTGTTATCGGAGGATAACCAGAGGTGGTCTTCGGATAGTTTTCCGTCGGTTCGGGGCTTAATCCTGGACCGTCGTCGGAGGACAACCAAGGCGGTCTCTCGATAGTTTTCTCGTCGGTTCGGGGCTTAATCCTGGACCTGTTTGCGTCAGAAGTGGTTGTTACCTGTTTTTGGAAAAACAAGAGAACTTTGATAGAAGATTGGTTAGTTTTATGCAAAGTATGATGCATGACAGTGTATATGAATGACATATGCATGAATTATGACTTTATGAATAATATATGAATGATAGATGTTGTGGTATTTCAAAACATATCCATCTTGAGAAGAAGATCGGATGTTACGCTTGAAGATTTCGACTTAGCTTGGGAATGAGTGGGTGAGAACCCCTTTGGAAGGAGAAGAAAGATATCTGGATTCCTCAGATGTACTATCGACCAAGTCTTGGGCCTGAGATATTGTGGAGGAAGGTAGAGATTTGAGAAGCTGGTTGTCGGGGATCTCATAGACCTGCTGAGGAGAATCACGGAGGCGATCTGTTGGGGACCTTGTAGTAGATCTGCTGAGGAAATTTAGGTGCTGGGGATTACGAGTGTAGATCTCGCGGAGAGCATTTGATAGTTCTTGAGACCGGGTTGGAAGAGTCGGGATCCGTTGTAATCAGTGGGAATGAAGATGTAGTTTCCTCCGATGCCTATCGACCAAGTTTCGATTTGGATCTGCCTTGAGGAAAAGAAGGGATGAGTGATGTCCATTGGGGATAAATACCTTGGTAGGGGTGAGTGTTTTGCTTGGAGACCGATGTAACATTGCTTAGTCGAGTGGAATTGCAGCTCGTGGATTCCCTTTGCTCTCTGTGGGAAGTGTCCTTGGTGACTTTTAATCGTCGTCCATTCTGGAGCGTAGTAAGTACTTTTGTTTGTTTTCATTATGTTTGTGATTAGATTCTTATTGTCAAATCGTATAGTCATTCAAGCAAGCGTTGGACTTATTGCAAATAACAACAACGAAATTGTAAAGAAAGAATTTTGTTTATTTGAAGGTGGCGTGTGGCCAGTGGTTTTACACAAGAAAGGTAAAAGCTATGGAAACAATCTAGATTAAGTTCCACTATGCTAGTACTCATATATTTCAACTATCTCATCTCCTAATGGGTGAGTGAGTGATCTTCGCCATTTGAACCTTGAATCTTGATAGTAGTTTGGGCGGTGATCCGGAAGAGACATAGTGATGGCTTAAATCTAACTTTTGACAGCCTTTGGGTTTCGGTCTGGGATACCCTTTTTGCCCAAGCCGGTTTCGACTTCTTAGGTTGTGCATGTTTTGTATATATCCTTAATTTTGAACCTTTTGGTTCGCTTGAGGATCTCTTATTTTTGCCTAGGTCCGTCGACCTAGCGGGTCTATTTCATCCGTAGTATTTTTGACTATGTCTGCGTTCAGGGTGTGGGAAGTCTTCACCATCCATGGTGCTAAGTATCATAGCTCATGGAAAATCTGTCTTGACTACAAACGGTCCCTCATAGGTGGAGTCCATTTGCCCACAGGATCACCTTGTGGAAGAATGATGCGCTTGCTACTAGATCACGACTTGGTAGGCTCGGTGCTTGACCTTCTTGTTAAATGCTCACGATCATTCGTTTACGATAAATCGTCCATGGCAAATGGATGCGAGTCGTTTCTCATCGATCAAGTTAATCGGTCCAGCCGTATGCGACGATCATCTTCACCTAGCCTGCGTCTGGAGGACTCTAGTTGAGGTAGAACCTCGATGGGTAAGACGGCTTCCATACCGTATACAAGAGAGAGGGGTTGCCTTGTTGATGTTCGCTGTAGTCGGTAACTGTGAAGAGCAAATGGTAACATCTCATGCCAATCCTTGTAAGTCAACGTATCGTATAATCTTCTTAATGTTCTTGTTGGCGGCTTCCTCGCCATTCATCTTAGGCCGATAAGGGGATGAATTGTGATGCTTGATCTTGAACTTCGTGCAGAGTTCGGTGATCATCTTATTGTTGAGATTAGAGCCATTATCTGTGATAATCCTTTCGGGAGTGCCATATCGACAGATAAGATTATGCTTGAATCGAGCCACAACATTCTTGGTACAGATGCATGAGGAGCTACTACCCACTTGGTAAAGTAATCAATTGCCACAAGGATGAAGCGATGTCCATTGGGCGTGGGCTTAATTTCTCCAATCATGTCAATGCCCCACATTGCAAAGGCCAAGGAGAAGTTAAAACATTAGAGTCTTTGGAGGTACGTGCACTTTGTCGGCATAAATCGGCACTTGTGACAAGATCGAGCATAGCGGTGACAATCGCTTCCATGGTGGACCAATAGTAACCTGTTCAAAATCTTCTTAGCCATGGTGTGTCCTTTGGAGTGGGTACCAAATTAGCCTTCTGTAACTCTTCCATGATACGCATTCGGTTTTACAGGTCTACGTGGAGTAAGCACAAGTCGTGGTTGCGCTTGTATAAGATGGTTCTTGAGGAAGAATTTGGATGCAAATCTTCTCATGAACTTCTTATCATTAACAGATGCCCTATGGATATTCTTGAGTCTCGAATACCTCTTCGTCATAGTACCAGGGTTCTCTTCTGCGTCGAGCTCAAAACAATATCTTTGGTTCGTCAAACTTCTCAATGATGATGCAGGGAGCCTCGTTGTCCCATCGACCTTGAACATAGGCGATATAGTAGCCAGCGCATCGCCAACTGATTCTCTTCTCGTGGAATATGATCAAAAGTAATCTCTCAGTAGGGATCAAACTCGAACATGCTCTCGATCTGGAATGAGATTCGGATGCTTCGTATCCTCGCCCTTAATTTGTGATCACCAAAGTGAGTCTCCATACACTTGTAAGAACTTGATTCTTAAGTCAATAGCGACTTTAAGACCCATGATGCAACCGTACTCGGCCATGTTGTTAGTGCAAGCTGAAACATAATCTGGCGGTGAATATGTCCTTTGTGGGGATGTAATGATGGCGCCAATGCCATTGAAGTCGTTTGAGGCTCCATCAAAGACCATAGTCCATCGGGATCCTTGTTCGGTCCTTGTGCAGGCTGGTTCTTCACAATCTATAACTAGTAAAACATCTTAATGCGAAATTGACTGCATAGGTGATAGTCATTCGGACTTGATGAGCCAAATGATGAACTACTACTTCCTTTGATCGCTTTCAGAAGTGTCTTGGATGTCATATTCGGTCAAGATCATTTGCCATCTTGCTATTCTTCGGAGAGAGCTGGTTTCTCAAATATGTATTTTATCGGATCCATCTTGAAATCAACAAGGTAGTGTGGTCAACATATCTGTCTTAGTGTGAGCCCAAACCAGCGTTGCAAGTTTTCTCGGTTGTGAGTATCTTGTTTCACAGTCGGTAAACTTTTGCTAAGGTAGTATATTGCATGCTCTTTTCGACCAGACTCGTCATGTTGCCCCACACATTGAGTTCTCTAACATTCAAGTACATGATAAGAGGTCTTCCTTGGTGGCATCGGGATAGGAGGATTACTGTAGGTACTCCTTGATTTTGTCAAAAGCGATCGGCAATCGTGTCGTTCCATTCCACTACATCTTTCTTTAGTAACTTGAAGATTGGCTCAAGTAGCGATTAGGTGTGCAATGAATCGGCAATGTAGTTTAATCGGCCGAAACCTCGACTTCCTTCTCATCTTGGAGCGGGGCATCTCTTGAATAGCTCTAACCTTGGCGGTCGACTAATACCTTTTCATGACTACAAACCCTAGGAGTTTTCGGATCGACTCCAAAGGTGCACTTGTTAGGGTTAAGTCTCGATCGTACTTCTTCAACTGTCAACAGTTTACGCAGATGATCAAGATGTTCTTCTTGATCTGTGATCGAGCTATCATGTCGTCGGCGTAGACCTCATCTCGTGATGAATCATGTCATGAAATAATGTCACCATACTGATAAGTGGCGCTGCGTTCTTCGATCCGGCAGCATAACCTTGTGAAAAGTGCTTGTTGTGTAACAAAGTAGTCTTCCATGTCTTGAGGACCATTTGATCGGTTGTATGGAGAAACCATCCATGAAGGAAAAACCTTATCTTTGCGGTGTTGTCAACGAACATCAATATGAGGAAGTGGAAATCGTCTTTCGGACTCGCTTTTTCGGATCTACGTAATCCACACACATTACCTTGCCATCCTTCTTAGAGTGCACCACATTGCAACCTTTGGGGATAAGAGGTGACAACTAAGAAACCGGCGTTGAGCGCTTCATAACTTGACTTTGATTTTCTCGACATCTCGGGCCGCCTGACGAACCTTACATTTCGGGAGAAAACCTTCTTTTGTTGGCAATCGATGTACCACAATATCAATGTCTAAACCCATGTCTTCGTATGACACAAAACCTCGAATATAGTCTCGTAGCATCTGAACCAACCTTTCTTTAACTTTCTCAGAGACATCCTATCTTGATCTCTTTTACATCTTCGTCGGTACCAATTCACAACCTCAACTTGCTCTTAGTGTGGTTGTATAACTCGCTCTTCTGCTGTAGCAGTCGGCAAGTTCTCTGGCACTTCACAATCTTCCTCACTTTCGTCTTGGCTTGGTAGATCGGATTATCGAGTCATATTTGCTTAGCATAGGCTGTTATTAACGAGATTCGGAGTGATTACGGGTGTGCGTGGGTGTGTGTAAGAAACACATAGCTTTTGAAGGGGTGATAAAGTAAAGAAAGAAAACAAACAATTGAATGCAAAAGTCCACGATTTATTGAATGATAACGTAATCAACGAGATAATAACCCTATGCGAGCCATGATGCCCGGAAAGGCACTAGGCTTTCAAAGTTTATTGTTCAAAACATAAAGAAATCGAAAAGCAAAAAAAACAAGGCAATTACTCCTGACTAAAGGAGATTGGTATAGCGTCTTGATCTTCAATTCTTGAGCCATGATCGGAGTTAGGAAGATCCACTTGCTGATGTCGAAGCGTTGTCGTTGTCTTCTATGCATGGATTCCACGGTGATGGGAAGGAAGTTGGCGACGTTGCGTATCATCTTGACCCTTGATGGTGAAGCCTAAACAGTCTTGTCAAATTTGAAAGGAAGATCGGGGGCTGTCCCCAAATAGTACTACCTTCTTCAACGCTTGAGCATCTTTCAGTGCGAGCCATCCTAGGCGGAACTTTGCAACCTCAGGAGTGGCGGGAGAGTCAGCAGGCATGACTCGGGTATTGTTTCAAAAGCTTGCGGGAGTCTCGAAGAATTCACCTTCCATCTCAAGGTATCGGAATGATTGTAGATGGTGACCATATACTCTTCTTCACCACATCTGTAACAACCTTCCTTTCGGTTTACGATGCAAGGGAGGTAACAGCGCCCATGTATCCAAGTCAAGTAGGCAAGTAGGCTGGACGGATGTCCATGACAAAAAAGTGGAGTCAAAAGTGGAACCGACTTTATGAGATGAGCTCTCCAAGTATTGTTAGCTTAGAACCATCAAAAGCTCTCACGATTATGTCACTGGTCTCAGAACCAACCCTTGACATCAAGTCGATCAAAAGTAACCTTGGAAGGATATTCAAAGCAAAGGTATCCACCAAACATGAGACAATGTAGTGCCCTTGCATTCATGAGAGATGTGCAAGGCTTTGTTGTGTTCTTCCGCGAGTCAAATCGACATCGAGAAGCCTGGCCGTTGTTGGCAGCCAGGCTGCAATACAAACTTCAATTGATCGGTGGTAGTGTCTTGCGGCACATGAGCATTCTTGAGAAACTTCACCAGGCATTAGCATGAGCCTCGAGCGAAGCGAGCCAACATGGATATCTTGGATGTCATTGTTCCACAACATTGTAATCACTCTTCTTGATGATCTTGAATTTCCTCCATTTCTTGTTTGGAGGTGTCTTGATAACTTCCTTTGGTATACGGTTGAGCGGGATGAGCCTTTGGTTCTTTCCCTCTAGCTTGGGAATGGGTTGAATAGTGGAATGCGGTGGAGTCGCGGTGTCTTTGGAGAGAGATATACGGAAGAATACCCTTCAGTTCAGGTCACCTTACTTGATCGGTGATGTTGTCAATGTCGGGAATGGTAGCTTCCTGTAAGATCTTCATAGTCGAGAGGGTCTTGCTTGACGCCATGATAGTAAACATCGACTCCATAATTCCAAGGGATAGCCTTGTCGAGGAATATGGCCTGGTCTTGGATGATAATGAGAGGTGCCACTCTGGCACAGGATCGGAGGAAATCCTTATGGTGTTAACATCGGCATAGTCTTAAATCGTCACCCCATCCGGTTACCTTAACATCTTCAATAGGAATCTTGTAACTTCTGGGACGATGTACTTCACCATGTAATCATACTTTCCACTTGGCTGCCCAAAGGTATCCCACACGATGGTACGGTTTCGTTCGCATTGTCGATCTTCAACTTAGACATTTCTTCACACAGCTTCGCAGGTGGTTTCAGAAATAGTATCTCACGGTTATCCATCATGCCTTGAACGTCTTCTCGACCAAGCACAACCATCGAGTGCGGATGGGCACCGAACAATTCTCTGGGCATCTGGATTGACACGGCTTGCAACAAATTCTTCTTAAGTCATCGGAGGAATGGTCAAGTCATCTATGTTGAAAACATAAGTATCGTCACCAACACATTGGAACCTTGTCATGATTAGGCATAGGCGCGTTGATCACATTCGGGTCTCGCGGGATCAAACTCAATCTGCTTAGCTTGATCATATCTTGAATCTTGTTCTTGAGCCCAACAATTGTCGTGTCATTACCTGGGCTATTGGAATGGTAAGCACACTTAGCATTAGGATTGTATTCGGAGAGGAGTGTTGACATTGAGGAGGATCCTCAAGTAATCAACTCTGCTTTCAACATGTGTTGCAAGGCTTGCGACAAAGGCATGTTGATCTTAATAGCTGTCTTCGTGGCGCGTTAAGGCTACGCGCGTTGTCTCGTGAGGTTGTCTTGATGTAGGATTGGAGATCACAACTGCCCCCAGATTGAGCACGGTCGGTCTTGGCTCGGCTTTTCGACCATACGGCATTGGCTTCTTTCTTACCACCAAAGATCTCTTGACGTTTGAAGATGTCTCTATTTGAATCTTCCACTCTTGATACCTTCGATCGCTCGCTTGTCAATATCAGCTCGGTGAATCCGGTGAAGAGTTTCAATCGAGATGATTGAAGAATGGGCTGTCGTGTCCCCATAAACATATCAACCAACTCCTATTGGACAAGGGTGGTTGAACTCTGCTGCTAGATCTCTCCTTACGAGCATACTCCTTGAACTTCTCGTCACGACCCATAGACATGCTTTGTAGTTGCATGCGGTGGGTGTCAATTCAACATTGTACTCATCTATGCGTAGAAAGCATCGATAAGTCACTCCAATACGGATCGGTCATTCTCTAGTGATAGTACCATTCAATGGGTTCGGACAAACTCTCTTGAAAATAGTGCATCCTGACTTTACATCATCGGTGTGAGGATTGATCTTACGGACATAGGACTTCAAATGCACTTGGGACAGACATCATATTTGCAAAAGTGGAACTTTGAACTTGGGAGGAATCACAACACGAGGAACAAGACTCGGATCATCAAAATTCAGCCGGACATCTTCAGGTTTTCCACGCATTGAGACGATCTTCAAGTTGCTTGTACTTGTCATCTTCATCAGTATTGGCCATTATCATAGTCTTTTTCAGGCTTCTTGTCGTCCTCACCCTTGTTACTCTGCTCGTCTTCCTTCTTGAACTTCCTTCGAGAGCTCAATCGGTACCACCTTAGGACCACCTTTGTGGCGTCGCCCATGTTGAGGAGACCAACAACCTTCTTCTTTCTTTGATGAGCTTCTTCAAATCTTCTTGGCCTTGGACCAAGGTGGTGAACATCTGCTGGCGGCATTCGAGCTTGAAGATCTTTGTGTTCAAGAGCCATTACGCTAAAATAAATAGCGAGCAAATGAGAAAACCAATCTCAATGTACTGTGATGCAATGTTATGCTATGATATGCAATGTTTATGCGAATGCAATGCAATGTTTTCAAGGACCTTAGAGATTTAAATTTGTTAAACAAGCAATGAACAAACATTTATTAGTACTCTTTTATTATTCTTTTTCTTTTTAAGTACAAGAGATAGTTCAAACAATAAAAGAAAACATAACATCCTAAAGCTCTAAGTCTCCATGGGCGCTTCCTCTTGGTGCCGATGTAAGCGGTGATGTGTCGCTCCTCGTGAAGTAGCTTGGTCAACTCTAACACTTTCTTCTCACTTGCATAACGAGCTTCAAGGTATCCCTCTCTTCTTTAAAATTGAATCCAGGATCTCTTCAAGTCTTCAAAATCGGTAGGCATGTCGGGATGGAGAAAGTAAGGTCGTCACCTATAGCAGAGGTTCCATAATTACTGGTAGAACAGTGAATGGCATCATGAGGTTTTGAGCTCGAGCTCGCACCCATTTGAGGTAAGGTTCCCAAGGAATGGAGTTCGGGTGCCCCAAAGTCTTGGTATCAGTCTTCTTTACCATGCCCCAAGCATGTATAAACCTTAAATCGATAATTAAGAGATCGTGATTGTAGTCGAACACAATATCTTGGAGAAGCATATCATGTGGACCATCTCTTGAGCAAAACCAAGCGCGTAGAGCTAAAGAAGGGTTGTAAGTAATACCTCCTTATACCAAGTAGTGGTACATTAGAATTCTCCACCTTTCGATGAATGTGAAGTCCTTTTGAGAGAAAAGATTCAACGGATATCGAATGAGAGAGTGACATCAATCTTTGAGACCATCTCAACCTTTGTTCATTCTTCAAAGCGATGGAGGAAGGTCGAAATAAACCACCTTGAAATGTGGATACAACACATGAGAGTTCCTTGTCTCTTAGTAGTGCAGTGTGGAAGAATGTAGGATGTCTCCAAGTAAAGTAGGCCTGGATTGCGGTGAGAACAACTTGATGGCATTGATATCTATGAATTGATCCGAGTTAGGAATAGAACCAAACCATAAATTAGCAAGGCCACAATGTTTCAAATGCATGGAAACTCATAACTTTGAGGAATTCTCGGGCTTTCTTAATTAGGAACTTGGAAAGTAAACCCTTAACTCCTTAGTTTCCCAATTGGCTTCAATATCGGCGCTTAAGATGTAAAGGCGGATGCGATGTCTTATGCGGAACCTTTTCAAACCGGTGAATGGCATTTGGTCAAGAATAGGTATCCCAAGTAGCAGAAACTCTTCAAAGGTAGGAACCAGCGATAATCAGAAATGTAAAGCAATGGTGTTTCGGATCAAAGAAGCTGGAATAGGACATGCATCATATCTTCTTCAAAGCAGGAGATAACCAAATCAAGTAGATAACCATGTCTTTTGATGAAGCCGAGCATGGTGGGAATTTAGAAACCAATTCTTTGAGTTGAGAAGGATACCATGAAGTTGATTCGGATAGTCTTTCTAGAAGCCATAATCCTACAAAAGCAGCAAAGATAAATCCTAGGTCCTTGAAATAGTTAGAAATGATATGCAATGCAAATGATGTCATGATGTCATGTTTAGCACACACAAACAATTCACACAATGAGCCTAGGTTTAAGGCTTGCATGAGGTATAGGTGATTACCCACCAAAGTTTGAGTTGGTTCATCTGTCCTATAATAGTAACAAGGTTCTAGGAATCTCATCATCAGATCTTTCTAGGCGCTTATTTCAATCTGACTGCCAAGTGGTCGATCGAAAATGTCCCAAAGTCTAATCTCATGGGCAGCATCGAGTATCAACCAACCTCGGTCTACACCAAAGCCGGCCATCTCACTACCTTCAATGGCCAAGATGGGTCAATTAAGGTTCTAAAAGTTTAGTTAGCGCTTGATGACACCACGAAGCCAAATACTATCTTCAACTTGGAATGAAGAGTATCGGGACAACCAAAGTGTCACGCTAACGTAGCCATCATGTTGACCGTTTAGTTATCGTCTAGCGGTCGCGATGATCTAATGCTACTTACCTAAAAGAAACCGGATCGGTGTAGGATCCCCAATAATAATACCCAAGCAACCCTTAAAGATAAAGCATACAAGTCAAACAAAAAGCAATAAAAGTTATCTAGAAATCCCTAAGGCAATTCTCTCTTTTAAGGTGTCCCAGTGAGTCGCCGATTACTAATCGGTGAAGCCGACTTTGTAGGATTTTGTATCCAAATGTGCGGATAGCAAGAGTCGCCACCGACTTTTATTTTATCAATTAAGGGAAGGTAAAAGTACAGAAAAAGACCTTCGTTAGATTCGAGTTCGGGAGAATGGTTATGAAAAGGGAAGGTATTAGCACCCTTTCCATCCGTAGTTATCTCTGGCTCTTAGTTGCTCTAGATCACTTTTAAAATTGCTTTACGTGTGTTTGACAAAATGTTTTGAAAAAGGCATTTCGCTTTGACTTTGTAATGACTCATGTAGGAGTGTATACAAAGTGTTCGGAAATGTTTGTTTTGAAAAGAATTTGAACTTTGAAAAAGTGTGAGGTGTGAAAAGCATTTGGTTTAGAGCAAGCAACTAAAAGACTTATTACCCACTCGAAATTGGTCGTTTTGTACTTCTACGTTCCTTTAGAATAGCTAGCCATACCATTAGTTAGTAGGTAGCTCCATTCGTTGGATGTAAGCGGGACATTCGAAGGGACATCGGATGGTCATAGAGCAACTTGTAGGAAGTATCTAGCACATTCGAAGGACTATCATAGCATTCGAGAGGACTATCATCATTTTCGTGGCGACAATCGTCAGATCATGTATTCGGAGGACATCGTGGGTCTTATGATCTTTGTATCGAAGGGACTATGATGATTTGTTTGGAAGGCAACGGTGCTAGAATACCTCGTTCGAGGACATGACCATTTTGAATCGAAAGGCATCGAGAGAATTACCTAAGGGGTGCATGTGTGAAAGAAGTGTGTTGATTTCAGATATTTTATCTTGAAATTAGTGGGCTATGTTCAATTTTATCTTGCCATACACGCCTAATTACTAGCAATTTATAGGGTGCGGAAGTAAAATCACGGAATGTAAAGTGCGGAAAGTAAATGTCCTACGCTATTACATGGCTTTAGGGCAGATACATAATTTAAAATGCGGAAAATAAAAGTCCTAAATTAAACTATTACATCCCATAGACATTACATTATTGAAAAATAATAGATAAAATGATAAAGAAAAATGAAATAGAATGGATCCTTTGTAAAAAAGAGAAATCGGAAAATACAATATGATCGAACAAGAGAAAAATGTTAGAAAAATGCAAATTTAATATGAGAAAAATTATTATATCTGGAAATAAGATAAATAAGTTAAAATAATTTTTTTGGGATTTTTTAGATGCAATTTAATAATTTAAAATGAATTTACAATGATTTAAATGCAAAATTGCAAATAAAAATAAATATGCATGCAAAATTATATTTTTTAATTTATTAAATTAAATAAAGTTTTTCTGAAAATAATGTAAAAAGAGCAAATATTTTTGATTATTTTTTAATGCAGAATAAAATATTGAAAATAATTAAAACAATGCAAAATATTAAAAAAAAACATGAAAATATGAAAATAATTGAGTTTGTGAAAAAGAAAACAGAATTGGCCTTGGCATGGTTCGAACTCGCGTCCTGGCTTTCAAACCTTGAGATCCCTTGCTCTGACCAACTGAGCTACTGTGCGCGTGTGTCCAGAAACTGGAGTGAGTGGATTATACGCGTCGCCTTCCCATTGCTTCCTCCTTCGCGCCAGACTTCGTCTTCTTCGATTTGAATATTTGAAGCTAGCGTCGGCCATTGTTCGACGCTATGGTCCCTGGCTAATTCAAAAAATCAAGCAAACGTAATATAAATAAGTTCCAAGGCCATGGTTCGATTCAGGACTTTGTTTCGAGTTCATTGGTATGGATCTTGAAGTCCAATTTTTCCTATTAAGAGAAACCCTAAATCATCCACAGAAACCCTAATCATGGTGTAACACGATTCAGGCCATGGAAATTCAATTGGCTTGCCGAGAAAAGCGCAAACTTGATTCTAAACACAAACAAACAATCAAAACAAGTTAATAATGCATGAATATGAGAAATTTGAGATTTTCAAGAACAAACCAAACACGGTTTCACGATTACGAATGGATTTGTGCAATGTAAAGTGCGGATTGACTCAAGAGATGTCAAGAATCTATTGGACATAAAATCGATGGAAAACGGTGGAAGTATGATTGCACTTTGCTTGAAGGTCACGGATTTTTGAATTAGGTTAGGGTTCCTGAAGCCAATTTTTCGTCCTCTTGCAATTGGTATGCATCAGTATATATCTTTGGATGGATTTGGCATTGTTTTGGAAGAATTTGATCAATAATCAATGATAATCAAATTTGATTTTTCATGAAAATCAAATTTTCAAAACAATCAATTTCAATCAATCTTGCCTTTTTGATCCAATTTCAAATTGCTGGCTTTTAATGAATTTCTTGAATCTCAAGGAAGGAATAAAATCAATCTTTCAATTAATTTTGATTTTATAATTTATTTTAAAATTTAATTTGTATTTAAATGAATAAATTCAAAATTAAATAGAAAAATAAATCAAAATTCGTGGCATTGGGCTTGGATATTCCTAATTGTATGAGGAATAAGTTAGGATGAAGAAAAAGTAGGCCATTTGCAAAAGATTTGATTTTTGAAGTATCTCTCTTTGTGCATTCTTTCAAAATTTCCCAACTTGTGAATGGTGTAACTTGCTCAATTTTCCACATTTTGAGTGTTCTTGGACTTTTGGAAAGCTCTAAGAGTCCTCTAACCAACCCTTTGGTCTCATCTCAATTGGAGTTACCATGCTCAATATATCTTCAAAACAAAAAGTTGACTTTTGTTGACTTTGAAAATGACACATGTGTTTTGAGCTATACCTCTCAAATGAAGCATTTTTGGACATTCTTGTGAGACATGAAGTTGTAGAGAATTGAATTTCCTTCAAAACAAGAGGTGGTGGAAAAATTTCGAAAAGTATGAGAAAGTTATGATCGATCAAAGTTCGATTGACTTTTCACCTAGAAACCTAATTTAGAAAGTTTGACTTTTGAGCAAATCTTGAGTTTTCTTGATGAATCATGATCAACCCTTGATCAAATGATGAATGTAACTTCAAAATGAGGATGTTGACCAAAAATTATGAAGTTTGTTGTATGTTGACCACGATTGACTTTTTGTCAATCTGGTGATTTTCAACCATCGAGCAATTAGGAAACTTGACTTGTGAAGCTTGAAACTTGACATGGAGAATCTTTGAAGCATATGAGGAGGCATGAAGGCCATTGGAGATGTTGGAAGTTCATCTTGACTTGAGATACCAAACCTAGTTTGGGTTGATTGTCTAGGAGAGTTTGTCGATCAACTCTTGAGGAATCCTTGAGCATAGATGTATGAAATCTCTTGAGTAATGGAGGGCAAATTTTGGGGTATGACAATAAGTAGTCGGAGATGGGCTTAGATGCCATCAGGGCAGGCGGAGTACGTCTCTGAATTCTTTGTTGATAATGAGAGAGTCGAGATACATCTTGGTGGTCATTCAGGGGGTAGTAGTTGGAAAAATGTGGACAGCTTCCCTGTTGTGCATCGGGTGTTGGTCCATTGCCTGTTATCGGAGGATAACTTGTGATCGTTCAGATAGTTTTCCACGTCAACTTGGTGTAATCTGGATCATTGTTGGAGGACAACGAGGGTGAGTATTCGAGATAGTTTTCGATCGGCTTCGTTAATCCTGGACCAGTTGTGGAGGACAACTAGGGTGGTCGTTCAGATAGTTTTCCCGTCTGGCTTCGGGCATTAATCCTGGACCTGTTTGTTTCAGAAGTGATTTTCACCTGCTTTGGAAAAAACAAGAGAAACTTTGATAGAATATCGTTAGTCTTATGCAAAGCATGATGCATGACGATGTGTATGAATGATATATGCGTATATTGTGACTTTATGAGAAACGTATGAATGATAGATGTTGTGGTATTTCAAAACATATCCATCTTGAAGAAGATGCGGATGTTCCGCTTGGAGATTTCTGACTTCTATTTGAGGATGGAAATCCTGAGAAGAAAGAAAACTTCGATTCCTCCGGTGCACTATCTGACCAAGTCTTGAGTCCAGATATCGTCGAGGATGGTAGAGATATGCTGTCGAGGATCTTGTGTGTAGACCCTATTAGGGAGAATCTTGAAGGTACTCTACCGGGGATTTTGTGTGTAAATCTTGCTGGAGAGTAACCGGTAGTTGTTGGGAGACCGGGTTAGAAGAGATCTGAAGCCCGTTGTAATCTCTGACTGGGGAACAAAAGATGTAGGTTTCCTCCGGTGCACTATCTGACCAAGTCTCAAGTCTGGATATTGCTGCTGGAGAAAAGGGGAATGGTTGAGAGATATCCGCTAGGGATAAATATCTTGGCTGGGGATGAAGTGTTATTACTCGAAGATGGGTGTGATCCGGTTAAGTTGAGTGGAATCACTGCTTGGGGACCGATGCGTACTCCACTAGGGAAGGTTTGTAGTGAGCAACACCTCTGTGGGGATCAATGCTCTGCAGGGGAGTGTTTTGGTGACTTTCGTCGTCATCTCGATCTGGAGCACTGTAGTAATACTTTCGTTATGTTCACTTTTCGTATGTTTGTGAATAAATCTTTATTGTTAGATGCATATAATCATTCAGAGCAAACGTTGGACTTTATGCAAATAACAAAGAGTGAAAATTGTAAAGAGAAAGAAACTTGTATTTATTTGAAACGTGGCGTATGGCCAAGTAGTTTGTACACAAGAAAAGTAAAAAGCTATGTGGAAACAATCTCGTTAAGTTCCAACTATGCTAGTACTCATATATTTCGACTATCTCATCTCCTTGCTGTCAGTAGAAGGTGAGTAGACTGATCTTCGCCATTTGAATCTTGAATGCTGATAGTAGTCTATGAATGGGTGATCGGCGAGAGACATAGTCGTTAAATCTAACTTTTGCCTAGACCGCCCTTTGGGTTTTCGGTCTACGGGATACCCTTTTTGCCCAAGCCGCCTTTCAGGTTTTGACTTGCGGGTGTACATGTTTTGTATATATCCTTAACTTTTGCCCGAACCCTTTTGGTTCGGGATACCCTATTTTTGCCTAGGCCGATCGACCTAGCGGTCTCTTTTATGTAGTATTTTTGACTATCTGCGTTCACGAGGGTGTGGGAAGTCTTCACCATCCATGGTGCTAAGTATCATAGCTCCGCGGAAAATCTTGTCTTGACTAAGCGGTCCCTCGTAGGTGGGAGTCCATTTGCCCAGGATCACCTTGTGGAAGGATGATGCGCTTGACTACTAGATCACCGACTTGGTAGACTCGGTGCTTGACCTTCTTGTTAAATGCTCGATCATTACGCTTGATAGATCTGTCCATGGCGAGATGGATGCGAGTCGTTTCTCATCAATCAAGTTGATCGGTCAAACAGTCTGGACCAATCATCTTCTCCTAACTCTCGTGGAGGACCCGGTTGAGGTATCTCGAACCTCGATGGGTGAGGACGGCTCCCATACGTACACAGAGAGGGGTTGCCCACGAGATGTTCGTCTTGTAGTGCGATAACCATGAAGAATGGTAACATCTCATGCCAATCCTTGTAAGTCACTGTCATCTTACTGTATAATCTTAATGTTCTTGTTGGCTTCCACTGGCCATTCATCTTAGGCCGGTAAGGAGAAGAGTTGTGATGTGTGATCTTGAACTGCGTGCAGAGTTCGGTGATCATCTTGTTGTTGAAATTAGAGCCATTATCTGTGATAATCCTTTCGGGAGTGCCGTATCGACAGGTATGATTATGATTGATGAATCGAGCCACAATATTCTTGGTAACTGATGCGAACGAGGCTGCTTCTACCCATTTGGTGAAATAATCAATTGCCACAAGGATGAAACGATGTCCATTGGAAGCGGTGGGCTTGATTTCTCTGATCATGTCAATGCCCCACATTGCAAAGGGCCAAGGAGCTGTTAGGACATTCAGAGGTACTGGAGGTACGTGCACCTTGTCTGCATAAATCTGGCACTTGTGACAAGACCGAGCGTAGCGATGACAATCAGCTTCCATGGTGGGCCAATAGTAACCTGTTCTCAGAATCTTCTTAGCCATCGTATGCCCACTGGAGTGGGTACCAAATGCGCGTTCGTGTAACTCTTCCATGATACATTCCGTTGTTTTCTGGTCCACACAGCGGAGTAAGCACAAGTCGTGGTTGCGCTTGTATAAGATGTCGTTGCTGAGGAAGAATTTGGATGCGAGCCTTCTCAAAAACTTCTTATCGTTGACAGATGCCCCTGCGGGATATTCCTGAGTCTCAAGATACCTCTTCACGTCATAGTACCAAGGTTTCTCTTCTGTATCAAGCTCATAACAATATGCTGGTTCGTCAAACTTCTCAATGATGATCTGGGGAGCCTCGTTGTCCCATCTGACCTTGAACATAGACGACATAGTAGCCAGCCCGTGCATTGGTGATTCTCTTCTCGTGGAATGTGGTTGAAAGTAATCTCTTCGAAGTAGGGGATCAAACTCAGAACATGCTCTCGATACGGAATGAGATTCGGATGCTTCGTATCCCACTCGCCCTTAATCTGACTGATCACTAAAGCTGAGTCTCCATACACTTGCAAGAATTTGATTCTTAAGTCAAAAGCGACTTTGATACCCATGATGCGCTTACGTATTCGGCCATGTTGTTAGTGCAACTGAAACATAATCTGGCGGTGAAAGGCGTGTGTCCGCCTGTAGGGATGTAATGATGGCGCCAATGCCATTGCCAAGTGCGTTTGAGGCTCCATCAAAGACCATGGTCCATCGGGATCCTTGTTCGGGTCCTTAAAGGGCTGGTTCTTCATAATCAGTAACTAGTAAAACATCTTCATGGAAATTTGAACTGCATAGACTGATAGTCATCTCGACGATGAGCCAAATGATGGCTACTACACTTCCTTTGATCGCTTTAAAGTGTCTTGGATGTCGTCGATCGGATCATCGCCATCTTGCTATTCTTCGGAGAGATCGGTTTCTCAAATATGTATTTTATCGGATCCATCTTGGAAATCAACAAAGTAGTGTGAGTCAACATATCTTTGTCTTAGTCGGCGACAGCAAATCAAGCGTTGCAAGTTTTCTCATTTGTGAGTATCTTGTTTCACGATCGATAAACTTTTGCTAAGGTAGTATATTGCATGCTCTTTTCGACAGACTCGTCATGTTGCCCCAACACACACCCATTGAGTTCTCTAACACTTTAAATACATGATAAGAGGTCTTCCTTGGCGGCATCGGATAGGAGGATTACATGGTACTCCTTGATTTTGTCAAACGATCATCGTTTCCATTCTACCACTTGATCTTTCTTGAATGATTTGAAACAAGTAGCAGTTAGATGTGCAATGAATCCGGCAATGTAATTCAATCGGCCCAAGAAACCTCTGACTTCCTTCTCGGTGCGGGGAGTTGGCATTTCTTGAATAGCTCTAACCTTGGCGGGGTCAACCTCAATACCTTTTCCACTGACAACAAACCCTAGGAGTTTTCCAGATCTGACTCCACAGGTGCACTTGTTAGGATTGAGTCTCAATCTGTACTTCTTTAACCTATCAAATAGTTTCTGCAAATGATCAAGGTGTTCTTCTTCAGTTTGTGACCGAGCTATCATATCATCAACGTAGACCTCTATCTCGTGATGAATCATGTCATGAAATAATTTCACCATATACCTGATAAGTGGCACTGCGTTCTTCATCCGAGCGGCATAACTTTGTAGCAGTGCCCCTATGTAACAAAGTAGTCTTCTCCATGTCTTCGGAGCCATTTGATCGATTGTAACGGAGAAACCATCCATGAAGGAGAAAACTTATCTTTGAGTAGTGTTGTCAACGAACATCAATATGAGGAAGTGGAAAATCGTCTTTCGGACTCGCTTTGTTCGATCTCTGTAATCCACACATTCGTACCTTGCCATTGTGGATAAAAATGCGCTAGAGCCATACATTCAACCCATTGTGGATAAGAATAACAGCTAAAACCGTTGAAGCTGTTTCATAACTTGACTTTGATTTTCTCGACATCTCGGGACGCATCCGACAGACATTTCATGGGAGAAAACCTTCTTTTAGTCGGCAATCGATTGTACCACAATATCAATGTCTAGACGGCATGTCTTCGTATGACCAAGTAAAAACCTCAATAAAATCTCGTAGCATCTGAACCAATCTTTCTTTGACACTGCTCTCAAGACCCACTCCTATCTTGATCTCTTTTCTGTCTTCATCAGTACCCAAATTCACAACCTCAACTTGCTCTTCGTGTGGCTGTATAACTCGTTCTTCTTCTTGTGCATCGAACAAGTTCTCTTGGCACTTCACAATCTTCCTCACCTTCGTCTTGACTTGGTAGATCGGATTATCGAAGTCATATTTAGCAATAGCATAGCTGTTATCAATGAGCTTCGGAGTGATTCTGCAATGTATCACGTGGGTGTGTGTAAGAAACACATAGCTTTTGAAGGGGTGATAAAGTAAAAGAAAACAACAATTAAATGCAAAATTCCAACGATTTTATTGAATGAAAATATGCAAAAGACAGATAATAACCCTCACAAACGAGCCATGATGCCCCGAGCAAGGCACTAGGCTTTAGAGTTTATTGTTCAAAATATAGAAAATACGAAAAGCAAAACAAAACAAGAGCAATTACTCACTCTAAGGAGATTGGTATGGCGTCTTGATCTTCCATTCTTTGAGCCCTTTGTCTAGAGTAGGGAAGATCCACTTGCTGATGTCGAAGTCGTTGTCGTTGTCTTCTATAGCATGAATTCCACTCTGGCTGATGCGGAAAGGAAGTTGGCCGGCACGTTCGCGTATCATCTTGACCCTTGATGGTGAAGCCTAAACCGGTCTTGTCGGTTTGAAAGGAAGATCGAGGTTGACCCCAAATAGAACTACCTCCTTCCTCAACTGCGGCAGGCATCTTCAGTGAGGCCATCCTAAGCGGAACTTGTGTAACTTTAGGAGTGGCGAGAGTCAGCAGGCATGACTACGGGTATTGTTTCAAAAGCTTGAGGTCTCGAAGAATTCACCCTCCATCTCGAGGTATCGGAATGTGTAGATGGTGACCATATATTCTTCTTCACCATCTTGTGACAACTTTCCCTTTCACGGGTATTTCAACCGATGCAAGGTAGAGTAACGGCCTTTGCCCATGTATCCAAGGGCGTCAAGTAGGCAAAATAAGCTGGACGGATGTCCATGACAAAGAAAGTGGGTCAAAGTCTAGGAACCGACTTTAACAGGCAGAGTGAGCTCTCAATCTTGTTCGCTTAGAACCATCAAAAGCTCTCACAATAATGTCAGGTCTAGAACCAACCCTTGACATCAGTCGATCAAAAGCAATCTTGGTAGGATATTGAGGCGAGCCGTATCCACCAAAACATGAGATAATGTATGCCCTTGCATTCAACAGAGATGTGCAAGGCTTTGTTATGTTTCTTTCGGCGAAGTCAATCGACATCGAGAAGCCTAGGCCGTTGTTGGCAGCCGGGCTAGCAATACAAACTTCTAAGCGTCAGTAGTAGTGTCTTGCGGCACAGCATTCTTGAAACTTCACCAAGGCGTTAGCATGAGCCTCGAGCAGAAGCGAGCAAGCATGGAATTTTGGAGGAGTTTGTCCCAATTGTTCCACAACATTGTAGTCACTTTCTTGATAATCTTGAATTTCCTCCATTTCTTGTTTGGAGGTGTCTTGATAACTTCCTTTGGTACTTACGTTGGCGAGGATGAGTCCTGGTTCTTTCCCTCTAGCTTGGGGAATGGATTGAATAAATTGGAATGCGAGCTGAGTCGCGATGTCTTTGGAGGAGAGATTTGGAGAACACCCTTCAGTTCGGTCACCTTACTTGATCCGGTGATGTTGTCAATGTCGGGAATGGTAGCTTCAATGTAAGATCTTCAATGGTGAGAGGGTCTTGCTTGGCGCCATGATAGTAAACATCGACTCCATAATTCAAGGAATAGCTTTGTCGGAGGAATATGGAACGGTCTTGGAGTAATGATGAGAGGTGCCACTCTAGGCATAGGATCGTGAGAGGAAATCCTTATAGTGTTAACATCGGCATAGTCTTTGGAAATCGTCACCCCATCCGGTTACCTTAACATCTTCAATAGGAATCTTGTAGCTTCGGGAACGTATACTTCACCATGTAATCATACTTTCCACTGGCTGCCCAAGGTATCCCACAGATGGTGCGGCTTCATTCACATCTTTGATCTTGATTTAGACACATCTTCACCGACACGCACGTGTGGTTTGAAATAGTATTTCACGGTTATCCATCATGCCTGAACCGTCTTCTCAACCAAGCAACCATCAGGTGCGAGATGGGCACCAACGACAATTCTCGGGCATCTGGATTGACACGGCTTCGACAAATTCTTCTTAACAGTCATCAGAGGAATGGTCAAGTCATCTATGTTGAAAACATAAGTATCTTCTCCAACAGCATTGGAACTCTTGTCTTGGTTAGGCATAGGCGCGTTGATCACATTCGGAGTCTCAATAGGAGGGTCAAACTCAATCTGCTTAGCTTCAATCATATCTTGAATCTTGTTCTTCAGAGCCCAACAGTTATCAGTGTCGTGCCTTGGGCTATTGGAGTGGTAAGCACACTTAGCATTAGGATTGTATCTCGGAGAGGAAGTGTTGATATTTTGAGGAGGATCCCTCAAGGTAATCAGCTCTGCTTTCAACATGTGTTGCAAGGCTTGCGACAATGGCATGTTGATCTTCATAAACTGTCTTCGGGTCGCGTTACAGCTCGCGTTGTCTGCGAGGTTGTCTTGATGTAGGATTGGAGATCCTGGCCCCCCAGATTGAGCACGGTCGGTCTTGGCTCGACTTTTCGACCATACACGGCATTAGTTTCCTTCTTACCACCAAAGATCTCTTGCGACATTTGAAGATGACTACAGAATCTTCCCTCTTGATACCGACTTCAATATGCCTATCAATATCAACTCGGTGAATCCGGTGAAGAGTTTCAATCGGATGATTGAAGAATGGGCTGTCGGTGTCCCCATAAACATATCAACCAACTCCCTATTGGACAAGGGTGGTGAACTACTGCACTAGATCTCTCCATTTGAGCATACTCCTTGAACTTCTCATCACGACCCATAGACATGCTTTGTAGTTGCATGCGGTGGGTGTCAATTCGACATTATACTCATCTTGCAGAAAGCATCTGCTAATCACTCCAAGTACGGATACGGTCATTCTCTAGTGATAGTACCACTCCAAGCTGAGTTAGGACAAACTCTCTTGAAAATAATGCATCCACAACTTTCATCATCGTGTGGGGGTTGATCTTGAACATAGGACTTCAAATGCGACTTGGACAAGAAATGCCATCATACTTGGCAAAGTTGGAACTTTGAACTTGGGAGGAATCACCACACCGAGGACAAGACTCGAGATCATCAAAATTCAGCCGGACATCTTGGGTTTTCCACAACATTCAGACGGTCTTCAAGTTGCTTGTACTTGTCATCTTCATCAGAGTACTGGCTATAGTCAGAGCGATCTTCTCCCTCTTTCTTAGGCTCACGCTGGTCATCTTCATCGCCCTTGACACTCCCCTCATTCTTGACACTTCCTTCAGAGAGCTCTATCCGGCTAACCCTTTTAGGACCACCTTTGTAGCGTCTGCCCATGTTGAGAAGACCAACAACCTTCTTCTTTCTGTTAACAAGCTTCTTCAGATCTTCTTGGCCTTGGACCAAGCTAGTGAACATTTGTTGAAACTGAGCATTCTGAGCCTGGAGATCTTTGTGGTGTTCAAGAGCCATTTTGGCTAAAATAAATAGCGAGAGAATGAGAAAACCAATCTTCAATGTACCTATGATGCAATGTTATGCTATGATATGCAATGTTTAAGTGAATGCAATGCAATGTTTTCAAGGACCTTAGAGATTTAAATTTGTTAAACAAGCAATGAACAAAAATTTATTAGTTCTCTTTTTATTCTTTTTCTTTTTAAGTACAAAAGATAGTTCAAAATAATAAAAGAAAAACATATAAATCCTAAAGCTCTAAGTCTCCCATGGGCGCTTCCTCTTGGTGCCGAGGTAGGCGTTGATGCTTCGCTCCTCGTGAAGTAGCTTTGTCAACTCTAGTACCTTCTTCTCGCTTGCATAGCTTTGAGCTTCAAGGTATCCCTTTCTTCTTTAAGTGAATCAGGATCTCTTCAAGTCTTCAAAATCGGTAGGCATGTCGGGATGGAGAGCGATATAGGTCGTCACCTATAGCAGGTTCCATAATTATTGGTAGAACAGGCGTGAATGGCATCATGAGGTTTTGAGCTCGAGCTCGCACCCATTTGAGGTAAGGTTCCCAAGGAATGGAGTTCTGGTGCCCCAAAGTCTTGGTATCAGTCTTCTTTACCATGCCCCAAGCGTGTATGAACCTTCGGTGATGCGGAGATCGTGATTGTAATCGAACACAATATCTTGGAGAAGCATATCATGGGACCATCTCTTGAGCAAAACCAAACTGACGTAGAGCTAGAAAAGGGTTGTAAGTAATACCTCCTTATACCAAGTAGTGGTACATTAGGGAATTCTCCATAGCGCTCAATGAATGTGAAGTCCTTTTGAGAGAAAAGACTACAACGGATATCTGAATGAGAGAGTGATATTAGTCTTTGAGACCACTTCAACCTTTGTTCGTTCTTCAAAACTGATGGAGGAAGGTGCGAAATAAACCACCTGGAAAGTAACGGTATACAACACATGAGAGTTCCTTGTCTTTTGATAGTACGAGTGTGGAGAGAATGTAGGATGTCTCCAAGTAAAGTAGGCACGGGATTGCGGGTAAGAAACAACTTGATGGCGTTGACATCTATGAATTGATCCGAGTTAGGGAATAGAACCAAACCATAGATTAGCAAGGCCAGGATATCTTCGAATGCATGGAAACTCATAACTTTGGCAAGTAAACCCTTAACTCCACTTCTGGTTTCCCAATTGGCTTCAATGTCTGAGCGCTTAAGATGTAAGGCGGATGCGATGTCTTCGTACTTAGGAACCTTTTCTAAGCGGTGAATGGCATTTGGTCAAGAATAGGTACCCAGTAGCTTAGAGAACTCTTCCAGGTAGGAACTAGCGATAATCAGGAATGTAAAGCAATGGTGTTTCGGATCAAGAAGCTGGAATAGGACATGCATCATATCTTCTTCAAAACGGAGATAACCAAATCAAGTAGATAACCATGTCTTTTGATGGCCCGAGCATGGTGGGGAATTTACGAAACCAATTCTTTGGTGAGAAGGTATACCCATGAAGTTGATTCGGATAGTCTTTCTAGAAGCCATAATCCCTACAAAGCGAGCAAAGATAAATCCCTAGGTCCTTGAAATAGTTAGAAATGATATGCAATGCAAATGATGTCATGATGTCATGTTTGGCACACAGACAATTCACACAATGAGCCTAGGTTTAAGGCTTGCATGAGGTATAGGTGATTACCCACAAAAGTTTGAGTTGGTTCATCTGTCCTATAATAGTAGCAGGGTTCTAGGAATCTCACATCATTGATCTTTCTAGTGGCGTTTATTTCAATACGACTACCAATGGTCGACGAAAATATCCCAAAGTCGATCTTAATGGCGTAGCATCGTATCAACCAACCTTAGTCATGCCAAAGTCGGCCATCTCACTTCTAATGGCCAAGATGGGTCAATTAAGGTTCTAAAAGTTTAGTTAGTGCTTGATGACACCACGGAAGCCAAATACTATCCTCAACTTGGAAATGAAGAGTATCGGGACATCAAGTGTCACACTAACGTAGCCACCATCATGTTGACCGTTTCGATATAAGTCTAGCAGTCGCTGACGATTTATTACTACTTACCAAAAGTAAACTCGGATCGGTGTAGGATCCCCACAATTCTCTCTTTGGTGTCTCCCGGTGAGTCGCAGTTACGTAACACGGTGAAGCCCGACTTTGTGATTTTTGTATATCGCAAATGTGCGGATAGCAAGTCGCCACCGACTTTCTTTTATCAATTAAGGGAAGGTGAAAAGAACGAGGAAAAGACCTTAGTTAGATTACGAGTAAGGAGAAGGTTATGAAAAGGAAGGTATTAGCACCCCTTTCCATCCGTAATTATCTGGGCTCTTAGTTACTCTTAGATCACTTTAAAATGTGCTTTACGTGTGTTTGACAAAATGTTTTGAAAAGGCATTTTGCTTTGACTTTGTAATGATTCATGTAGGAATGTATACAAAGTGTTAAAATGTTTCGTTTTGAAAGAGTTTGAACTTTGACAAAAGTGTGAGGTGTGAAAAGTATTTTGATAGAGCGAAGCAACTAAAAGTCTTATTACCTACTCGAATAGTGGTTTCGTGTTATTTTCGTTCCTTTAGAATAGCACTATCCATACCATTAGTTGGTAGGTAACTCTTGTTTGATGTAAGCGGGACATTCGAAGGGACATCGGATGGTCATAGAAACAGGAAGTATCCTAGCACATTCGAAGGACTATCATCATTTTAAATGGCGACAATGGGGTCAAGATCATGTATTTAAGCGACATCGTGGGTCTTATGATCTTTGTATCGAAGGACTATGATGATTTGTTTTGAAAACAGCGGTGCTAGAATACCTCTCGTTCGAGGACATGACCATTTGAATTAAGTAAAAACGAGAGAATTACCCTAAGGGGTGCATGTGTGAAAAATTGTGTCAATTTCGGTATTTTATCTTGGAAATTAGAGTGATATGTTCAATTTTATCTTGCCATACACGCCTAATTACTAGCGATTTATAGGATGCGGAAATTAAATGCGGGAATGTAAAGTGCGGAAGATAAAGTCCTACGCTATTACATGGCTTTAGGCGGATACATAATTTAAACTTGCGGAAAATAAAGCCTAATTAAAACTATTACATCCTAGCAATTACATAATTGGAAAAAGCGATAAAGAAATCGTCAAAGCAGGATAACACAGTGAAAACATGATCGGAAAATCTGAGGAAATCGAATAAGAGGAAAATGTTAGTAAAAATGATAATTTTTGAATGAGAAAAATATTTCATGCTGGAAATAACATTAATATGCTAAGATAATTTTTTGGGATTTTTTGGAGGTAATTTAATAATTAAAACTAATTAAATGTGATGTAAATGATAAATTAAAAATAAAATTAAATATGCATGCAAAATAATATTTTTAATTTTATAAATTAAATAAACATTTTAAAATAATGCAAAAAGAAAAATATTTTTTGGTGTTTTTTAATGCATGATAAAAATTATTGAAAAGAAATTAAAATGAATGCAAAATATTAAATAAAAAGAAAATATGAAAATAATAGAAAAAAGTTAGGTTTGTGAAAAGAAGAAAAATGGTCCACAGCAGGGGATCGAACTCGTGACCGGGAGGAGCATCTTTGAGCAGATCCACGCCTTTGCCAATGTTGGGTGCTGGCGTGTTTAGCCGTAGCGAATAGATGGCATGTGACAGGTGTCACCCACAGCTGCATCGTCCCGCGCCAAACTTCATCTTCCGTTTGAAATTTTAAAAACATAGCGTCGGCCTCGATCGGACGCTATAGTCTACATTTCAAAAATCAACACGAGATAATATAAATAACATTCAAGGGTATGAATCGATTGGAAACATCATTACGAAACACGATGGTGGTGGTCCATGGTCCATTTTCCGTTTAAAGAAACCCTAATTCGATTGAAATCATAGTGATTAAATGTTCGAGGCCATAAAATACAATTAAACCATCAGTTTGCAAGCTTCATTCTAAACACAAAACAAACATCAAAACTAGATTAATAATGCATGATAATGAAATTCGATTTTGGAAAAATAGAACAAACCGAAATCGTGATTTCTTGATGATTTTGGATGATGTAAAAAGTCGGATCGATTCGGTGGATGTCAAGGAGATGTTTGGATGCTTGGAATCAATTGAATCGAGCTAAAACCAGTGCTAGTAGCTTGTGAAGCCGCGATTTTTAATTAGGTTAGGGTTCCTCGAAGCCAATTTTTTAGTTCTCGATCATGTGCTATGTATTGTATATATATAGTACATGGAATTGGGCTTGATTTGAGAAAGAATTAATCATCAATCAATGCAAAATATATTTGATTTTGTACCAAATCAAATTTTCTTTTTGATCAATTTCAATCAAATTCTTGCCATATCAATCAAATTTCGAAATTTGCTGGCTTTATTAGGTTGCTTGGATCTCAAGGAAGAGAAAAATCAAATTTGCAATTAATTTTGATTTTATACTTTATTTTGAATTTAATTTGTATTTAAATGAATAAAATCCAAATTAAATAGAAAAATAAAATAAAAATTCATGGCATTGGGCTTGGATATTCCTAATTGTATAAGGAACAAGTTTGGATGAAGAAAAAGTAGCCCATTTAAAAATTTTGATTTTAGAAGTATCTCTCTTTTGCACTTCTTCAAAATTGCCCAACTTGTGAATGGTACATCTTGCTCAATTTTCCACATTTTGAGTGTTCTTGGACTTTTGAAATCTCTAGAGTCCTATAACCAACCTCTTTGGTTTCATCTCAATTGGAGTTTCCATGCTCAATATATCTTCAAAACAAAATGTTGACTTTTGTTGACTTTGAAAAGGACACATAATGTTTTGACCCATACCTTCCAAATGAAGCATTTTTGAACATTCTTATGAGACATGAAGTTGTAGAATTGAATTTCCTTCAAAACAAGAGGTGGTGGAAAAATTTAGAAAAGTATGAAGAAGTTATGCTCGATCAAAGTTTGGTTGACTTTTCCTCAAGAAACCCTAATTTGGAAAGTTTGACTTTTGAGCAAATCTTGAGTTTTCTTGATGAATCATGATCAACCCTTGATCAAATGATGAATGTAACTTCAAAATGAGGATGTTGACCAAAAATTATGAAGTTGTTGTATGTGTGACCACATTGACTTTTTGTCAATACAACTAATTTTCAACCATCGAGCAATTGTATGAGGAAACTTGACTTGTGAGGCTTAAAACTTGACATGGAGAATCTTTGAAGCATATGAGGAGGCATGATGAACATTGAAGATGTTGGAAGTCCATCTTGATCGAGAATTGCCAAACCCTAGTGTGGGTTGATTGTACAGGAGGTTTGTCACGATCGACCCGAGAGAATCCTAAGTATGGATGTATGAAATATTTTGAGAAGATGGAGGGAAAATTTTGGGGTATGACAACGGTGTAGAAGATTATGTAGCTGTGAGGGCTTCTGGAATTCGTCCATTCATAAGTCGATGGGGTCCAGCGTGGTGACGTGTTCGAACATTATCCACGGCGTCGTCACTTATATTCCATTGATTTTCACTTTGAAACACCGGATGCCACTTGTCCTAATGGTTAAGCATGGACTATTCAAAGATACCATCACGGTCAAAGTTTGAATCGGCCTGGGACGAGTTTGTTCTCTTTTCCGCAAACTCAACTTTTCTCATATTTTCTTTTTCTTTTTTTTATTTTAATATTTTGCATTCATTTTAATTTATTTGATAATTTTATGCATTTAAAATTACCCAAAAATATTTTCTTTTGCATTATTTTAGAGAAAATATTTAATTTATAAAATTAAAAATATTATTTTTCATGCATATTTAATTTAATTTCAATTTTATCATTTAAATCACTTTTAATTGATTTTTAATTATTAAATTAACTCAAAAATCCCAAAAATTATTTTAACATATTAATGTTATTTCCGGCGCAAGAAATATTTTCTCATTCAAAGATTATCATTTTACTAACATT